>CM032327.1:2383534-2951034 GCA_019022515.1 Quercus aquifolioides | reverse complement strand
ATTAAACGTTTTGGGTTTTCTGTTTTTACCCTAGGTATATAAAGAAAAACCCTAGCCACGTTTTTAGTGTTGCTCCAGTTGTATTGTTGCTCATACTTTTCTGTTTTGTGTAAATCTCTTGTGAGATCTAGAGAAGCTTTCCTTTACACAAAGTTTAGGGTTTTCAAGGTAGAGATAGTATCAACATCTTGATGATCAACTCGGTTGCTGCCATTGAAACTTAAAGAATAACAAGCGTGGGTGCTTGTAGCTGATTGGAGAATCCAAGAAAGAAGGAGTCCGTGGATTCGGAGCTTGCACGTGGTCGTGTCAGTAAGTTCTACTGGTGGGTAGCATTAGGAAGTCAAGCGGGGAGCTTGTAAGTCCTTTTGTATGAACTTCGATTCTTTCACATAGTGGATTCAGGTTTACCTTGAGGATAGCTAGGTCAAATCCTCCCCAGGTTTTTACCGTGTAGTTTCCTGGGTGATCATATCATTGTGTCTTTTATATTTCTGCTGCTTTATACTTTTGATATGATTGTATGTTTGTGATAACCTAGAATTGCTTAAATTGACTAAGTTAATCACTTGGCTAATTAACTAGGTTAATCCGGTTGGTTTAAGGGGTCTAAAACCGTTTAAGTGGTATCAGAGTGGGTAGCTTTCTTATTTGAGATTTTTTGATCTCTGAGCTGATCCTTGACCCCTGTTGTCATGGAGCATGGACACTCTCTTGTTGTTCCTCCTCACTTTGATGGGAATAACTATACTTATTGGACAGTAAGGATGAAAGTATTCCTGAAATCTATTGATGAGAGGGTTTGGAATTCCGTTGAATACGGATGGTAGAAGCCCACTACTCCTGTGAGTGAGTGACAAACTTCTGAAAAAGAAGCAGCAGGCTTCAATAGCAAAGCTATGAATGCCATCTTTAACGCTGTTTCTATGGAGGAATTTAAGAGAATCTCTAATGTTGAGGTTGCTCACACTGCTTGGAAAATCCTCCAAATTGTGCATGAAGGCATAAAGACAGTTAAGATCAATAAACTGCAGCAATTAACTTCTAGATTTGAAAGCATTAGAATGTCTGATGATGAATCCTTTGATGAATTCTATGCTAAATTGAATGATATTGTTAATTTTGCTTTTAATTTGGGTGAAATTTATGATCAACCTAAAATTGTTAGGAAGATATTTAGATATTTAACTGAGGACTTTAGACCCAAAGTGACTGCCATTACTGAGAGCAAGGATGTGGACTCCATCTCTGTTGATGAGCTTGTAGGATCTCTTCAGTCCTATGAGTCTGACCTACTCAAAGTAAACAAATCCAAATCAATGGCTCTTAAGTCTGTTGATGATGTGGATGTTGGTGGATTTGATGATGAGCTCTCTGCTACAGAGATTGCGTACCTTACCAAGAACTTTAGAAACTTTCTTAGGAATAATAACAGAAAGGCAAGAGGTACAAACACTGCTGAACCTAGAAACTTTAGGAAGAATGATCCCACTAAGGTTAATAACTTTGAAAAACCTAGAGAAAAAGTTGGTCAATCTTCAAACAATCCATTGCGTGCTTAGTGTTTTGGCTGTCAAGGGTATGGTCATGTTAAATTTGAATGTCTTACATTCTTAAGGTCTAAGGGTAAAACTATGGCTATAACCCTTAGTGATAATGAGGTTTCTGATGATGAGTCTGAATGTGACGAGGATGGAAACTTCATTGCTTTCACTGCTACTGCTGTAGTCAATGAAAGCATATCTGTTGAAGAGAACCCTTCTGATGGGGAACTCTCTGAGGATGCAGATCTTCAAGAGGCCTATAATAAACTTTGTGATAATGAGGTTTCTGATGATGAGTCTGAATGTGACGAGGATGGAAACTTCATTGCTTTCACTGCTACTGCTGTAGTCAATGAAAGCATATCTGTTGAAGAGAACCCTTCTGATGGGGAACTCTCTGAGGATGCAGATCTTCAAGAGGCCTATAATAAACTTTGCAAAGTTGCTACAAAGGATGCTATGAATGTTGAACTTGGCCTGAAGAAAATTGAATCTCTTGAGCTTGAAAAGAAGAATTTGCTTGTTAAATTGTTTGATGCTAATGATCTTTTGAACAATGTAAAATCTGAGAACATGCTTTTGCTTGATAAAGTTAAAACTTTGGAACATGATTTATCTGTTGCTAAATCTACTAGTTCTAAACTTGATCAAATGTTGAATGTTCAAAAGTATCCTTCTGACAAATCTGGTTTAGGATATGTTGAAAGCATCTCTGATTCTGCACCGCATTCCACGAACTTTGTTCCTTCTTCTTCTTTTGAACCTTTCGTGAGTAAGGTTGTGAGTGAAACTGTCAAACCCCCTGTGAGTGAGGTTGTCAAACCTGTAGAAGTTTCACCCCCTAGGAAGATTAGGGTTAATCTAGAAGAGTCTAAACCTAAGGTTTCTACCATTTCTAAGGACAATATGCATGGTAAACCTACTTGGGTTTGTCATTTTTGTGGAAAGTCTGGACACATTCGTCCTAACTGTTACAAGCTTCAAGCTGCTAAGAGAGCAAACAAACCAAAGGTGCCTGTGCCTCAAGCACAAGATCCTATGACACTCATTGGTGAATTGGTAAAGGCGTTAAACCTTTATTCCAATCCTGGAGTTGAGAATTACTCGAATGTGAAAAAGAACTCCAATGCTCGTGGTGCATCTAAAAGATTTTGGATGCAAAAGACTCAATCTAATTGAGTTTTTCTGATATGGTCCTTGTGCTTCATTGCTCATTCCTCTGTGACCATTGTTCTTTGGTATTTGTGTTTTTGTGTTTTTGTTTTTTTCTAGGACTTGCATTGCATTACATTCATGCATTTCTTTCTATGATTTTTTTTGTTTTTCTCGTCGAATAAAAAAAAAAAGGAGAAAAGGAAAAAGCAAAAATATGTTTGACATTATTTTTCTTGGTTTTTGAAAACAAGGTTGGTCAATTTATTTACACAGAACATGTCTTGTGTACCTTGTTTAGCTTTGATGAGCTTATTTATTGCACTTTACTAGTTGAAGCTTTGTAGTACATGTTGTGCGGGAAAGATGTTTATGGTGTTTATCACTCTGTCTTAATCTTGAAGTCACATGTTATTTGACTGTCGGGTTTGATCCTTTTGAGAAAGGCATAAATAACCATCTCACCACTATTCACTAGCCAATCATGAACACCTTAGTGCATATCATAAGATTTTGTGCTCGAGAAAGTGTAGCACATGCACAAAAAGAACATAAGGTGTAGCCTCAGTTTAATTGCTTAATGCTTAAAATTGGTGTGTACTATTAGGCTTGATGTCAATTCACTTAATTAAAACTGGTATGTACTATTAGGCTTGATGCCAATTCACATAATTAAGAGGCTAAATTCAAGAAACTTACATGATTGCAAGCTTATGTTCTAGGAGATGTGGGAGTTATATGATGTAACTCTTTAGGTGATAGTCTCTTTTAAATTCTGTGTGATGAATTTTGTAGACTTTGTGATTGATTTCTATTCACATATCACTTCACATGTATCTTAAGCTCTTGCTAGTTGCACACACTACACAAGTTACTCTTTGCTAAACACTGTACATGTTATTGTGTGTGTTTTTGGTCTGACCAACCAAGTTTGAAAATATCTTGAGAATTATGCAAAACATTTTTTTTGCCTGAGAAATTAAAGGAAGAATTGGCTGAAACTTTCTTTGGAGAAACTGGGATTAAAATTTGGGTTTTTGAAAAAGCATTCCATCTCATCTCACACTCATGCATTTTGTTTCATTGATTTTAATGCTTTGAGGAGTTATTTTTCAAAAATTGGTTTGAGTTTTTCAAAACTGTAATTTTTCTCAAAATAATGTGAGCCGCTGCTTGTTTCGATCGATCCATTCTGTTTTTCGATCGATCGAAAATACTTAAAATTTCTTTAAAAATTTTGAAGTGATTCGATCGATCGAATGTGAATTTCGATCAATCGAAAGTTGCGAATCAGGAGTTTTTTAAAACACTGTTCTTGACTGATTCAAACACTTTTTCAAAAAGTTTTTCAAACTTTTCTTCTCTCTCCGACTAGGCAAGGCTCCACAGTCCATTTTTTGTCGTTTTCCTCCGGATTTTTTGCAAAGAATCTCTTTCCTCAAGCCGGTAAGTCCCTTTTGCCCTTCCTTTTTGGGTTTATTTACATTTTTCATGCATTTTTCTTCAAATTTTCGGACCTTTTTCTTTTTGGGATTTTTGTTGATTCAAGCCCAAATTTGTGCAATTGATCAATGGGTTTTTGTGGGGACATGCTATAAACATGAACTTGATAGTTTAATTTGATCAATTTTGGGTTTTGTGAAAAATTGAAATGTCTAGGGTTTATATTAATTCCGAATTGGGAATTTTGTTCAATTAGGTTGAAATTGATGAAATTGGCTTGTTGTTTTGATGAAATTAGGCATTATAATCTGTGTGTTGTGTTTTGTAATGCTTGATTCATCAATTTGCTTCAAAATTTTTCAAGTGGTTTTCAAATTTTTGGGGTTTTTGTTAGAAACTCTATGCTTAAGCCAATTTTGTGCAATTGAACTTAAAATTGAACTTTGTTCACTGCATTAGTACATGCATCATATCATTGTAACTGTTCATGCATCATATAGATTTTTGCTCTATTTTTTTTGTGCTAACTTGCAGTCTGCCCTTAGTTTTTTATTTTTTTTTCTCTTTTGGTTTTCTCTTGTTTCTCTGTCCTTTCCTTAGCATCATGCCTAGGAAGACTAGGGCTTGTAGGTCTGTCTCCTCACCTACTCCTTCCCCTCATTCTTTTGACCGAGAGAAATTTCCTAGTGAGAAAAATCAGGAAGTCTTTGAAAAGCTGAATCTTAGGAGAAAGATATGGTCTGAGCGGTCTGTCATTTTAGATGAGTTAGATCCTGCCATTAGGGCAAACTTAGAGCGTAGGGGCTGGTTACCCTTGGTGGATATTTCTGATCCTCCTCCACCTGCTACCTTGATTAAAGAGTTCTTCTCGAACATCTCGATCCACGTCTATGATTCCAACACTTTAGTAAAGAGTTGGATACGAGACGTAGAGTACACCATTACTCCTACGGTAGTGGCTGATGCTCTAGGGGTACCTTTGGTCCAGCACCCTGTCTACCCTTATGATGAGTCTCCTGTTTTGAGTGATGTCATGTCTTACATCACTGGGTCTTCTATCCAGTGGGGTTCTGATCCTAGGATCACCACTGCTGAGCTTTCTGAGCTGCACTATCTTTTCTTTAGGATAGTGTGTCATTGTTTTTGGCCCATTTCTCATCTTCACACCATTCCTCTCGAGAGGTGTGTATTTTTGTACGCTCTAGTTACTGATGCTCCTATCAGTTTTCCCCATTTGTTCCTTCGTTCTTTGAACGAAGTGTATAGGAGTTCATCTACTTCTCATGCCCTTGTTCATCCTATTTTTATCCATAGGATTCTTCTTTATTTAGGTCTAGATGATTTCCCTTCCTCGGAGCCTGTGCATGTTATTGCTCCTATAGGTGCGTCTTTTCTTAGACAGAGGGTTGCTCACCTTCGAGCTGGCTCTAAACACCCTAGGTCTGGGCCTTCTGGGTCCGCACCTCCTCCCTCTTCTTCTACAGGTCCAACTGGTGAGGCTGTTCCTGATCCTGATGCTGTTGCTGTTCCTCCACCTCCATCGGATGACTTTGATATCCGTCGTACTTTGGAGACTGTCATGACCGTTCAGGCGGCTCATGGTCAGCTTTTGGTGGACCTATTTGACGAGATCCGTGCGTTGCGAGCTGATCTGGCGCGTCTTCGTTCACCCTCACCACCTCCTTTTGATGATGGATTGTGATTGCCCTTTGGCATTTCGTCACAAAAAGGGGGAGTAGAGTTTGTAGAGGAGTTTTGTAGTTAGGGAGAGTTTTTTTTTTTGTTTTGAGGAGTTAGTGGAGTTGTTAGATTGTATCTAGGCGCTTCACCTTGTATATCATTTTTTTGGGATATTCTTGTTAGAGGGAGTAACATTGATTAATATACATGATTTCTATTTGATTCTTGTTTCTTTGGACTCACTGTTTATTGATTTATATTTTTGAGTTATTCATTGATATATGTCATTATTATGTGTTGTGTGAATCATACAAGAAGTTATACCTGTTTATATACTATTTTCTGTCACACATGCGTTTATGCGTTTGTTGAGTATTTCAGGAATATACAGGTTGATTCAATTGAGCTGCTGTCTACACTTGCAATTGATGGATAGTAGTTATGATTGAATTTTAGTCTTTATGAGCATTATTTTTGTAAAGGGCTTTTTACTTGTAAACTTTGAGCTTTGTGTTTGTGTTTTGTCACGGATTGTCAAAGGGGGAGTTTGTTAGGTTCTAAAGATTTAGGAATTTGTGTATTTAGAACTCTAATGTGTATTGTTGGCAAACCATGATCAAAACAGGTTGTTTAGTCTTGTTTAGGCTTGCTCAAAGTTGGGTCTTTCATGTAAAGTTGGAATCGAGAGGCTGCAGATGCATTGGTGCATTTCGGCCTGGCTTGATCGATCGATCGAATGAAAGACTCGATCGATCGAATCTCGGGCAGAATGCTTTTCTGCAGAATTTTCTAGCTCAGCCCTAACTCATTAAACATTTTGGGTTTTCTGTTTTTACCCTAGGTATATAAAGAAAAACCCTAGCCACGTTTTTAGTGTTGCTCCAGTTGTATTGTTGCTCATATTTTTCTGTTTTGTGTAAATCTCTTGTGAGATCTAGAGGAGCTTTCCTTTACACAAAGCTTAAGGTTTTCAAGGTAGAGATAGTATCAACATCTTGATGATCAACTCGGTTGCTGCCATTGAAGCTTAAAGAATAACAAGCGTGGGTGCTTGTAGCTGATTGGAGAATCCAAGAAAGAAGGAGTCCGTGGATTCGAAGCTTGCACGTGGTTGTGTCAGTAAGTTCTACTGGTGGGTAGCATTAGGAAGTCAAGCGGGGAGCTTGTAAGTCCTTTTGTATGAACTTCGATTCTTTCGCATAGTGGATTCAGGTTTACCTTAAGGATAGCTAGGTCAAATCCTCCCCAGGTTTTTACCGTGTGGTTTCTTGGGTGATCATATCATTGTGTCTTTTATATTTCTGCTGCTTTATACTTTTGATATGATTGTATGTTTGTGATAATCTAGAATTGCTTAAATTGACTAAGTTAATCACTTGGCTAATTAATTAGGTTAATCCGATTGGTTTAAGGGGTCTAAAATTGTTCAGATAGAAAAAATAGAGGGGATGAAAAAGTAAAAGGATGGTAGCAGCGGCACCAAGTTGAAGGCAAGGGGTTCACATAATTAAACACCCTAACCTTGAAGAATTTTTATTTTTTATTTTTAATATATAGTATTTTGAAAATATTTTGATTTGTCTATCCTCTATGGCTATGGCCATCCTAAAAGAAGAAAAAAACAAAAAAAAAATTGAGCATCTGTATAAAGGGGACAAGCTGAGTGGCGGGCTCAATGAGTTTGATCATCTGTCTTAAGGGGACAAGCTCAAAAATTGTTGGAATATTGTATCTATAACACACAAATTGACATTAATTCAAATGCAGATATATAAAGGATATCTTGTTTATTTTGTTAACGTTCATTTTTGAACCATACCACCCAAACTAACATATTCCAATATCGTCGAACAGACACTTAAGATTGGGTACCATTTCTGATACACTTAATTATTACATCCTACTGACTACATGCCTCAATAAGGAAAGGAGCACGAGTAGTGGCAATTAAATACAAATCATTCTGTCTCCTACAGGTTGATCCAAGATTCTCAGTCATGTCAAGTTCTTCTGGTTTGATCTCATTCGGTAGTTTCCAGTCAAAGTGATACAACAATTGAGCAAGTGCAAGTTCAACAGTTGCAATACCAAATGATATGCCTGGACACATCCTCCTTCCTGCCCCAAAAGGAAGGAATTCAAAATCAGTCCCTTTAAAATCAACAGAAGAACCATGGAACCTCTCTGGCTGAAAGCAATCAGCATTGACCCAATAATCTGGATCTCTTCCTAATGCCCACGCATTAACAAGGACTTTGGTTTTAGTAGGGATGTCATATCCATTAATATTACATCTTTCCCTACATTCTCTTGCAATTAAGGTTGCAGGAGGATGCAATCGTAAAGTTTCTTTGACAATTGATTTCACATAATCTAACTTTTGGATGTCTGTATCTTCAATTTTCCTCTTTCCTTCTAAGACCTTGCGCACTTCAGCTTGTGCCTTCTCCATTACCTTTGGGTTTCGAAGCAACTCTTACATTGTCCATTCTAAGGTTGTTCCTCCAGTGTCACCCCCAGCAAAGTAGATGTCCTAAAAAAACATTTTAATTAATATTGATTTATATAAATATTAATGGTAGTGGAAAAAAAAGAAACCTTAGTATTGCCAAAGTCTGAAGTCATACCGAAGTGACAGCTTTGATGTGTTTGGCAGTCACCTCAAATTTGAGGCTGTTAGAAATTTAGACCCCTTAAACAACCAGATTGCGTAGCCTAGATTAATTAGCCAAGTTGTTACTTAGTCAAATTAAGCAATTCTAGGTTAAAACAATCCAAACAATCATATCAAGAATATAAAGCAGCGGAAAATAAATAACACAAGATATGATCACCCAGGAAACCACACGGTAAAAACCTGGGGAGGATTTGACCCATCGATCCTCAAGGCATAACAGAATTCACTATGAAAGAATTGAAGTTCTTACAAAAGGACTACAAGCTCCCCGCTCGACTTCCTAATGCTACCCACCAGTAGAACTTCCTGACACGACCACGCGCAGGCTCCGAATCCACGGACTACTTCTTTCTTGAATTCCTCAATCAGCTACAAGCTCCCCGCTTGCTTTTCTTTTAAGTTCAAATGGTAGCAACCTTGTTGATCATCAAGATATTGACAACCCTAAGTTTATGTGAAGGAAAGCTCCTCAAAGATCTCACAAGAGATTCACATAAACCGCAAATATGAGCAACAAAAACTTAGAGAGGTTTGGGTACAAAACCCTAAAAACAAAAGGAGGCACAAGAGGCACTCTAATCTCTCTCAAAAAAGTCTCAAAAACGTGGCTTAGGGTTTCCTTTATATAGTGGGAGAAGTAGACCTGAAACCCTAATCCTTAATGGGCTTAAGCTGCTGTTTGGGCCGACTTAAAATTCTGCAGATACGATTTTCGATCGATCGAACCAGGCAGAATATGAAGTCTTCTTCCTGCAGCTTGTATGTTCTTGAATCTTGACTTGAATCACCTTGAGCATTGTCTAATAAAACCTATAGACTCTAAGATCTATATCTAGACAAGTTTGTGTTCACGTTTTGCTAATTGTTCTGAACATTTAGAACCTAACAATCTCCCCCTTTGGCAATTCGTGACAAAACTTTCATACAGAATGAAATGCTCAAATACAAGAACAACCCAATACAATAAAATGCTCATTACAACAAATTCAACCTAACTACTATCCATCAGTTGTAAGTGTAGACAGCAGCTCAATTGAATCAACCTGTATATTTCCTGAAACACTCAACAAACGCATAAACGCATGTGTGACAGAAAAATAATAAATCAACAAATATGTAAACTAACTCTCCCCCTAAGTTAGATACATCAAAAACAATGTTAACTCCCCCTAAACATAACATTCTTGTATTTTCCACACATATTCCCACATATCAACTATTTCTCCCCCTTTTTGTCACGTATTGACAAAGACAACTCATACAAAGAGTAAACAGTTAACATACGCAATGAAAGATAAGAGAAAATAGAGAATCAAGGGGAACACAAAACAATTCAACTCTATAGAAAATAGAGACAGCTCCCCCTATGAACAACACAGGTTAAAAAAAATTTCTCCCCCTATAAAAATAGGCAAAACAAAACAAGTTGTGGGAAAAACAGTTTTGGGGAAAAATAAAGGAGGGGGGGGGGGGGGGGGGAACAGCAGCATCACCAACAGGATCAAAGTTAAAAACACATAATCCAAAGTTAAAAACTAAGGTGAGGATACACATGAAGAAAAAATATTCTCTCTTTCAATAAAATGCAAATATGGCATTATGTGACCCATAAACAGTTGCATGAGTAGAGAAAATATTTGCACATTGATTATCCATCATATCTCTTATGAAAAATATTTTCTACAGTTCACACATAAGAAATAGCATATACTAGAATGTACAAAACTCAAAAATTAATCAATCAATTTTTAAATCAAGTTGAGTACCCAATGTAGCAAAGTGTATGCATGTTTTGTGTGAAAACAATGAGAGATATGACTGCAAAACTGTAAGATGGATACCAAAATCAATGTAATGCATGTGAATCCTAAACACAAATGATGCATAAAAAATTTTGGTCAAAAACATAGAAACTGATAATTTTTCAGTTTCGATCGATCGAGAATCGATCGAACATCAATCGAGTCAGGCAGACTCAAACCAAAGATTTTAATCGCAATTTCGATTGATCGAAAAACATGTTTGATCGATCGAAAGTCTGGAAAAATCAGTTTTTTTTTAAAACAGAACATTTTAATGTAGAAACTCCTCAAAGCACATTGTTTTATAAAAAAATGCATGAGTATGAGACGAAAAGTTTTTCAAAAACACTTGAATTTAACCCAGATCTTCCAAAATCAAGATTTTCAATCAATTTGTCCTCAAAGCACAAACATTATACACATTTTGCATTAAAGTCAAGGAACTTTTAATCTTAGATGGCCACAACAAAATCACACACAATATAATGTACCAAGTTTAGCAAAGAGAACTTGTGTAGTGTGTGCAACTAGCAAAAGCTTGAGATACATGTGAGGTGATATGTGAATAGCAATCAATCACAAAGTCTACAAAATTCATCACATAGAATCTAAAAGAGACTATCACCTAAAGAGTTACATCCTATAACTCCCACATCTCCTAGAACAAAAGCTTGCAATCATGTAAGTTTCTTGCATTTATGCCTCTTATTTGTATGAAATGGCATTCAGCCTAATAGTACACACCGGTTTGAATTAAGTGAATTGGCATCAAGCCTAATAGTACACACCAGTTTTAATTTAATTGAGGCTTCACCTTATGTTCTTTTTGTGCATGTGCTACACTTTCTCGAGCACAAAATCTTATGATATGCACTAAGGTGTTCATGATTGGCTAGTGAACAGTGGTGAGATGGTTATTTATGCCTTTCTCAAAAGGATCAAGTCCGACAGTCAAATAACATGTGACTTCAAGATCAAGACAAAGTGATTAATAACCACAAACATCTTTCCCACACAACATGCACTACAAAGCTTTAACTAGTAAAGTGCAATAAATAAGCTCATCAAAGCTAAACAAGGTACATAAACATGTTATGTAAAGATAATATGGCCAATCCTTGATTATAAATCCAAGATATATAATACAAAACACAAAAATCTTTTTGGTTTTAACAAACTTTATAACCACTTGTTGAGATTTTAAAAAAAATTTATGACCAAAGACAAAAATCACATATTATGCTAAATGAACAATGCAAAAGCAATGCATGATAGTGCAAAAACTAAGCTATAGAGGGTACACAAACAAGAAATATCAATTTCTTAATTAACCCTTGAGTACATGTACAAACTAGTACATACTCACACAAAATCAAAAATAGCTTAGCACAAACTATTCAAGTTTCTCCACAATGTCAAGCATATTCTAAATCAAGAGAGATATCATAATTCATGTAATCCTCAAGAAAAATAAAACAAGACACAAAATAAAATGTTTTTGTCTTTTTGAAATTTTTCAATGTTTTTGGATTTTTTTTTTAATAAAAAACAACCTAAAAAACAAAACAACCAAAAACAAAAACAAAACATGTCCACAATTAATTGAAAGAATTAAATCAGGGACAAGTTAGCAACACTCACCTTGGAGAATCTTTTCTCACCCATATAGCACGATTCTTCGGCTTTGTAGGTGAAAATCCATGTGAAGCAGAGTGTATTTGAGGAATTACACCAATCTTCTGAGAGAGACTGAAATCCTGCAAATTCCTTTCACAAGCCAACAAGCTCAAATTTTTCAAAAGCATATGAAATAATTTATTTGGACTTATGGCAGGAGAAATATCATCACATATCCTAGATTGAAACATAGAATGAATAAATTTCAATTTATGACAATTAGGACGAATGTGACCACGAAAACCACAAAAGTGGCAAACAGGAACAAATTTAGGAACATCAATATTCCTAACAGCAAATCTAGTCTCAGATTTTGGTTTTTGCCTCAACAAAGAGCAATTTGGTCTAATATGACCAACAACACCACAAAGGTGACAAGTAGGCACAAAAACAGATTTATTATGCTCTTTAACAGTAGGATTAGACTTAGGTTTAGAAACTTCAGCGTCTACATCAGAACTTTTACCTTTGTCTAACCTAGCAAAATAAGCCTTTTCTTTAATATTCCTCTTGAAAGGAGGGATATAAACTTTCTCAGTTTTAGGCTTAAGAGAAACAGAAACACTTCTGTTATCATCAGCAAGTTTGGTATTAGACAAATTTTCCAATTTAGCTTCAGCCTCAGCTAACTTTTGTTCCAAACTTTTCATCTTCTCATCTTGAGAGGAAATTTGATTTCTCAAAAAATCATTCTTTTTATTAGACTCATCTAATCTAACAAGCAATTCCTCTTTTTCAAGATTAGTCAATTTTAACTCTTCTTTGAATTTCTTAGCAATTTTCAAAGATTTAGATAATTCCTTACGAAGAGTTTCAAAAGCATCAAAAAAATCAGCAGAAACAATAGTGTCCTTTTTATTCAAAACATCACAGGCATCAATAAAATCAGCAGAAGCATGAGCAGAAACATGATTAGAAAGACACTTCAAATTGTCCATGACAGCAGGGGTCAAGGATCAGCTCTTAGATCAAAAGATCTAAAACAAACAAAAAGCTACCCGCTCTGATACCATATGTTAGAAATTTAGACCCCTTAAACAACCAAATTGCGTAGCCTAGATTAATTAGCCAAGTTGTTACTTAGTCAAATTAAGCAATTCTAGGTTATGATAAAAGCTGACTTAATAAAAGCAACTGAAATTAATTTGGACTAACGTTTAGTTTAGTTAATTTGGTTAACCGCAATCTTGATTTATTTCTTTTAAACCCCAGCCTTTAAAAGAATCCTCTCCATTTCAAAGGATACGGATGGTCCCTAATAATTATTCTATCTTTTTTATTGCAGGAAAAAAATTCCCAACGAAAAACTAGCGCTGCACTCCTCTATCTCTCTCAGTACGTGCACCCAGACAAACCTGAAAAGTGTGCAAAACCCTTAACTTCACAGTTCACACTTCACAATCACACCCCTCAAATACTAAACTCCTTATTTAAGGTAGAACTTCACATAAAACTCCTTATTTAATGTAGAACTTCAGTATATATCTAAAGGATCCTTATACTATCATTTGCACTTGGACAACAATTCTTGCTAGAAGGGCTGGTACCATATTTAAAAACCAAAGAAAACCAAACATGAATTTCTAAATAAAAAATATCTTTATTTTTTCTAGATAAAATAACTTTTATGTTTGTAATTAGTTGTTACCAAGCCATGGTGGTTTTGAGAGCTAGGGAATAGTTGGGCCCACAGCGTTTCGGCCGCTGCTGGTATCACCGTCATGTGCACCGGTAAGGCTCAGATAAAAGCGGTCTTATAATATTCACAACTGGAATTTGGATAATGATTTAGATAATTTAGATGAGCTCACAGCATAATCAACCCAATAAAACTGATTCAATATCAAACAAAGAGAGTTACCACATTTCAACATAAAAACAGAAATAAAAATAAATAAATAAATAAAAACTGCAAATTAGACCTCACATACCTTAACCTCAAGCACTACTTCATGACACCAAAACATGCACATTTAACAAACCAACGAAAACCAAACATGATATTTAAATAATGACAACTTTTTTTTTTGCATGAAAGCACACTACAAAAAAAGGGGTCTATAGCCGCGTTTTTTGCCTAGAGCCGCGTTTAAAAAACGCGGCTATAGCCTAGAGCCGCGTTTAAAAAACGCGGCTATAGCCTAGAGCCGCGTTTAAAAAACGCGGCTATAGCCTAGAGCCGCGTTTTTTATAGCTGCGTTTCCAAACACGGCGTAAACACCGCAGCAACAGACCTATGGCCGCGTTTTGCCAACTTCAAGCTGCGTTTATAACCGCGGCTAAGGGTTCGGACCTATAGCCGCGTTTTTAAAACGCGGCTATAGGTTTTTTTAAAAACAAAAAAAAAAATATTTTTTGGTTTTTTTTTTTTTTTTTTTCCAGAAAACAAAAAAAAAATTTTGGGTTTTTTTTTTTTTTTTTTTTTTTTTTTTCCAGAAAATTCAAATTTTGAAATTCAAATAAAAAAAATTCAAAATCAAACGCAAATCCAAAAATTTCAAAATTAAACACAAACTCAAAAAATTCAAAATCAAACACAACATTCTCACAATACAAAAACACCCAGAAAATTCAAAATCAAACACAAATCCAGAAAATTAAAAATCAAACACAACATACTCACAATACAAACACACCCACAAAATTTAAAATCATACACAACGTGCTCCAAAATATAAGAACACAAACTCATTTAAACATAATCACAATATCAACAACACAGTAGCACAAATTCAAGCACAGATGCAAAAAATTCAAAATCAAATATTGCTAGAATATCCACTTCATTCAAAAATTTCAGTAGATCTAATGACAAATCAGTGTGCTTGAGATGAATAAAAAAAGAAAGAAACAAAAAAAAAGAAGCAGCAGCTCCAAAGAAACAAAGAACAAAAAACAAAAAAAGAGTTACGTACCCAGATAAGAAGAAGGAAGAAAAAAAAAAAAAAAGAGTTACCCAGATGTGAAGAACGAAGAAAGAAAAGGGAAAAAAAAAGAAAGAAGAAGACTCACCCAAATGTGAGGAAGGAAGAAAAAAAAAAAAAAAAAAAAAAAAAGGAAAGAGAGAAGACTTACGGTGGAGTGAGTGAAGAATGAAGAAAGAAGAAAGAAAGAAGAAGAAGAAATAAAAGAAAAGAAGAAAGTGGGGTAGGTGGGGATGTAGGTGGGAAAGGGGGGGCACGTGGGAAGCTAAAGAAACAAATTTTTTTTTTTTGGTGTTACATATAGCGGCGTTTTTAAAAACGCCGCTATAGCCCCTTAATTACATAGTTATACGGCTGGAGCTATAGCCGTGTTTTTCAAAAACGCGGCTATAGCTAACTTGTAGCTGCGTTTAAAAACGCGGCTAAAGGTCAGATTTAGCCGCGTTTTCCAAAAACGCGGCTATAGGTCACCATTAAAAAATCTTTATTCGACTGGACTACCTTTAAAAAATTATTCTGCTGGACCTATAGCTGCGTTTTTTAAAAACGCGGCTATAGCTTACTTGTAGCTGCGTTTAAAAACGCGGCTAAAGGTCAGCTATAGCCGCATTTTTTAGAAAACGCAGCTATAGGTCCCTGTTGAAAAGAATTATTCAGCTGGATCTATAGCCGCGTTTGAAAAACGCGGCTATAGGTTGTCTATAGCCGCGTTTTTAAAAAACGCAACTATTGCTTGAGGATTTAGCCGTGTTTTTAACAAACGCAGCTCAAAGTCTAGCCTGGAGCTGCGTTTCACAAAAACGCGGCTAAAAAACGCGGCTTAAAACCGCGTTTTTTGTAGTGGCAGATCGATTTCCTGGAAAGGAAGAAGCTCTACGACCACTTAGAAATTATCAATCCATCGTGGTAGTGAAAGCCAGGGAATAGACCAATTGCGATTTGGCCAATGCAGGTCATCACTGGCGGTACCGCCATTTGACGGGGACAGTAGTTTGGACACGGCCACCATCACATTTACACCTGCTAAAGCAAAAATGAGCATAGCAACAAGGATCAGGAGGGAGGTATACAGTGAAACTCATAAATAGTATCAAAAAGTGTAATGAGACCCATAAATAGTAGTAGAAATAAATTAAAAAAAATAAAAAAAAGCTCTCATTTTCAGCCATAACAAACGTAACTTCAGTTATTCTTTATGGAGTTCAATTTATTGTTTTTAATAAAGGATAAGAGCTGCTATAAGGGTGAGTTTAGTTCAGCTTTTTGAAATTGGGCTTTTTGAAAAGTGGGGTTTTCAAAAAGTGCAACATGAAACTGTGTTTTTTGAAAAAACTGAGTGTTAGGTAAAATTTGTTGAAGAGTGCTTTTTGAAAAAATTGAGTGTTTAGCTAGCACTTATAAAAGTGGCAATTTGAGAGGTAAATTACCAAAAATGGCAATGTATATATAAAAAGAATTCTTTATTTTAATAACCTCTCTTAATGCAAGTTATGGACATAATATTTTCGCAAAAATTTCACAATAAAGTCTATATGACAAGTTGTTAATGGTAGGAAAAAAAATTGTCACTGACAGGTATAGATGAAAACTAATAACAACTTACTATGTAAACTTTATTATGAAATTGTTATAAAAATATTCTGTCAATAGTACTATCTTTCTTTAAAAAGAAAAATAGTACTAATTTAAAAAGTTTAAAGATAGAATAAAATGTCACAATATTTTCACAATGCTAAATTAAAATTAACCTTCGTAAAATAAAATTTTATTAACACTTATCTTTTAAATGAGTTGTTCTAGGATTATACATGTACTCACAATTTTTTATCTACCACATACTCTATAGTATCATAATTGTGAAAAAAAAGTTGTGAAATAATCTGTGTTCCTACTCCCTCTATTTTCTTCCACATTGCTTTACCCAAACCCAAAAACTCTTTTTTCTTTTTTCTTTGACTTTTTTCTAATCCACTCATTCACTTCTTCCTCATCTTCTTATTTTCTTTGACTTTTTTCTCATCCACTCGTTCACTTCTTCCTCATCTTCTTATTTTCCTTTTCTTTTACTTTCCTCCACACAAAACCCCCCACACACACACAAGTCTCACTCTTTCTCTCACTCCCTCTTTCTACCCCATATTTTCCATTTATCAAAAACTCTACCGAATTCAAAAGATTTTTTTGAGATTAGATATGTAGGACGTTAAAAAAAAAAAAAAAAAAGAAGAGAAGAAGAAGAAGAAGATGAGATGCTGCAGCACAGCAGCATAGAGGAGCAGAAAAAAGTACGGGCAATTTAGGAAAAAGAGAAACCCACAAACGGTAATATTTTTGTTTTGAGATGTTAGGATATATGTGTTTCACTTGTTAAGAACATATGTCATTATTTTATGCAATTGGCTAATCCTTTGACAAAACGCATTTTACTTGTATTTGGGTAGATCTAGGATGTGTTTAATACTTCAAGAACATGTTGTTCAAGTCTAGTATTAAAGCCATGAAGATTGAACCAAGAAACAAGTGAAGAAGGGCTATTCACTAAAGCTGGACAGATAGCTCGACATTTGCGGACAGATAACTCGATAGCTTCTTGACACCTTTCGACAGCTAGACTATCTATCGAGATTTTCAACTTCTTCTTATCGTAATCTCGATAGTTTCTCGACAGCTAGTGGATCGATCGAGAAAGCTCTTGTCTCCTCGACAGCTCCTCGATAGCTTCTTGATAGCTATATCTGTCGAAGTTTAAAGCTCGACATCTCCCAATCGATCGAGGTTACGGGAAATTTAGATTTCCAGATTTGATTTTCGGCCCATGATGACATATTTGTGTAGGGTTTCTTTTGTCACAACCCTAAACCTATATAAGGCTTATTTTAGAGGCCACCACATAAGAGAATATAAGGAGAACATATGCAAAAGGTGACCGATGCCTTATTCTCTCTGAAAGAAGCTACTGCATCTTTGCACCTTAGGGTTTTGTAACCAAGTGCTTCTTGTTCTTCATTGTTGATGAAGTGAAGAACTTTGCAGCCAACATCTTCTTCTAGTTGGTGATTAAGTCGCGTACTGAGATCTGCGTAATTGGTTAGTCACGTACTGGGATTCGTGCATCAAAGGGTGGCATTCATATATTGAAGAGTTTAGAGGTTTTGAAGCAGTAGAAGGTTTCTGCTGTGAGTTCATCTACGGGGATTGTAAAATCTAGGGACAAATGTTTTATACTAGATCTTAAACTTCTCTTTACTATAGTGGATTGCTTTTCGAGAAGGTTTTTCCCCCCAAGTTTTTTACTGTGAAACTAGTTTGTTTCATTAGTTTTCCTAAGTTATCATATCTTGTCTTATTTATTTTTCCGCTGCATGATTTTGACATGATATTGATGTTTGTTTGTTTTAACAAGTTTTATTCATAATAGATCTAATTAACAACTTGGATTTAAAACTTGTTAATTCTTTTAACCGGGGTCTAAATTTCCCAACATGAGAAAACGCGTTTATGCGTTTTGCAACTGCAGCTCAAAGTCGCCGTCCCAAAACATAGAAATCCTTTGAGCTGGAAAATGCACTTTTGTATAACGCACTTCGAAAAAATTTACCAAACACGCGTTTTGAGTTTTGGGCTAGAAAATGCACGTTTTGGCCCCTTAAAAGTTGAACCAAATAGGCAATAAATATCATAAAGGACCTCTCTCCTAGTCCTAGCTCTCTTTGTTACATAACTGTATGTGTCTCCTATCACAGGACTATATGTGGGTCCACACGCTTAAGACTTTTATTCTCCTTAGCTTGTGCACCTAACCTAGGAAAGGCGCTGAAAGAAGGGGTGTCTCTCCTAGTCCTAGCTCTCTTGTTACATAACTGTATGTGTCTCTTAGTCCTAGCTCTCTGTCATAGAATTGTGTGTGGGTCCACACTCTCAAGACTTTTATTCTCTTTAGCTTATGCCCCTAGCCTAGGAAACGGCGCTAAAATAAAGGGGTGGTAATAATAACCTCGAATTAGTATCCAGTGCAATTCACCTCATTTGCACGTGATCTCATACCTAATTCTCATTCCTAACTCGTAAGTTATTTTCAGACGTCCGAATCACGGATTGGATGATTGGCCTATATCCTCTTCGCACCACATATTATAATATATATATTACTGTTACTACTGGCAGAAGGCGATGACATACGTAGAAGAGAGTGACTTTACACTGTGATACAAGGAAAATTATATCTTGTACCCGATATATATGTGCCGGGTTTTTCACGCAGAAGTAGTAGGCCCCATGTACTGTGAGACCCGCCTGTGTGTGAGAGACTCGACATACTACCTTGTAATACAGGAGCTAGTATATGGTGTACCTGGCATATATGCTGGGTCACTCACACACTGGCAGGTCCCACAGTACATTTCACTTGGCCAGGTAATGTGATCGGACATATGTGTGAGGATTGAGATCCCGCGCAATACCTAGCGTATTGCACGAGTGCAATAATTTCAATCTCAACCATTACTTTAATCTAACGAATATAAATATGACACATCATATAACCACGTCATTGATCCGCGTGACACCACTTTCGCCCATTTCTTTACTCTTTTCTCTACGGGTTCGGCTTGTGTCCAGTGGCCAGTGGCCACTAGACCCGTCAGGATATAGACACGTGCCTAGTATTGAACACATGTCTGCATCGCAACGTGTCCAGTGGCACTGGCCACTGGACACAAGCTCCACCCTTTTTCTACACCCTTCAGCTTCCTCAACTTTCAAAAAACTCTCTCCCTCTCTCTCTTCCATCAGATCTTTCTTTAGGACTCTGTGGACTCCATGGCTACAGCTAGCAGCCACCGTGATCCACTCCACCAATTCCGGCGGTGGTTCCGGTAAATTTCCTATGTCTCTCTAATCGATACTTCAGGACTTTTTTTTTTTAAATGGTTAGGGGATCTTGTTGTTTGGATTTTTATTATCTGGAGAGTATTTGTTTTGATCTTATCTTAATTTTTTTGAATTGGTTTTGTTTGATTTTGCTGAAAAAGTCCACCTTTGATACTATTAGTTATGATCCATAATTTGCTGAAAAATAACCATTCATTTTTACTGATCTAGTGTTTTGGTTTCATTCCTGTAGCTCGAAGGAGAGACCCACTCTTGGGTAAGACGTGTTCTCTGTTTTTATGTGTTGTATTATCTTTTTTTTTTCTTTGTATTTTTCAGAATATGCTTTGATTATGCATCTGAAACACAGATCAATCTAACTAATGAAATATTGTAAGTTTTGCGTTTCTACTTTTGTAAATGTTGACAAAAAAAGTAAGGAGAAGGCGAAATGTTAAGACGCGTTCTCTATTTTTATGTGTTGTATAATCTAATTTGTTCTTTGTAATTTTGGAATATGCTTTGATTATGCATCTGATACTTAAGATAGAAAGGGGCTAAATTATGAACTTTAATTCTAATTGGGCATTTTTATGTTAATACAAATACGGTACTAACTTATACAATAAAGCAGAAATTGAATTTAGATTTAGGCACAATTGAGCTTATGAACAAGAGTTTATTTTATGCATTTTTTTTTCCTCATTTATTGTGGCCAAAGGTTATATGGATTAATAACTATATATCTCTTGTTTTCTTGTTAATGGGATAAAATATTAGCCTTTGCCGCCCAAAAGTTCAATATTTCTTGCCAGAAAATGTTTTGAAGCATAGAAAACTTGTATTGATATGTTGAAAGAAAGTATTAAAAAAAAAAAAAAACTGGTCTGAATCCTGTAAGACAATCAAACCAAACAGAGAAAGACAACTCAGGAAAGAGCATAGCAGCTAAGACACATTACATGAAAGTGCTGCATAAAGAAAAGCTTGACATAAAAACTGCTAAGAATATGAAGTGTTGGTACTCTGCCAGGAAAATAGTAGCTCTATCAAAGATGGCCTCAGTTGTAACTGAACTTTTTTCAAAGTAAAACCTGTGACAAGCATTCCATTATGTATTGAAGCCATATCTTGTTGTCAATAGGCTAATTTTCAGTATCATTGAAACATTGAATGTATTTTCTAATTTTGACATTTAAGGTAGTTTCATTGTTCATTTACAAAAACTTTTACAAGGATTTAGAGTACAAACCAAGAAGAATGTAATAAAATTTAGTTATTATTATTATTATTATTTTTTTAATATTGGTTTAACTACTAAAATGTAATTGATTGTGTGTCTTTATATTTCTAATTTCTTGTAATGTTTCAAATTGAACAATTTTGATGTTGCCTATACAGTAATGAATTGATGCAAGAGTTTGATTCAATAATGAACAAAACTTTATTGAAATGTATACTTTGATTACAAGGCTATTTGAACAAGAGCCCTAATTAAATACATAGTCATGGGCAATGATTTATTTCCCTCAATAAGAACCTAAAACCTGCATTCACAAATTCTGTAAGGATGCAAGTTGAAGCCAAAGTGTAATGAATAAGATAATACCCAAGCAAAATACTTCCATTGAAAACAATTTTTGAATCATACAAGTGGCTGCTAAAGGTAAATGTTGAAGTTTATGTATCCAAAAGAAAAATATATTTCTACAATACTTCTTCGTAATGGTAGAACTTATGTGTGAACATGTGTCCTTCACTAACCTAAAACAATCTAAACTTAGCACTAATCCCTCCAGAAGATGCCTTTTCTCGCTCTTGATGATCAAACAAAGAATAGCATTCCTTTAATCATTCATTCAACCTGACAAAAGAAAGAACAAAGCATGATTTCAATGATAGACATAAATCAAAATTTCCAATTAACAGCAGGCACAAGTTAAGCCATAAGATCACTATCACTACTAAATATGTAATTTTGTTGAGGGTTTAGCTTTAGGAACTTCCATCTTAAGAACCCAACTAAGGGACCCATATTAAAGTGCACACCTTGTTGTATACAACTCAATACATGAGGGCTGAGTTGGGTTGGTTTTCACACATGTGATGAGTTGAGTATTTCTCAATCCAACAAGGTTGAGTCGAATTCAAAAAATCACCCAACTCAACCTATGCACACTCCTATTTATATATATAGCAATTTTTAGCCAAATGCCTGCTACATTTATATTAGGTATTGCCGTATTGGTATTTGGATTTCTTTTCTGTTATTGTCATTGTCAGCATCTTTATGTTTTGATTTTTATTTGTGAGCGTTAATTTTTAAATTTTCCACTCAAACTTGTTAATCATTCCTTTTTGTGTCTATATTTAAAAATGATGTGGAAATACATTAATTGGTTGGTTGCAACTTTAGTGCTAACTGCTAAGTGCTAACCATACAAAATTCAAAAGTGTACATATGGAAAGTAATTAATGCATTACTAAATATTAATTATTATAAACATGACAAAAATTTAAAGCAATTGATAAGGGAAAAAGTTGGGGTCTTTAAAAAAAAAAAATATATATATCTGAGATAGATACGCTAACCTAATCAAAATATATATTTATATGTGTGTATGCTTCTTTTGATGGTAGATTTGTATTCTTTTGAATTTTGCAATTGGCTTCAATGTCTAACTGCAATTTTCTGTCAGGGAAAAAAAAAAAAAAAAAAAAAAACTCTGTTCTCTTTGGAAATTTGGCTATAAATTTAGTTGTAGAATGAAATACATATTTTTAAAATCTAACTGGTGAATTTCATGTTCTTTATGTTCTTAATTTACATGTCAAATTTCATATCAACCATATGTAATTTACTATTCAATTTAAACTTATTTTTTATGTATAATTTTAGACTACAAAAACTTGAAAATTTAAAATTTTGATTGATAACATAACTATTGATTTTTGATCTTTTGGAAAGCATGAAGAATATAAGGAAAAAAAATGTAATCCAATGATAAATTTGTCAAAATTTACATCCAATAAAAAAATATTGAATGGAGTTGTAGTTTTAGGCTACAACCAAATTTGTTACCGAACTTTGTTCCTTCTCTTTTACTATTTAATGTATTTAATTTTTTATGATAAATTTGACAAAAACAATTAATGATCACAAGTGAGAATTAAATTTTAACATAATTATGTTGGTATATAAATTCATTCATTTCATTCCACATTTAAACTAATGACTTCATGGTGCTTAAATATTTTTAGTAAAATTTGCTAAATCTGCTCACTTTCTTTTTTTGGTCCTTCAATTTATAAAGGGATCCTTTTGTAGATCAGAGCATTTTAAAATTCTCTCTTTCTCTCAGTGCGTGTATGTAACGTATGTTTTTCTCTCTGTGATTGATTCGGCTAAGATATGGGATATTGAGATTGGGGGAATTCTATATCATATCTATCTAATTAAATCTTTAATTTTTTTTCTAGGAATTTCTTTTAATTGATAGAATAAGAAGTTATTGGGATATTTTCCCGATATATTTTTTATTTTTTTATTTTTGATGATGCATCAAACTGTTTTAAGTTTATTTAGATCTCTGCTTTAATTGAACAATTCCTGAATCATTAGTGTGGGAGTCAAAAACTCTTACTATGGAAGAACAGACCAATAGTTTTTGATTAACACAACTAATTTCAAAGAAAATATAAGAAATTCACAATGGAAAGGTTGGACAGATAATTTAAAGGATAGTATAGCCATGCATTACTAGGATTTCTTTCCCTTCCCCAGAAAACACAAGACCATACTCTCTACAATCTCTTATGGATGACTACTCTAACTCACGTTCCAAACCACTCAATTTTGTAGCCTAATCGGATAAGAAGGTTGTATGAGTTGGATTTGAGCTCTCTTAGTCAACATCTTGCTGAGAACGTTTTCTTTTGATTCATGATTATACCTGCAGAAACTTTATTTATTCTTTGCTAACACATGTTAGTTTGTTTAGTTTTAACTAATCCTGCCATATGTATATATACACATTGCAATTCATATCCTGCAGAGAATACTTTCATTTTTCATCATTATGTATGCTGTCGTTAATATTAGTTACATTTGCTAACCTTGTTGTGGACTAACCATTATTTTTCCACATATACATATCTTATTTGGAGTGCTTTGTCTTGTACACAGATTGGTTCAAGGGGAATCCCATGAAGAGAGTCAAGTCCAACTCCTTTACGCTCTATAGAAGCCTTAGCCCAAAAGTACAAAAAGGCACCTACAAAGATTAGTACCATTGACTCGCTGTAATTGGATTGGAGACATGAATCAACCTTGGGTCAAAAGTCTCATAGGGATTGGACTAAAGAGAAAGAGAGAGAGAGAGAGAGAGAAACAGTGACCTAAAAAAATTTGCTGGACGGTGGCATTATTTCCAAAATTGTCACCACCTATTTGTTGAAAACAACTGAAAACATTTTTAAAGTGTGTTTTCAATTATGGTGTTTGCATTTTTTTAGATGAGCTTTCAAAAATTTCAACCAAACAAGTATTAAGTGGGACTCACCACATGTTATTTAACTCAGGAAACTAATTTTTAAAATGGGCAACTAAACTAACAAGCTCTTAGTGCGGTGCATGTGTACTAGGATTGTCCCGAACACTTTCGGTGGTCTGTCAATTTCTCTCAAATTTTCTACAGGTCTCTCTCAAATCTCAAGTCTCAACTGAGTCTTTACCACCTACTATAGAGAGTCTATAATGATTCCCAACACTTTTCGATGGCTGGGTCAATGAGTCAATCCCACAGTTGTCAATTGTCATTATCTCAAATTCGTCGCTTTCGATTGCTGGGCCTAGCTTTGTTAGGTCTTGTTTTTTCCTTCATCAGGAATGCTATATTAAGAAATTTGAGATAATGAACTTATGAGTTTCTAACTTGTTCTGGTTTGGTATATTACGCCATGTATATTACAATTTTACTATATTAAGATATTTGTGCTAGAACTTAGAAGTTTGAAGAACCCCATTTTCTCTCTTTTTTTCATCCGATCAGTTTGTATCTTAATGTTAAATTACAATAGATTATAATTTATTTATATATATGAGAAAAGTAACAATATTCTAAGAACGTTGATTTAGAAAATATTTGAAGAAATTTTTATGGGAAAAGATAAAAACTATTTTTTTTTTTTTTTACAGTTTTTAAAAAAAATATTTTTATGAAAATCATATCAAAACTTTCCTAAAATGATTTATTAATAAATGTATTAAGGGCGCCCATTAGCCAAACCCTATAGAGAAAGTTAAATACTAAAATGTCTAATTTTTAAGAGGGAATGCTAAGAATATAAATCTGAACCAAACGTCTACCAAAAGACACCTTCTAAAGTCATTCGGCCAATGAAATTAAACAAGAAACCCATAACTCCTATTACATAACACTTATCTGACCCAGAGTACTTGTTGGCTTAAAACACTTGCCAAACCCCCAAAAAAAAAAAAAAAAAAAAAAACCCGTTCAATCCAAACGTTGTGTCATTCCGTTCAGAATAATTAGGATTTTAATGTGTATGAGTATGACAAACAAAGATAACATACTACAAAAAGACAACTTACAATAGTTAACTTCTAAAAAAAATACTGTCGTTTATATTTTCACCTTTGTACCTTTTTACCTGCAAAAAATAGTGAGAAAAGCTTTTGATGTTAAGGTTTTGCTCTTTTGCAAGAAGAATTTACTCTGGAAAGTAAGTTTTTGGATTTACTACAAGAAAAGTTACCAAAACAAGTTGAAAGGCCAGATTCGCCAAATTGTTTTTCTTCTCTCTTGATTTTATTTACTAATGTAATGTCTTTTTCATTTTCTATTGTTTGATAAGACCTAATGTTGGCCTTCTTCGAGTACTCTCCATGCATTATGCAATTTAGATTTTTTTTTTTTTTGGGATGGAAATAAAGATAATAGAGTAGAGAACAAAAATAAAGCCAAAAAAAAAAAACCCTCATCTATATGAACATAAAAGTAAAACTGATTCTAAAACAACCAAACTTCTTTTCCAAAAGAAAAAAGAAATTAAAGTCACTTTTTTTTTTTGTTAATGAAAGTGAATATGAAATTTAAGTTTATATTTGCAAAATTTGTAGTGGCACTTTCTAAAATATTTACTAAAAGAAAATAATAAAAGTGAACCTTCAACATTCAATGTGATTTTCTTTTCAGTTAGATATGCATGATAGAAAGAGTTCTTGCCAACATAAAGATGAGAGATATACTTTGGTATATGGCGGGCAATCATATCAATAATTACAAGTTAGTGCATACACATGTATTGTAGAAAATTGAATTATATGGGTAAGGTGTTAATTAACGTATATTGAAGACTGAATTAGATAATAAATTGAAAGATGTGATTGTCAGCGGCGACACAATTACAACCCAAATACCGACAATACAGGGGAGTAATTGCAGGAATTCTAAACTCATTACTATTACATTTTTTTGCTTCATAATTTAGTATATTACTTCCAATTGTCTACACCAGTATCAAAAGAGAATACTATCTCATGCTCATATAGTTGCTTTCACTGCATGTTAATGACAAATATCCAACACCAACAAAAATATATAGGAGAATCTCAGCATCGAAGAAGAAAAATCCCTGAAGAGGGACAAGAAATTACTAAGATTCTTATGATATCATGTTTCTACTAAGATGAATTATGGAGCTAATAGGACCAATAAATCTCAGTCTAGAAGAGCCTATCAAGTACCATTGTCCATGCCTCCTCAGCATGGACAATGGTAGAAGAGTCATAAAGAGAAGCATTCAATGCCTCGGACGGTTACCAATCGGCCAAGAAGACCGTTGGAGATCCATCAAAGCCCACATTAAATGAGCCCAGAGGCGTTACAAAGAAGCAATTATACCACCATGAATAGGGTACAACAGCTAGAAAGAATGAGAATGTATATAAGGCACATCTCAGAACTAAGGAAGGTACATACATACACACTTGTTAAAATACTGTATTCACTCTAGGTCTTGCAAACCCACTCTACCATTTCTAGTCACTGACTTTACCATCGAAGACTCTGTAGTCGGCACCACACCGGTGACCACTCAGAAAGAGGATTCCATTCCCACCCTTGCAGGTACAGAGACGAAGTTCAAGCTGACCTATCTGGACAAACCTACTTGATTGACGATATCAGCATCATTAGGAGCTATCTTAGAATTGTATCATATCACGATTATGTTATTAGATTATGATAGTAGTAGGCTTTAAAAATAAGTGAAAATTGAAATATCATACTATAGCTAATAGAATTTTTTTTTTTTTCTAATTTTAATTTTTAAGATACTATACCTATAAATTAGAGGGTTTTACATATTTAAACATAAATAACAACTAAAAGTGTCCTAATTAAAAATAAATGCATAAAACTAAGCTCGCACAGTGTGTGGGTCATGAGCTAGTTTATATAATTATATATTAATTTCTTAAAATTTAAGGAATTAGTTCAATTTTATTTTTTATAATAAAAAAACATGGGAGGGAGAGGAAAATTTTAAAAAGCCAAGGGGCAATGACCCCGGTTAGCCTGCCTCCCTACCCCTCTGTTGCTTTGAGGGAACCAAGACATCTAAATTTTATAAAATGGAGCACTACAAAGTACAAACCTCCAAGTTAGACTAGTTATCAATATGTAATTTGAGAAACCATTACAAGCCTTACTCATTGTCTATATTAGAATTTATACATGAAATTTCAATGAGATAAAGATAAACTTCAACTTTTTAAAATTTATCAACAAAACAAATCATAACTCATTCTGGTCCAAACTAGTCTAACTCATCATAATCCAAAATAGTTTTATTTGAATCAACAGAACAGACTCGTATATGACATTTATTTGCTCTAGAGTCTAGAAAACACCCTTATCCTCAAGGGTCTTTTTATATCTTCTTCCACCACGAAATACTTCTCCTTGGTTTCTTAAATGTCATCTTTTTGGATTAATCTGCACTGCTCCTCCTTCCCACGTATCTTCAAGTCTTATATTTTGCAATGACATGCATTTTGCTTTACTAGGTGAACGATGCAGAGGTATAGAGGTTGGAACATTTTTTTCTTTTATGAACGTACTTGTCCAATCTTTGAGACCTTTTTACTTTTTAGTCGGACTAATCGGCAATCATTGCCGGCGGTATTTTTAAATCCTCCATTGCTACTGCGATGCCTTTAATGGTTGGCCCTTGCATGAGCTTTCAAGTTCCCTCCTTTTTCTCTATGTGATGGTTACATGTTGAACTTGTTGAATAGGTAAGTATAATTCTTTTCAGTGTTGACCAAAGGTGAGCTAGGGAGCTAACTTTTTGCTCTTACTGCTTCACTCAGTGGTCTATTCCCAGCTCTAATACTTATTGTAATGAAGATAATATTTATTGGTTGCTTCTGAAGAAACAAACAAGTTTCGCAAATATGATCTCACAGATCTTTGAATCAAACACAACACAGTGAAAGAATGTATGAAAGAAACAGAGCAGAGAAGAGAGAACGAAGAGAGAAATAGAGAGAGAGAAATGAAGAATTTCTGAGAGGAAAAACTGTAATTGTTATTCACTCAATGAATCAGAATGATACATACATCTCCTATATATAAGGATTTTCCCAATAGATAGAATCTAGATCTTTCTAAATATCACTAACTAACTCTAACAAACTTTCCCGCCACAACTGGAGCTTGAGCAGTTTTGAGCTTCAACGGTCTTGTGCTTGTACCAGAATCACACGTGTCATGACTAACTCTCCTCCATACTGAAAACGCCACCGTTTAGTTTAAATGTCTTGTACGTGTGTGAACTCATCACGTGAGAACTGTTTAATTCTTTGGACTGCAAGTGTGTTCTGTTTCTCTATCTTTATCATCCCCCCTCAAACGAATGGGGGAGGCACGAGGCATGAGTTTGTCACGAAAGAAGAGAAACAAAGGACCAGGCAAGGGTTTAGTAAATATGTCAGCAAGATTATCCTTTCCAGAAACAAAGGAAATGGCCAGGTCCTTGCGAAGAACATGTTCTCTGACAAAATGAAAATCGACTTCAACATGCTTGGTCCGAGCATGAAAAACTGGATTTGAAGCAAGGGCAATGGCAGACACATTGTCACACCACAGAACTGGAACATGATGGAGGAACAGAAGCAGATCACGAAATAATTGCCTAAGCCAAGAGAGTTCAGCAACAGTGGTGGCAAGTGCTCGATATTCTGCCTCTGTGGAGGATCTGGAAACAGTAGTCTGTTTCTTGGAAGACCAAGAAATAGGATTAGGACCTACAAACACCATAAACCCAGTGGTAGATTTCCTATCAAAAGGATCACCAGCCCAATCAGCATCTGTGAAGGCAGTGAGAGTAAGAGGGCCTCGAGACAAATAAATTCCATGGGAAAGAGTACCCCTCACATATCTAAGAACTCTCTTGGCAGCCTCCAGATGAGTAGTGGTAGGAAATTGCATAAACTGACACAATTGATGGACACTGAAGGCCAAATCAGGTCTAGTAAAGGTGAGATACTGAAGAGCACCAACCATGCTTCGATATGTAGAAGGATCAGAGAGGCGAAAACCTGAGTCAGGGGTGAGTCTAGTGGCAGGGCAACATGGTGTTTTAGTAGGCTTGGAATTATGCATGTTAAACCGATGAAGAACATCAGAGGCATACTTGGTCTGTGACAAGGTAAGGCCAAACTTGGTAGGAGTAATTTGAATGCCCAGAAAATAACTGAGAGGGCCAAGGTCCTTGAGATCAAATGTAGTACTGAGAGCTGAGATGAGATTGGCAATCTGTGTGGGAGCATTACCAGTGATGATGATATCATCAACATATAACAGCAGATAAAGAATGGTAGAGCCTGAGTGATACACAAAGAGGGATGAATCTGCCAAAGAAGCCACAAAACCAAGATGGAGTAACTGGGAAGTGAACCTCTCAAACCATGCCCTTGGAGCCTGCTTTAATCCATAAAGGGACTTGAGCAATTTGCAAACATAAAGAGGTCTAGACTGATCAACATAACCCTGTGGCTGCTGCATATAAACTTCCTCCTTGAGATAGCCATGGAGAAATGCATTGGAGACATCCAATTGCCTAATGGACCAGTTTAAACTCACTGCAATTGCCAAGACCAACCTCACAGTGGCTGGTTTAACAACTGGACTAAAGGTCTTAATGAAATCAATTCCTGGCTGCTGATGAAATCTTTTGGCAACCAGCCTAGCTTTATATCTAGCAATGGAACCATCACTGTGAAGCTTCAATTTATAGACCCATTTGCACCCTACCAGATTAAAATGAGGAGAAGGAGGAACAAGCACCCATGTTTGCTGCTTCTGCAATGCATCAAACTCAGCATCCATAGCCTTGCACCAATTTGGATAGGAAGAGGCTATTTTGAAAGTGGGAGGTTCTGTGAAGTTGTAGTCAAGAGTAGCTTTATAGCATAGTTTAGGCTTGGATATACCATTCTTGGACCTAGTTTGCATAGGATGAAGGTTAACAGGAACAATAGGTATGGATGGTGGAGGACTAGAAGGAGCAGAAGCAACCAGTGAAGGAGAGGAGTGTGCTGAAGGAGTATTAGGATGAGAGGGAGTATCTGAAAGACTTGGGGAGTTAACTCTGTGAAAGGAGTGATCAAGGGTTGAAGAGACAGGTGGTGTGGCAGAAGGGACAGAATGTGGAGGAGGCCCTAAAATAGAAGGTTGATGAAGAGAATGCAAGAATAGGAAATTGGATAACCAAATGGAAGAAGATTTAGAAGTGACAGGTGACTGTGGAGTAGGAGTGAGTGTAGGAAAAGGGAATTTGGACTCATTAAACAACACATGTCTAGACAGGTACATGGAGTTTGTAATGGGATCAAAACATAAGTAACCCTTGGAAACAGAAGAGTAACCTAAGAAAATACATTCCTTGGTTCTGGGTTCAAGTTTGTGTGAGGTGTAAGGTCTTAGAAGAGGATAGCAAGCACACCCAAAAATTTTGAGTTGATTTAGATCAGGTTTAGAGTGATATAACAGATAGTAGGGTGAGTGAGAGTGAAGGGTAGCAGTAGGTAGTAAATTGATGAGGAAAACAGCAATTTGGGCTGCATAAGACCAGTATTGAAAGGGAAGAGAGGCTTTAGACAGCAAAGTAATTGAGGTTTCTATGATATGCCTATGTTTTCTTTCCACTAGGCCATTTTGCTGTGGAGTATATGGACATGAGAGTTGATGAAGAATACCATGGACAAATAAGTAAGCTTCAAACTCTTTAGAAACATACTCACCACCCCCATCTGATCTCAGAATTTTAAGTTTAGAAGAAAACTGAGTTTCAGCCATGGATTTGAACTTAACAAACACAGAAAAAACCTCAGATTTATGCTGAAGAAAATAAATCCAAGTAAACCGAGTGTAGTGATCAACAAACAACACATAATATCTGAATTTATTGATAGAAGAAACAGGAGCAGGGCCCCATACATCAGAGTGAACTAATTCCAGTGGTGAATGTGCAGTAAATTGGGAAGTGGGAAAGGGAAGTTTATGAATTTTACCACTAAGACAGTGTGTACAAGAGACAACACTATTACATTTATTCAAAGACTTCTTAAGCATGGGGAAAAGAGTGTGTAGAACTTGAGCATGTGGATGTCCAAGCCTATTGTGCCATAATTCCCAAGATGAAGAAGTGGAAGCAACATGGTTGCAGATTGAAGGAGTAGAAGCAACATGGTTGCAGACTCGAGAATGTAAAGACAAAGCAGGAGCTTTACTAGGGTAGATAGGGTATACACCCTGTTCACTCTTGCCCTGGTAAAGCACCTTCCCCGTGCCCAAGGCCTGAACAGATAAAAGATTCTCATCAAAATAGCAACAACAATGGTTATCATGGCAGAGTTTGTGAACAGAAGCTAGATTTGAAGCAATTGAAGGAACCCTAAGGACATTGTTGAGATGTAAAGATGAGGTTTGAGTGGGAAATTGAACTTTACCTGTGTGAGTGATAGGAAGGCTTTGGCCATTACCAACAGTTAGGTGGTCTTGTCCTGTGTAAGGCTTTGGGAAGGATAGTGCATTGAGGCTGGATGTGACATGATCCGTAGCAGCACTATCAGCTAACCATGGTTGCTCTTGAGTGATTACAGCATTTGAAGTTGTTGCCATAGCTGCTAATTTTGTGGGAGGATGCTTACCTTGGTAAGCATAATCCATTCGATGATAGCAGTCAAGAGCTGTGTGACCATTCTTCCCACATATCTGACAGGATGGTCTATCATTCTTCAAGCCTTGAAACTGTGATGATGAAGAAAATTGATTGGACTGATTCTGATTTGAAGAGTATGGTGAGTATTGCTGCTGTGGAAAGGCATTGAAACCTCTACCACCACCATTACCTCTTCCTCTGTTGCTATTCCTTCCTCTACCTCTATTATTGTACTGATTATAACCACCATTACCACCAGACCTAGGTGTGGCATTCACAGCCATAGCAAAGGTTTCTTTAACCTCATTAGAGTCATTCAAAGATTCTTCTTCTGAACCAAGCAAAGTGATGAGTTCATCAAAACTCACTGGTGTACTTCTTGTACGTATGGCAGATCTGAATGCATTGTAATCTTTGGGAAGGCCTTTGATGGCTATGTGAAGCAACTCTTCATCATCAAGGAGTACTCCAACTGCCATCAACTTATCCCTCACAACTTTGATCTTCTGAAGATACACATCAACAGAATCACAGCCTTTCCTAATATTATGAAGTTCTCCTTTCAGATTCATAATGTGTGATCTTGAGATTGAAGAAAAACGGTTTTCAAGCACCTTCCAAACCTCTATTGCTGAGTGACATCCCACAGTGAGAGCAAGAATTGTAGGTGTCAAGGTAGAACTGATAAAAGTAAGAAGTGCTTTCTCTTTTGACTTCCAGATTGAATAATCTGGATTGATGATTCCAGTAACAGATCCTGAAAGATCCTTGAGGAACTTCTCTGGAATTGATTGAGTTTCATCGAGTAACTCCAATAAAGAGTAAGTATTAAGCACCATTGAGATTTGATATTTCCATACTATATAGTTGGAACTATCAAGCTTCACTGTCATCATGTTTGACATGTTTGACAGTAACAGAAGAGGTTGATTGATCAAATTGATTGAGGTAGTAGAAGCAGACGCCATGGACGCCATTGTTGAAGATGATGATGACATTGTTGTAGAAGCCATTTGTTCAGCAGAAGCCATCTGTGGCTCTGATACCATGAAGAAACAAACAAGTTTCGCAAATATGATCTCACAGATCTTTGAATCAAACACAACACAGTGAAAGAATGTATGAAAGAAACAGAGCAGAGAAGAGAGAACGAAGAGAGAAATAGAGAGAGAGAAATGAAGAATTTCTGAGAGGAAAAACTGTAATTGTTATTCACTCAATGAATCAGAATGATACATACATCTCCTATATATAAGGATTTTCCCAATAGATAGAATCTAGATCTTTCTAAATATCACTAACTAACTCTAACAAACTTTCCCGCCACAACTGGAGCTTGAGCAGTTTTGAGCTTCAACGGTCTTGTGCTTGTACCAGAATCACACGTGTCATGACTAACTCTCCTCCATACTGAAAACGCCACCGTTTAGTTTAAATGTCTTGTACGTGTGTGAACTCATCACGTGAGAACTGTTTAATTCTTTGGACTGCAAATGTGTTCTGTTTCTCTATCTTTATCAGCTTCGAGAACAACACCTCCAGGTTTGATAAAATAAACTACTTTTGAGGTGGTTTAGAGCTTTAAATTAGACTAAAAAACAATTTGTAATTTAAGAAATTCATAACAATCTTTACTCATTGTCTATATAGCTCTTAATTACCTAACTCATCGATCCACATGTTCGAACGGAAAATTATTGTGTACTTCCGGAGTACCATAAATGCATACTCCCTCCTCTTACATGAATGGTGGGTCCCACTAATTGAATTCATGGTAGGACCTACCATTTATGTGAGAGGGGGGAATACGCATTTATGGTACTCCAAGAGTATCTAATAATTTTCCTGTTCGAACCTCATTTTATATTTTTCATTCAAACACCAAAATAGCGTGAGTATTGTTTTTGTGTGTATTTTTCCAGCCACCAAAAGGACACACGTTCCAAACTTCTCTTATTTCTCTATTTCTTATAGTATTCACATCAGTCTCATCAAATTTTTAGCTAAACTAATGAAAAAACTTCATTTTTTTCTAATTTAGCTATCTATATATGTTTTTTTTTATAGATATACATCAGCCTCAATACTTTATCACTATTCTAATTAAATAAATTTTTTTATTCATTCACATTTACAATCCAAAATAAAATAAAATAAAAATTCATAACCCACCCCCCCCCCCCAACACACACACACACACACGCACACAAAACAGTTAGTTTAAACTTGCAAAGTCTGACAATGGCCAACTTGGTGCAGCATTTGGTGTGTTCAACAACGCAAATGCAATGGCCAACTTTTCACAATGATATACAATAGAGGAGTGTGTCTTTTCTTTATCCCCATCGGTTCCCTCTAAAGTTTCTAGTGAATTCTGATTTCCCATGACTTCTACATCCAGCCATCAAGAGCGATCGACCATATAAAATCATTGGGCTCAAAATAATTTTTCTTGATAAAATCAAAAGCTTCATTCAACTGACCCAACCTCACAAACATATCAATTAGGCATGTAAAGTGGTCCATTACAGACTTAATCTTATATACCTTTTGCATCATCTCAATGTAATTGAGTGCTTTCTTGGCCATTCCAGCATGGCTACAAGCAGATAGAATACGCACAAAAGTAATATGGTTTGGTCTAATACTAGCCAGTCTCATACCCTCAAAAAGCTACAAACAATAAGAGATGGGCTAAGAACAGAGACAAAGAAAACTCCAATCACATATGGTAGTTGTTACAAGAATTTGGACGCACCAAAAAATGGTGAACATGCTCCTCTACAACAAAATCTAAAAAGTTTAGAAACACCTTAACAACAAAAATTTTGCATTGAAAAAAAGTTTGCATGACTAGTTTTCTACATTGCGACAATATTGATCAATTACTCTTCTCTTGACGTTGAATGATTTCTTGGTGAAGTTGGCTAGCTAATGCATTGTTGCTACTCTGGATCCAAGTTTGTGGTACCCATCATGGTTATTTCCAATTCTTTCGTCATTTGTTCTAATTGAAGCCTCTCTCTCTTAACATGAATCAATTCTTCTAGAAATTTCATAGCTAAACTTTGTCCATAAATAATTACAAAACCCATACTACCACTCTACAACCCACCTCCACTGTACTGGAATCCACTACCACTCTACAACCCACCTCCACTATATTGGAACCCACTACCACCACAACCCACTGCTATTGCAATCTCACCACCACCCAAAATCAACCAACCACCACTCAAAATAATGAACCATCATAACCACAACCCAAAATCAACCCAACCATCACTGGCCACTGTAACTACAACCACCAAAATCAGACCATGGCCAACAAAATCAACCCACAAAAATCAGCCCATTGCAACCCATCAAAATCAACCCATAATCACACACACACACACACACACAAAACTACTACCACAACCACAACAAAATCCACTGCTGCTCAAAACGCCAAACCACCACAAATAATCAACAACCCACCACATTCACTTCTCAAAATCCATCCCAAAACCAAACAAACCCCGAAAAACCATATACGCCCACAACTTGTCGATCAAGAGAGAGAAAAAGAGATTTGGACGATGTGGAGAGGTGGTGGAGTAACGAGACTCTACAGAGAGTAAGAGGGGCTGAGGGTAAGAGAAAGAGCTGAAGAGAGACTGAGAGTGAGAGAAGCGGATGATATAGAGAGCAAGAGAGATATATGAGAGGAGAGAGAAATGTAGAATAAAAAAAGAGGAAATATTTTTAGCATTCATGCCATACCATGCTATTAGAAGAAGAGTATTGTAGATTTGATGTAGGTGGGTTTTTTTTTCTTTTTTTGGTGCCCTAAATACTAAAAATTTAGTATTTAGCACATCTAAAGCTAGTACTCTAACTAGATTCATATAATATCAAATTTGTATTTATATTTTATTGATAATATGAATAATTTATTAGTAAGAACATTCATAGATTTGTAAAAGGGTAAGAAATTTAAGTCATAATTTTACCATACATGGGAAAAGAATAAGCTAATAAAAAAACTCATAAACAAGCTTAAGATTGTTCGACTACAAATTGAATCAAGTTTGAACATATAATCTTATAGACAAAGTTTAGCTACAAAATTAGTTGTAGACTAAGGCTACAAACTGCTCTAATAAACTGACATGTGTAAGTACTTAAGTGAACTTAACCCAACTAACCCTAGTTAACTACACCACCTATTAAAAAAAAAAAAAAAAAAAAAACTAAAAACCTAAAACCCTTATACGTATTCTTTGCAACCCACAAACCCAATCCGGCCCTCTCTAATAACTGAACATAGATACATAAAACTACAGAAGACTAGACTCTAGTGCAAACTTCTTTTCAAGAGCATCAACAGAACCATGGAAGGGCTATTAAAGGTGCTAACTTGTTTACAAATGAGGGAAGAAAATGTAATCATGTGGATAGAATATTACAATCAGGTGCAGAAGCTAAGAAATTCCCTCTCAAATTGGTTGACCTTTGGGCACGACTTGATCTTTGATCCATATGTAAATTGGAACAAGAACATAATATATGTTGATGCCATGACACCCAAAATGAAGCGCCAGAGGAACACAAATGGATTTACAGGCTTTCTTATGGAATTTTGTAGTCACCATTCTACAACTATTATTATCGAAGGAAGATTGTTTGTGTCATGACTTCATATCAGCCTTGAAATTAATTTGAATATATAAATTAATTTTCTTTAGATATTTGTTTGTGTCATGACTTCAGATCAGCCCTGAAATTGTTTCAATATTAGTGCTTGTGGTGGTGGAAATAGAAGAAAAGAGAGAGGGAGAAGAGGAAATCAGTGCTTTGGTTTAATAATTCTTACAGAAAATCCCTCTTCTCTGATGATTGCACAATAGTAAGTCTCTTCTATTTAAAATATATGGATTGGGGTGACTGGTGGTGGAGGGAGAAGAGGAATTGGGGTGACCTATGGTGAGAAGTTGAAAGAGAGAGGGATAGGGTTTCTGGGTTACAAAGAAGAGGGATTGGGTTTCTGCCTTTCTAGTTTTACAGTGAAGTCAGAGAGAGAGAGAAAGAGATAGAGAGAGAATTAGTTTTTATTTTTTATTTTTTTAATAAGTGGTGTAGTTAAAGGGTTAGTTGGGTTAAGTTTATTTAAGTAATCATGTGCCATCCACATGCTATTTTTTATATATGTCAGTTTATTAGAGTAGTTTATAGCCTTAAGCTACAATTGATTTTGTAGCTAAATTTTATCCTAATCTTATTTGGTAAAGAGCTTGAACTTATCTCGCATTTGAAATAAAATTAAATGAATAAGCTTAAACTTTTAATATTTTGTTCGACTAAGCTCATTTTCAGCCTTTAATAGAACACACACTCCAACATGTGCCCATGCGCACCATGGACCTCCCACACGTTGCCACGTGCTTGACAAAACCCTCCACATGCACACCACACTCTTAGCACAACGTGTCAACTCACATTAGCGCTAAGTATCAGTAGTTATATCACCCACCACGTCACAAAGACCCAAGAGGGTGCATCCTAGGCGCTTTTCTATTTTTCTTCATGTATGTCAGTATGTCACTTTGCCCTTGATCAGCATGGACCTCTGTGCATAGAAAGCGTAGTCAGTTACCACTGTGCCCCAATAATAAGTTTAGAAGCAAAGTGGAAACCAAAATTACGCTTTCTATGTTCACGGGTAAAACAGAGATTTCATATATAATGCTTTCTACTCAAGGCTACTGGGGTCTCTCATCTCTCTTCAAGACTGGACTCTGTACTCGTGTAGGGTTTTGACATTGTGCACATCTGTGGGTCCAACGTGCAGTAGGAGACTAGGAAGTCTTTCTGTTTCTCTCCTGTACACATACACTGAATCACTGATACACATTATATATATGGACATAGTCATAACTCATATCCCCCTTTCAAAAAATATCAGAAAATATAGCTTAGGCTTCTTCTCTCAGATTCAGTAAGAATGGGACGTTCCATGCCCATGCCATATTTATACTTTCCTTCTCCTTTGGACGGGTAACAATAGCTATATAGCCTAAAGTTATTCCCCTTGTTTTTAGGTCCCTTGTTTTGATACGTATCTTTTTCTTTTCTTTTTCTTACAGCGAAGAAAAGTTACTTATGCACCTTGAAATTGCTGCGCAAATTGTTTACCTCTTGATCCTGATTGTTGCGCTTAGTTTTGGACTACGCAAGTGTAAACGTAATTCCAGACCCAATAGTACTGGTGGTGGGCAAGGCCAAACGCCTGTCAGTCTCAGCTTTACCAGCGATGACGGCGATACCAGCAGCAACCAAATCGCTATGGGTCCAACTTCCCTAGTTGTCAATTCCACGACGGCTTTCTAAGAACTATTACGTTCGTGCTGATGAATGGACTATTTTAGTAAAAGTGGTCATTATTTAGATATCCATGTTTGGTTTTTGCGTACCACCTTGTTTAAAAACTAAAAATTACTCATATTTTGGCCCAACACACCTCGCACATATTACATTTCAACAAAATTTTAATTGCAAATCGCGGTGGGCCTAGATGTAAGGTGCTACACAAATTAGCTAGGGGTGTTGTAAAATTGTTGTGACCTTTATCCACTAGGGTATCGGGTTTTAAAGCTAATTTGCTGCCTTTTCTCATTTTCTGTATTATATATATGTTGAAATGTGGTAACTAGCTCTGTGTATACTATGTCTAATTAAATAATTTTTATTGGGTACATGTTTTATTTGATTATGCTCTATGAGTTGATATAAATTGGCCAAATCATTATATCTAAATTCCAATTGTGAATAGTTTATCAAAAAAAAAAAAAAACCAATTGAGAATATTAAGACAGTTTTTGTCGAAGCCTAACTGTAATACTGTGCACATGAAGAAAATAAAGACAACGATTGTGAAGTGTAGAGTTGCTGGGTGTTTAATATAAACTTGGTCCTAAAAGACGTGGTTGCACCAAGTGGATAATCTGACTCATAGATAATTGCCTATATATTGCAACTTTTACTATTAACTTAATAACTTTTTTTTTTTTTTTACAATATTAACTTAATAACTTTTACTATTAAATTTTATACACAAATTTTAAACACACAACTCTTAGTTCTTATAAATTTTTTTTAAAAAAATTAAACTATCCTTAGTAGCTTTTGAGGATAAATTTTGAATAGTTTTAATTTGTATTTTGAGGATAAAAGCATGATAAATTAAACATAAAACAAGTTTTTCTGTTTACATATGATTTTATATTTAAAATGACCTTTTGATTTAATTTATAATATATATTTAACACATAAAATAATTTTTTTAATTTTATTATGATTCTTGATTGAATTGTGCATAACAAAGACATAATACTATTAATAGAAAAAGGTTGGGCAGCTTCACAACTTGTTAAAAATGTTCACTTTTCACGTCATTTCTTATAACTAGTACTGAGAAAAAAAATATAAGAAATATTGGGTTTATTTAAACAACAATACTATGTGCAAACAAAATGAAATTTACAACTGTTAAAGTAGCAGATTTTGATTTGTGCAATATCACTTTAACATAGGACCATCATTGACATCAGTTTTATCATACAACAATCACAATCTACCACCTTAACAGTTGTAAAATTTATTGTGAATTTTGTTCTGAGATTTTAATTTTTATCAAGGAGAAAAGGCATAAGGTGTAAATATCCTTAGGGATAAATTACACAATCTCTATTATTAATCTTCTATGTAATTTGGCATTTCTAACCATCCATTCATTTTTCCTGAGCCTCCGCTTTGTGGAAATACTGAAAACTTTTATAAAGGTGCATAAATAGGGTTTTAAAATACGACACAAAATTAGACTAAAAACCTAATCCAGAAAACATAATTTTTCAAACTTGCTCAAGACCTTTATTGTAATTCTTGAGCGTTTTAATATTCATTACAAGCAAAGTCATGGAATGGCCCAACACTAAAATTCTAACAAATATTATTTTATTTTATTTATTTATTGGTGTGGTGATGAAATTTGTCCAAAATACGAATTTTTTGTAGTATAAAAAAGTCTTCACTATTCTCCAGTAATGTTTATAGAACATGGCCTACATTTTATCTGGGATTGGGACTTTATTTGATCACAGGCTAAGATTTTCTGATTTCATCATCATCTGTGTTGTTGAATGAAATTTCATTGTCCTTTGTAATGGAAATTTTTTTATAAAAAATTTATGATAATGTGAGGGGCAAAAGAGAAGAGAGAATGCACTAGAGTTTACGTGGTTCAAACTTATGAACAATTATTCAATATTTTTTAGTACAACAATGTGGTACTTCCTCTTCTTACATAAATGATATGTCTCACTAATTAAATTCAAGAACTTATCATTCATGTTTTGCAAATATAGTGAATAATTTTCTCAACCATGTCTTTTTTCTGATAAACACCTACATCCCATCTCATATCAATAAGTTTGAATCCCCTTTATTAATTTATTATTATTATTATTATTATTTATATAAAAAAAACTCATTAGATAAGCTTGACTTTGAAAACAAAAGGTTAATTAGATGTATGTTTTTTATTTTTGGACAAAGCCAAGCTATATAAGTTTAAACAATGAAAAAAGAATATATATATATATATATATATTCGATTAGATCACACTCCCTCGCCAACCCCCAAGTCCTTGTAGCTCCTCTCTACCTGAAGTAACTGTAAGAGCATACATATAGTTTTGTATTATTTTTTTCCCCCCTAAACTCTCTCTTCAAAAAGTCACTTTTTTCTTTTTTTTTTCCTTTCATTTTAGAAGTTCTCTTTCACAAAATTGCCTACATCTCACTCATCATTTTACAATACATCTTATTAAAATATTCTAAAATATTTTTCTAAAGCTTTTCTTTCCTCCACGCTCCCCCAAACGGTATAACACAATTTTTATAGCCTTCCTTCAACTGTACAAGATACATACATTTTGCAATAATAATAATAATAATAAACTCAAAACCCCCAATCAAATACAACTAGCCTACACATATCAATTTGCAAATTTTCACTACTATGACCATAATCTTTAGTTTTGATTATTGCCTAGGTGACCCTTTGCCATATTTTGACCTAAAAGTAGTCTTATATATACTTGAGATCAATATGAAATATAAAAAGTCATTAATACATTGGCCAAAATGGGGATATACCCCTTTCGAGCAAAACATGTAGTAAAATGCACCTGTTCTGAAATTATTTAAGAAAATGCTCTTGTTTTAAACTCAAATTTCTAAAAATTGAGTTTCAATGAAAAACTCAATTTTTAGAAAATCAAGTTATAGGCAATCAAACTTAAAAAAAAAAAAAAAAAAAAAAAAAAAAAAAAAAAAAAAAAACTACATGCAACTCGAGTTCCATGTAGGTTTTTTTCAAGTAACTCAATTTTCGCCAAATCGAGTTTCAAAACAGGTGCATTTTCCTAAATAGTTTCAGAACAGGGGCATTTTACTGGAACTTTGGACGAAAGGGGTATTTTGCCATTTTTGCCTTAATACATATATGTATATTAAGTGATCATTGGTTTGAGAAAACCTACAAAATTATAGCATATTTGTCATATTTTGTTTGTCTATTAAGGATATTTTTGCATAAACAAGTTGTTTTTCAATTCTTTTTAAAGTCAAAATTTCTTATATAAATAAACATATTTTTAATAGTTAAATAGGTACTAATTAAATAAAACTGTAAATTTATTTTATTATGTAATTATTTCAAAATTTTATTTCTTAAGACATAAATTTTTTATAAAAGAGAATAGATTAATTATTACGCAAAGAATTTAAGATCCTATTAATTTTTTTATATTACTTTTGAAACATAATTATAATCTTCTTTTTTAATGAATTTTGACGACATAACAATGTATTGATTATAACTTTTTGGCGGCCCAGACAGCACTAGCCCCTGGAGGGACCCCCGTACAACATTTCCACACAACCTGACACACCTCAAACAGTATCCATTTGACAAACCAGCAAAAACGACACATATAAATAGCTAGTATATATATTTCCACACAACCTGACACACCTCAAACAGTATCCATTTGACAAACTAGCGTAAACAACACATATAAATAGCTAGTATATATATATATATATGTTGAAATTTTAAATTTTGGTCCTAATAGCCCCCAATTAAAAAAAAAAAAAAAGGTATACATATGTAATCTGAAAAATTAAGATTTGCCCTTAAATATATATATTTTTAGATCTCCTCTGAAATATTTAGATATTGACCCACAAGAAAAAAAATAAATATGGACTAAAAGTATAACATCAATAACCGACAAACTCTCATCCAAAAAAAATAAATAATAACCGACAAACTAAAATTAACTACAAAATAAAAAATAAATATGGACTGAAAACCTAAATTACAATTCCCAAATTTTTATCCTAACCTCACTCTTCCTCCACTCAACATCATCAATGCCTCCATCATTGCTAGCCTGCTGCTGTTGTTCTTTTCCTCAGATCAGATCTGATGTTGCTGCTGCTGCTGTTCCTCAGATCCTTGATCACAGTCACACACGAGTCTAGTAAATCTGAGAAATTTCTCTCCTCTCTCAAGTTCATATTTGTGTCTTTTGTTTTTGCTATATTGCTCTGCCTTTGGCCCTCTGCCCTCTGCGTTTCTTATGAACTATGGTGTGTTGTGTTTGTGAGTTGTGACTTTTTATGGACTGGTGTGTTGTGTGGACCATAGACTAGTTTGTGGCTTTCTATTGACTATTGTGTAATTATGGCTTTTTGTGTGAACCAGTCACCTGTGTTTGTAACTTTTTTTTTTTTTTTTGGTTTTATCTATAAAGACATAAAGTGGGACCACTAAGATAGTAGGACGTGAGTACTCACCTGTGATTGTGAATTTGGGAGACTAGTCTTTGGTAGTGACTGTTTTGTAAGTACTATGATTGTGAATTTGTGAGACTAGTCTTTGGTAAGTGACTTTTTTGTTATATTTTGTCGACATTTTTATAATATCAAATATTTAAGAAACACTTATTTTATATATAGTATTTTGTTGAATATAAAATAGATGTTAGTTTTTATTTTAATAAAAAAAAATTTGTTTTAAGCTTTGGCCTCCCTCAGGTTCGAATCCCGGTTCCGTCCTTGTTCCCAAACGGAGGCGGACTCTTTTCCTCAGTAGAAGCTTCACTGCACTTGGTAACTAACAAGCCAGCATGGTATATTCACAATTAGGCAAGTTGGATCTATAGTGATCTGGCTCTAATGCTGACACTGGCATTGACAGGCTTTTGGCCACCACCGCTAAATTATTATTATTTTATTGTGTAGTGCAAAAATGAGTGTAACAAATGAGAATTTAAGACATTAAAGTTTGGAGGTAATTTCTTTCCACTCTTTACTTGATGGTTAAGAAAACCGTTCACGTCACGTATATTTTTACTTAATGCTCTATTTGTTTCAGCGATGATGTTTTCTAGAAAATAAGTCGTTTTCTAAAAAGTATTTTCTATAAAACTATCTCTTTTATTTATTTATTTATTTTTATTTTTTATGTTTGGCAACAACTTTAAATGAGATGAAAAACAATTTTCCAACTTCTCTTATTTAGCTTGCTGTGAGATAGAGCATGATTTTCAAACAAGTCGTTAATAACTTTTTAAATGAGTCAAATGATTTTTAAATAATACGTGTGGATAGTTTTATAAATCATGTTATAGTGAGTTGAAGAGATTCTTCAAAACTGGTTTGAAGAAAAACTTTATTCAACTATTTGCATTCAAGCAAAATCAGAGTTTCCTCTTTTTTTAGGGCCAATTTTTTCTTCTTGTGTGTATACAAAGAGAAAATATAGTACCCAAAAAAAAGAAAAAAAAGAAAAGAAAAAAGAAAAGGGGAGAATAACCTTATATAACAATTGTTAATATATGTTACCCATTGAGAGGAGGTTAAGAGGAGGAGACGACTATGAAAATGGCTTAGGCATCATGTAAAGTTCCATTTTAATTGAATTTGAGAGAAGCTAAGCAAGGTATTCTTTTTTGAGTCCGGACAGAGCATTACCTTTTATTTCTTTTTATATGAATAAGAGAAATTCCATTCAACATAAACACTACAAGAAAGTGAAACAACCTAAACAACCTCCAAAGCATAAATACTCTGGAAACAACACTGAAACAGACAAAATGTATCACATTAAAAAAATAATAAAATAATAATAAATAAAGCCCAATGGTGTTGGCATAAAAGCAAAAGCAAAAGGCGAAAAGGAAACTTGGAGACAAAAGTTTTGCACCAGCTAGTGTGGTTTTGATCTTGAGAGGCAGATCACCAACCCGTCTCGATTCTTCGTGGGCCATCGAAAGCAAAACGATCTGACCTGTCTGACATGCATAATGTTATTGCTCAACAATTTCCAATCTGAAAATTGTCCTCATCCTTTAGAGACTGAGCATTGCTTTATTAGGTCTTCTTTAAACGTGGGTCCTAAAAGTGTGATTTGGGGTATTTGTATATAAACCTATCGTGAGGTGAGGAGGTGCCATGACATATTTACTGTGAGGCAAATGGGTGTATTGGTATCTTGACAAGAACGTATCTCTTATGCAAATGGCCACTTCATATGGTAGGGCCTACCATAAGAATGCGGGTCCCATGCTTATGGGGCCACAAACTTCTAGGAGACCCCCTCAAAGCTAGTGTGAGATAATTTCATATAAAACAAAAATTTTAGGGTAAAATATCATTTTCGTCCCTAAACTATCACAAAAGTTCGTTTTTCGTCCCTAAATTTTCAAAAGTTCTATTTTCGTCCCTAAACTATCACAAAAATTCATTTTTCGTCCTTAAACTTTCAAAAGTTCTATTTTCGTCCCTAAACTTTCAAAAGTTTTGACGGAGTGCTGACGTGGCTTGACAGAGTGCTGATGTAGGAGGGACGAAAATCAATACGTTTGGAAAAGTTTAGGGACGAAAATAGAACTTTTGAAAGTTTAAGGACGAAAAACGAACTTTTGTGATAGTTTAGGGACGAAAATAGAACTTTTGAAAGTTTAGGGACGAAAAACGAACTTTTGTGATAGTTTAGGGACGAAAATGATATTTTACCTAAAATTTTATTATACACTTATTATTACACACTTCGTACACTTTTTTTTGAAATTATATTTTAAAAACACAGTTCAAAATTTTAATTGAAAAAACACAATTTTAATCTATGTTGCAGTATGTGTATACTAAGTGTGCGTTAACAAGTGTGTAATAATCCTTATTTTTTCTTTCACGACATTTTGTCATTTTGTGCTTTGTGGGATATTTCAAGTGGGTGAAAAATAAAACAAAGGTAAAATTCGCCTCCTCGGTCCACTTTGCACAATCCCTCAATTAACTCCCCACTTAGGCCCAATCCTATTCTAATTAATTTTAGGCTTTAATTTTCTTTGCTATTTAAGCCCGTGAGCTGAAAATAGAACTTAATTAATTGGTTATAGTCCTGCAGATTATTCTTTTGGGACCTCATAATAGAAAAGACTTCATATTTGTTGCAAGGAAAAAAAAAAACAAAACAAAACAAAAAAACAAAAAACAACACCACTTATACAGTCATTCTCTCTATTTCTCTATCACGCAATGGCGGAACCCCTTTTGAAATCCTCCCCCACCCTCATATACTTTATATAATTAAAAAAAAGAAAAAAAAAAGGTAGTTATAAGTAAATTTTAGCTAATACCCCCTAAAATTTTAATTGTATATACTGCATTAACTTAAATGACTACTACATCATTTTTTTTTTTCCCCCTCTTTCTCCGATCCTAACTCATTAAATTAACCATCATATATTTAAGGTATATGTTCCAAAAAATAGATAGTTTATGTAAAGGACTAATGTATCATTTTCTCCTCTTATACTATTATACCACAAGTAGCTCATTAAACCAAAGTATATTTAAGATATATGTTCCTAAAAATGGAAAATAGATAACTAAATCTCTTTAATGGAAATCTTTCTTACTTTCCAAAAAGAACACTTTTTTTTAGTATAAAAAAAGGACTAACTTGATATAAATATTTTTATATTATAGAATAAAAATACATATGTTGAAATAAATATTTTTTTTCTTTGAATTTTAAAAATATTTTTATATATTTAACGTGGCCCTTAAGACAAAACAAGTATTAATATTCACAACTGGAATTTGGATAATGATTTGGCCGATTTAGCACATAGCGTACACGTAATCAAATTACAAATGATTTCCACCACATATGAGAAATTTCTCAAGCAAAGGCCCACTTATACTCTCACCTAAAAGTGTTTGGTTGTCTATGCTATGCATCCACATTGTCAAGAAATAGAACAAGGTTTGACCATGGAGCTAGAGCTAGAGCTTGTGCTTTTTTTTGGATATCCTCTTGGCATCAAAGGGTACAAACTCTTTGATTTGGTCTACTTCATTTTGTCACCTTTGTTAATGTAACTATGATAGGGATATCTGATCTGTAAAACTGCAGAAATTCTCATCGATCACTGATGTCAATCTCTGGTTGCTCATCGATCGCCCAATGCACTAGCTGAGCTGCAACCTGAACTCTTGGGGTGCCTGTATTGTTTAAAGCAGCCTTCAGGAACAACGAACAACAGTAATAAGATACATTAATGATTAGTTTCCAATGGCAGCAAAGTCATCAACTGTTTAAATTGCCTCTGATCATGAAACATGGGTAGAATAGTCATGACTCATGAGAAACAATTGTATTTTTGGTCATTTGAATAGTGAACACAAAGAGGAGAATCCTAATTCTCACTATAGGATTAAAAATAGATAATTAGATATAGATATAAATATACACTCCTAGGAGAATTCTATTTATTAAAAAAAAAAATCTATGTTTCAATCCAAAAATTATACTATTTTTCTCTCCATGGAGTATGTATTTCTAAGATTTTTTTCCCCCTAACAATGTAGCAAATTTGTTAGTAAGTGATATATATATATATATATATATATAATGTTGAACTATGACACCTACAAACCACTTCTTTCAAGCCGTAAAAACATAAGCTTGGTGCATTTGGTACAACTTTTTTAAAAACCAAAAACCAAAAAACAAAAAGTTAATGAGTTTTTGTAATATTTGATGAAATTACTACATATGATACACCTGTAAATAACTACTTTCAAGCTTAGTAACTATAAAATGAGATCTTGGAATTTTTGGAAGTTAGGAAATTTCTACGAGAATTAAACTATTATAATATGATATCTTTGCTGTCCTAATTGTAATGTTACATGACAAACGGAACCTGAAAATGATTCTTAAAAAAAAAAAAAACAAAAAAACCTGAAAATGAACTGAGGTTTATGGGCAAAGCTATCAAACAGTAGTGGGTAAGCTTGTGTTTCAGATATATATTGAAGAGGAAGAATTTGGGCTAGAGATGGGCCTGACGGTCATTCACTGTGGGCCGATAGTGGACGGGCCCATTACCTGCCAAATCGCTAAAGATGGATCCAATGTGAAATATCGGCAGGCCCAAGGTCCATAAGAAAGGCTGAAAGACCCTTGGTATGAGATACTTGCGTTCCACGTTCAATGTAAGAGTCCTATAAGGAAAGGATTCCGCAATCTACACTCAAAAGGATTCCTATAAGGAAAAGACTTCTACTCCAAGAAAGAGAAGTCCACCCTCTACTACTATAAAAGCCCCAATACCCTCGCAAATCAAGGTACGCATAATTTACCCTCTCTAGCACTCTAGAGTTGTGAGAATATTTCTGACTTAACCTTCGGAGGGTATTTGGCCGGCACCACACCGGTGCTCTCTGTTAGGTTTTCCTTCTTTGTGTTGTGCAGGTTCACGTTCGAGCGCGTAGGTATCGTGTGGCTCACTGGTGAAATTCTCGACCTCATCAGTTGGCGCTGTCTGTTTTATTTAATCCTGACGATGATTTTGCTTTTGTTTTATCTTTGTCCAACTTGTGAACTTTGTTTATCTCCGTCCACCTTGCGGACTTTGAATTTTCATCCGTTGGGCTGATCCGTCCACTTTGTGAACTTAGTTTATACCCTGTGGACTTTAGGTTATATCCGTCCACCTTGTGGATTTTATATTTTTATCCTTCTAGGATGATCCGTCCACTCAGTTTATATCGGTCCAGCTCGTGGACTTTGGATTTTTCATCCCTTTGGGATGGTCCGTCCATCTTGTGGACTGACTTTATATCCGTCCATCTTATGGACATTGTCTATATCCGTCCACCTTGTGGACTTTGGATTTTCATCCCTTTGGGATGATCCGTCCAGCTCGTGGACTTAGTTTTATATCCGTCCAGCTTGTGGACTGGATTTTTCATCCCTTTGGGATGGTCCGTCCATCTTGTGGACTTATTCTATATCCGTCCATCTTGTGGACATTGTCTATATCCGTCCACCTTGTGGACTTTGGATTTTCATCCCTTTGGGATGATCCGTCCAGCTCGTGGACTTAGTTTTATATCCGTCCAGCTTGTGGACTGGATTTTTCATCCCTTTGGGATGGTCCGTCCATCTTGTGGACTTATTCTATCTCCGTCCATCTTGTGGACTTTGGATTTTCATCCCTTGGGATGATCCGTCCACCTTGTGGACTTACTTCATATCCGTCCAGCTTGTGGACTGGATTTTTCATCCCTTTGGGATGGTCCGTCCATCTTGTGGACTTATTCTATCTCCGTCCATCTTGTGGACTTTGGATTTTCATCCCTTGGGATGATCCGTCCACCTTGTGGACTTACTTTATATCCGTCCATCTTGCGGACATTGTTTGTGTCCGTCCACCTTGTGGACTTTGGATTTTCATCCCTTTGGGATGATCCGTCCAGCTCGTGGACTTAGTTTATTTATGTAGAAAAAACACAGTAGAGTCTGAATACTTCTTTTATTGAAAGAAAATAATGCTGAAGAAAAGGTACCTGCCCCCTTGGGCTTAAAAGGCACTTGTAGAAAAAATTGTTCAAAGTAGAGAGCAAAACTTAAATAATCAAAAATTTGTCCGAGGTAAGAACTTAATAAAAAACTTAGTAAAACATTGTAATAAACTGGAAACTGGGGGAGAGTCGATGATCTTCATGTCGTCCCTACTGGTAGTACCTCCGTAGGTGCTCTGTATTCCATGGATGTTGAAGCTTCTGTCCGTTCATGGTTTCGAGGTGGTAGGTCCCTTTCCTTTGCCAAGATGAGATCCTGTATGGTCCTTCCCAGTTGGGGCCGAGCTTTCCTTGCGCCGGATCTCTGGCAGCTCCCATTACCTTCCGTAGCACAAAATCTCTGATCTGAAAGTCCCTGTGTTTGACATTGGAGCTGTAGTATTTCGCCATGAGGTTCTGGTACCTAGCCAACCTCTGCTCTGCTGTAGCCCGGACCTCGTCCATCAGATCCATCTGAAGCCGCAAGGCCTCTTCGTTGTGATCCTTGTCGTAGTTCTCTACTCAATAGCTCGTGAGCCCGACCTCTGCTGGAATGACGGCCTCACTTCCGTACATCAGTCTGAACGGTGTTTCTCCAGTGGGTGTTCTTGTCGTAGTACGGTATGCCCACAAGACGCTCGGTAATTCGTCAGGCCAGATGCCCTTAGCCCCCTCGAGTCGGGTCTTGATGATCTTCAGCAAGGACCGATTCGTGACTTCTACTTGCCCATTGGCTTGAGGGTGTGCGGGCGACGAATAGTGATTCTGATCCCCAGTTCTGAACAGAAGCTCCTGAACGCTCCGTTATCGAATTGCTTTCCGTTGTTGGAGACGAGCACTCTGGGTATCCCGTACCTGCATATAATATTTATCCAAACGAAACTCCGGATGTTCTTCTCCGTGATATTGGCCAGGGCCTCTGCCTCTACCCATTTGGTGAAGTAGTCGATGCCAACTACCAGAAAATTTAGCTGTCTTGCTGCTATCGGGAAGGGGCCCATAATATCTAATCCCCATTGGGCGAACAGCCAAGGGGCCGTCATAGGCGTCAGCTCCTCGGTCGATTGCCTGATCAGGTTATTGAACCTCTGACATTTTTCACAGGTCTTGACGTATGCTTGTGCGTCTTTTTGCATCGTTGGCCAATAGTACCCTGCTCTGATCAATTTGTGCACTAAGAAACCTTGGGCTTTTTTGGGGCACGTCTCCCTTTGACGGTTGTTTCCTCTTAACTGCCTGCTTGCTGGTGCCCGTCCCCATAGGGTCTGCACTAGTTTCTTTGTTTTTGGCGGCTTGTAATCTGATCGCCGCCCTCCTTTTTGCATCGTCCATCTCTGAAGAGGTAGACGGGTGTCAAAGGAAAAAACAAAATTTGAACAAGGAAGAAAGACGGACTTACGTTGACAGGTGCGCTCTTCGTACTTAAGCGCCGCTGGAGTTGGCTCGGGTCCATCACAGTACCAATTGATTGTGTTGAGATTGACGAGTTTTGCCCAGGTCCGTTCTTCTGGTTTGGACTTGTTGAAAATTTTCTCAAGAAAACTGAACTCCTCTAGTGTAACTTGAGGTCGTCGTCGAACTGCACAAAAGTAGACGGACGTTAAAAACAAATAAATTATTAAACAGGCTTTTAGTAGTTGTCATATGACGGGCTCATACCAGACTAATTTATTACGCCCCAAACCCTGTCGACGGACATGAAATCCGTCTCCCCTGGATGACACATCCAACCGTCGCCCTCAATGAAAAAATAGCGGCTCTTCCAATCTCTATTCGAGTCCGGGGTTTCGTAAATTACTTTCAAGACATGGCTCCTAGGAACAAAACTATACATCCCCCTTGACTTATCTATCTCATCTGGACGGTAGCAGTGGAGGAATTCTCTTATTGTCAGCCTTCTTCCACCGTCGGACATAGCCCCGTACAGGACTTCCATTGCTATGAAGACCCTCCAGGCATTTGGGGATAACTGGCTGACGGATAAGCCTAAGTATTTTAGGAGTTCGCGGTGCAGGGAGCTCAAAGGAAATCTGAGACCTGCCTTGAGCATCTGCTCGTACACTCCTACATCGTCTACCCCTTCGTAATAACATTTCTCTGATGAACAGGGTAGACGGATGGGGATGTAGTCTGGGATTTGATAATTGGCCCTAAGGGTTTTAAAATGAGTTTCCTTAATGGTGGAGGTGAAGGCATTTACCGTCCATTCTGGGAGCATGATGAACTCCCTGAGTCCATCAGCCCCCACGACGGATCTAACTACTTGATCTTCATCATCGGCAGAACCCTCCTCTATCTCGATCATCTCCATATCCTCATTTGTTGAGGACGGGGAAGATGAAGACGAACTCCTCTCCTCGCTTAAGTCGTCTTGGTCTTTGTGACCTGACGGTAATACCTCTTCGTAATCCGTCCAGTCACGGACAATTGACTGGTTACTTGACGCACTAGACATTGCCTACAAGTATGACAGAACCTAAGACTCCGACGGGTCTAAGAATGGATAACAAAAGTAAAGTGTCTAGTTATAAAAGTAATACGACGGTAGGAAAATATGTAAAAGGGTACTTACCAATCAGTACGTGAACGGATGAAAGTTGGTGATGACGGACTCTAAAGTTTGTACGATGTACTCTGACAAAGACGACGGATCGCACTCTGACAATTGAATTTTGGTTGAAAGTGTTAAAATGAGGGTCGAAGGTTGGATATTTATAAGGAAGGTGCACGGAAGACGAAGCGACGCTTCGATCCCACACAATGGCTTGTAGAAGAGTGACGCGTGTCATGAGCCTTTAATGCATTCCAGATCTTGTCGGCGGCACAAATTGCTGAACGGTGTAAACCTTGTTACCGTCAACCTTAGTGACATGGAACCGACGACCCACAGTCCTCTCAACCATCACCCCCATTAATGTGTACCGTCACCCCATGCTCCCGTCCACTAAAGTACGACGGACCCATGGGGTGAGGGGGGCAACTGAAGAGGAAGAATTTGGGCTAGAGATGGGCCTGACGGTCATTCACTGTGGGCCGATAGTGGACGGGCCCATTACCTGCCAAATCGCTAAAGATGGATCCAATGTGAAATATCGGCAGGCCCAAGGTCCATAAGAAAGGCTGAAAGGCCCTTGGTATGAGATACTTGCGTTCCACATTCAATGTAGGAGTCCTATAAGGAAAGGATTCCGCAATCTACACTCAAAAGGATTCCTATAAGGAAAAGACTTCTCCTCCAAGAAAGAGAAGTCCACCCTCTACTACTATAAAAGCCCCAATACCCTCGCAAATCAAGGTACACATAGAGTTGTGAGAATATTTCTGACTTAACCTTCGGAGGGTATTTGGCCGGCACCACACCGGTGCTCTCTGTTAGGTTTTCCTTCTTTGTGTTGTGCAGGTTCACGTTCGAGCGTGTAGGTATCGTGCGGCTCACTGGTGAAATTCTCGACATCATCATATATAATCAATATTTCTTTTTAAAAAAATGTTATATATAATCAATTATGTCTTGGTATTATTTTCAATGTTATCTATGATAATAATCTTGTGTTTGTGGAAGATTTATTAATCCTGTTTATGGCCTTGTCAACTGGTTGACATATTCTCAAAATCATAACCTCCACATAAGGAGAGGAAGCACAAATTGTTGGGTAAAACAAGCACAAATTTAATGGAAGAGATGGTGAATAATAGCATATTTGGACTATATTATAGAGAAGAAATTGCATTGTTGGTAATAATACCAGAGGAGGCCAGGGTTCTAAAGGAGCCATTGTAGTGTGAACTTTAGGTATAATATTTTTAGGATTTTAGTTTCCTATGAATTTTCTACCCTTATGTAATATATTAACTTGTTCTTTTTATTAAAAGAAGAAGGAGGTATGGGATTGGAGGAATCCAATATCAATGTAATACAATAATTCGTTATATTAATTAATAGAAGAAGAAATAGGATCAGGTGATATTTTTCGATTTTTTATCTTTTATTTTTATGATGCACCAAACCGTTAAATATAGCACTTGGACTTCACTATAAAAAATAATAATCATGAATACCTTATTTCTGTAATGTTTGCGCAATATTTTTATACTCATAAATTTTATATTAAAAAAAACTAAAATTATTATCAATTTTACTATAGATTGATATATAATGAATATGCTAATCAATTTTACTAAAATTATTCTTTATTCTAGTCTTTTTCTGGAGGATTTTTGGCAGGCGAATTGAGTGCCTTTCTGTGTTGATTCTTCCTCTATTTATAGAAGGAGGAGCTCAAAGACTTGGAGTTCAAACAAGACTCTTCCATTTCAAAGTTATTTAATTAATATTTGTCCATTAAAGTTCAAAATGATAAGATAGAAGTGCAAATTGGAAAACTAAACAAAACAGTTAATTTTGGGCATTCAAAGGCTAAAGTGCTGATCTATAGAGGAACCTTGCACATAGAAACTAAGGATTGATTAGTTGTGGTTTTGTCCTACAACTAATGGTTTCTGCTTCAAATGCACTGACTTTGAAGCTATGAATTCAATTCTGGAAAGGCCTTCTTGGCACTTTCCGAACAAGCACTTTATTGTTGAAGAAATGGCATCCAGCTATGACCTTATCCAAGGAAGAGCTGTGCAAAATCCTATTTCGCTTTAGCTTTAATAAAACCTTGAAAGTACTGAAATGAAACATGGTCTAGTTACATAGCTCTTGCTGTTGGTAAGCCATTACATGCTGATACAATTTATGAGTCCAAGTCACCAAGAACAGAAACAGCTTTGCCAGAATTTGTATAGATGATCTTACTCAGAATACTACTGCCCTCAATTCACAGAATAGTGAAGAGGTTAAAAGGTTTGCACCAGTCAGTCAAGTTTAAAAGCAATTTGGACTTCCCAAAGCAGACAGTAGCTTCTCCTGAGGCAGAAACTAATTCTTGTGTATACTGGTATTGATGAGGTACTCTGGCTAATCCATGACTAAATTTTTATTATTATTTTATCTGGTTTACTTTTTCTAGGTGTGTTTGTGTCTCTTACTTTTTCATTTGACCTTTTATTGTCTCATCATCTGCTTCAATTACGGTCTAAAATTTCTCCACCTGTAACTTTCTTTACTTTTTAGTGCATGTGTTTAGTAATCTTAGATGGGGAAATGTGAGCATGAGTCTTTTTGTTTAGTTGTAAACGTTCAGGAAAAAAAATGTATAGAACACTAAAATGCCTCAGAAATCATGAATAGAAAAATATTGATGGTTCAAAAGTTGTTGCCATCATGATGAAGGGGATAAAAGATAGGTACAAAAATGAACTTCTAATTTAGTTTATCTATTAGAAAGTGACGATCATACAAGCTGAGGAGCCCCGGCTCAAAAATTGTTGGAATATTGTATCTATAATTTTATTACACACAAGCTGACATTCAAATGAAGATAGAAGTTTAACTTCTTTATTCTCTTAAAAATTGTTTATTTGCCATACCACCCAAACTAAACATATTCCATTAATGTAAAACAGACACTTAAAACTAGGTATTACATCCTATTGACTAGATGTCTCCATAAGAAAGGGAAAACGAGGAGTAACATTTAAATACAAATCATTCTTTCTCCTACAGGTTGCTCCAAAATTCTCGGTCATGTCAAGTTCTTCTGTTTTGACTTCATTTGGTAGTTTCCAGTCAAAGTGGTATAGCAATTGAGCAAGTGCAAGTTCAATAATCGCAATACCAAATGTTATGCCTGGACACATCCTTCTTCCAGCCCCAAATGGAAGGAATTCAAAGTCATTCCCTTTAAAATCAACAGAAGAACCATGAAACCTCTCTGGCTGAAAGCAATCAGCATTAACCCAATAATCTGGATCTCTCCCTATAGCCCACAAATTGACAATAACTTTGGTTTTAGTAGGTATGTCATATCCATTGATTTCACATCTCTCCCTACATTCCCTTGGGATTAAGGTTCCAGGAGGATGTAATCGTAAAGTTTCTTTAACAACTAATTTCACATAATCTAACTTCTGAGTGTCTGTAGATTCAATTTTTCTCTTTCCTTCAAAGACCTTGCGCACTTCAGCTTGTGCCTTCTTCATTACCTTTGGGTTTCTAAGTAACTCTGACATTGCCCATTCTAAGGTTGTTGCTGCAGTCTCACCCCCTGCAAGGTAGATATCCTGAAAAATATTTGAACTAACTTTTAAGTCATATAAATCTTATTAGTAGTTGAAAAACACTTACTATTGCAAGAGTCTATTAAGTCATACCGAAGTGACAGCTTTGATGTGCTTGGTTGTGATCTCAAATTTGAGGTCACTCGACTTCTGAAGTTTCAGGAGCACATCAACAAGATCTTCCTTGCATGAAGAGTCATTGGTGGTGCTAGTGGTTGTCATTTTCATCTTATGATCATCAATTATATCCTCAAGAATTTTGTCCCTCTTTTGGTGCAGTGTTTTCAAGGCAGTCTTCATCCCATTGATTGAGGAAATAAATTTAAGTGAGGGATACAAATCCGGCACATTAAAACCTGAAGCAAACACCATTAGCTCCTTAACCAGAGATATGAACTCGTCTTGAGCTTTGCACTTTTCTCCAAGTGCTGCTCTAGAAGTTACAGTATTTGTCAAGGCGAATAAATGCTTGCTGAGATTGATGGGAAGCCCGTTGGACAAAGAAAGAGTTTCAATAAGATTCCATACCTCTTCTTCTCTTACTGACCTAAATGAGTGAACTCGCTGAGCACTTAGAAGTTCCAAAACACAAATTTTTCTCATTTGTTTCCAGCAGTCGCCATAGGGAGTGCCAAGAATGCCTGAATAAGCATATGAGAGAAATTCACCCACAAAAAAGTCAGGCCTTTGTGCAAAACAAAGTTCATGTGTTTTCAATACCTCTCTTGCTGCTTTTGGTGACGAAATGATCACCGCTGATACCTCACCCAACTGTAGCCGCATAATAGGTCCATGTTTCTTTGCTAAATCTCTCAAAGAATAATGAGGTAGTGGTCCTGAGGTAATCAACTGATGCAAGTTCCCTATAAGAGGAAGCTTCCACGGCCCTGGTGGCGACTTCAGGATGGTACCTCGGGCTTTATTTCTCTTCCAATATGCCACCAGTACCAAAAGGAAGAAGGAACAGGTAAGGATTGAAGTAAAAGACAGTAACTGGAACATTATGGACATTGAAGAGGCTCTTACAAATTTGTGAACTCTAGATAGGTTTCTGGTGTAATTTAAGTACTCTTTTATAGAAATATCATGCACTTAAAACAATTTTGTAAGCATCTAATGACGTCATCCCAGAATCATTAGCATTTTAAAAGCTACTGTGCAGGTGTGGATTGGTGGTAAGAGTCATCTTATTGCTTCACATGATACTTGACAAGAATTGAGTAGTTTAAGTAATGACATTTCAATGAATGTGTTGAACCCACAACGATAGTTTCATTAAGACTCCGGTACTAGGGGTGTGCAGAAAACCCGCCAACCCGCCAAACCCGACCCGACTCGAGTTGGGTCGGTTTTTAGGGCTTGGTGGGTTAGGTTGGGTTACAAATTTTTTTTTTATAGCGGGTCGAGTTGGGTTTGGGTCATAAAATTACAAACCCACCAAACCCGACCTGACCCACCCATATTTTAATATATGTTTAAAATATATTATTCATCTGCTTGTGGCCAATTTATCTTGAGGGTTAACTTTTTTTTTTTTTTTGCTAAATCTTGAGGGTTAACTTAATAGTTATCTTTTTCTACAAGTTAGAGTAATAAAATAAATAAAAATAAAAAAAACAAACATTTGGTAAGGACTTCATATATCATGACAAGTGATTTCATATTATAACTTGCAAGTAAGAACAAAGAACAAAGAAAAAAGAAAAGAAATTGATTTAATATATAAACTAACGTAGAAGAGACCTGGACAACCTTCAGTTATTTATCCACTTGTGACCAATTTATCTTGAGGGTTAACTTTTTTTTTTTTTTGCTAAATCTTGAGGGTTAACTTAATAGTTATCTTTTTCTACAAGTTAGAGTAATAAAATATATAAAAAAAAAAACAAACAAACAAACATTTGATAATGACTTCATATATCATGACAAGTGGGAAACCAGCACATATATTAGCCAAAAACAAATAGCCAAAGCTGAACTGCTTGACAAAGTTTACAAATATGAAATATCCTTAATTCTAATAAAATGACATGTATTAGAGGGTGTATCGAGGTTTGTTACCAAAAAGTAAAGAATGTGGAGCAACAAATTTCCATCCTTCGTATTACTTGAGTCTCTGATGAAATTTAAAACCTACATACCAGCCTAATGACAACACTGAAAGGCAGCATAGGGTTCTAATGCTATGCTTATTATTGGGTACACGTGAGTGAAGCCCCCACATTAAGTAATAAAACAAAAATGAGTAGTTAATATAACATAATTAAACTTAAACTCATAAGCTCAAATCTTTTGCATTAAGTAGTGTCTCTATATGTTATACTAAATTATTAACTACTCAAATGGAGTCTTACTAAGATATTCTCTCCCCAATTCAATTTAATGGCCTACATCCATAATAGTAAACCAAAAAACACAAGAACAGTGAAATGCCCTTCAAGATTGAGCTCTGCTATGCAAGGTAACAGTTCAAAAAAGTGAAAACAATTTCTAGGTATGCAACACACAACAATGCTACTCCACTAGCAGGAAATTTATCTTTAGAACTATAAGAGCATCCACAGCAGTGGTGCTATTTTTTTAGCTATTTGGCACTATAAAAAGCTACTTTATCTATTTTACATATTCACTTTATAAAACATCCAGCATTAGTGGATCTATTTTAGTTTTTAACACAATAAAATAATATAAATATTACAATAAAATATTATATTTACTACATTATTTTATTAATTTCTTTCTTTCTCTCTATCTCTGTGCGTGTCGTGCCTCTCCACTCTCCACTCTCACTTCTCACTTCTCATTTCTCTCCTCTCCACTCTCGCTTCTCTCTATCTCGTCGCCGCTCTCTCCTTCCCACCCATTACCATCTCGAAACCTTCCTCGTCGGCACTGGAGACGAAATCGTCGAAGCTCTTGAGGATCCTATTGGTTATGGGTTGTGGGTTGTGCCATGGGTTTGTGATCTTTCTCTTTACTCTAACCGATCTGCTATGGGTTTGTGATTTGTGATGTGGGTTTGTGTTTTGTGGTGGTTGTGAATGCACGAGTTTGTGGTGGGTCGCTTATTGCAGGCGGTGGTGGTGGTGGTAGGCGCTCTATCGTTGGTGGCGATGGTGGGTCGTTGGGATGGGTTTAATGATCCATGGGTTTGGTGGATCGACGTTGCTTCAGTGGCAATGGTCCTATCCAATGTTGTTTCTGGTGGCTAGGTGTCTGATTCGGTGGGTTTTTATATGGATTTTATGAGCACCACTACCGGCGAGCTAGCCGGCGAAGTAGAGAGGAGATGAGGGAGGCCACAGAGAGAGAGAAAGAAAGAAAAAGAGAAAATATTTTTTTAATGAGAGGAGAGAGAAGTTTAATAATTTTTTTTTTTTTTAGTTTCTTACTACAGTGCACGACCATTTATAGCTGTGCACTATAGCAAGAAGCTAAAAATTTTTACCTATGGCACCACTACTGTAGCATGCATTTTAAGTATTGGTGGTGCTAAAAATAGCTTTATAGCTATTTAGCACCATTATTGCTAGTGCTCTAATGACAACATGTCTGGCTGCTTCCAGTCAAAATATAAGAGCAGGCAGGTAAGCTTTCATAAACTGGTAACCAGATCTAACTCGTAAAAAAGCAAAATTGCATAGAATAGCTTGGACAATTTTGGTTAACGTGCAAAGTGTTCAACACATATCATTCTATCTTCATCCCCTAGTAAGTTATCCAAACTAAAACTTCAGCGCACCAGTTCGTTTGAATGCACCAACTGCAGGTTCTAACCATGCCATGATTCTTCTTCCCCAGCTTCAGCAGCAGCTATCTCAGAATCCAATTTGTTTATTAGCTGCTCACTTACATGTTTTACCACAGACATCATATGAAGAATGATGCTTGGATCCAGGCCTGCACCTCCTCGTTTTAGTCAGCCCACAAATATGTCCTTTCCTGTTAACAGAAATAGAAACGGCGGAGCTCATTTGGGACTCCTCTTCTGAAGTGGCATCTACAATATAGTGCCATCCCACCTATAAAACAGAAGGTTAGTACTACATGCTGGAAGTACAGACATTTGCAGCTTATGAAAAGACTATAACTAAAAGTGCAGTTTTGTCACCTTTGTTAATGGAACTATGACAGGAATATCTGATGTGTCAAACTGCAGAAATTCTTCCTCACTGATGTCAACCTCTGGTTTCTCATCACCCAATGCACCAGCTGCAACACGAACTCTTGGGATGCCTGTATTGCTCAAAGCAGCCTTCAGGAACAACAATAATAAGATACATTAGTTTTCAGTTTCCAATGGCAGCAAAGTCATCAACTGTTTATGATGCCTCTGATCATGAGAATCTAGGGAGAATAACGATGCCAAAAATTTATATGCATGCTTCTATCATGGTAAAATAGATACAACATAGGCACGAAGATCGTTTAAATGGGGAGCCTCTCCGAAATAGGGGTTGAGGATGCCAACCAATTCCCTCCCCTAGACCCCACAAAACTGACCAATATCTATTAGACTTATCAGAAAAAATGAAGCTCAGTGAAGTTGAAATTCGATCAGTCTGGTTTAGACATGGTTCAAGCACAAGAGATATGGCTCATCAGCTCTCTAGACTTTATCAACAGCCAGAAAAATTCTTGACATCCTGACGAAATTAAGAGAAAAATTAAACTGCAAATGTATGGATGCATGTGGAGAAAAACTACCTTAATGGCAGAACCTAGGGCATCAAGCAGATTCCCATCTGAACAAACAACAAGACAATCAATATAAAGATCCCAGCAAATTTTTCCCTCCGCAACTATTAGAGATGAGAGATCAATTCCAGCCCCTATGAAAAATAAATAAGACCTCATTTTTCAATTCAAGCAAAGCAAGAACCTATAATCAAAATACAAATTCGAGGACGAACTGCAAAATGATAGAAAGCATATGTAGGGCAATAAATTGATGCTGAGAGTTCTGTGGACAACTCCTCACCCCCTCTACCCTGAGTAAGGAATAAATCTAAATTAGAAATATATATAAATAATGAACTACAAAGAAAATTGGCAACAAGAATAACTCTTCCTCATTGTGCCATGATTGAATTTCAACTGCTATTTCACATAATGAATTCTTTTATACCAGCTTATTTTCATTACTACGGCTTTTTAAAAACTCACTTTTTCTAGGTACAAATGTACTTTTATACACCTTATTTTTTAAACAAAATTAGCCAATGAAAATAAGTTCAACCTAATAACAATTATAAGAAGAAGAACTATATGAGCTCAATCAACAAAAATTGATAGCATTAGAAGATAGTATAGATATACAACCCCAAACATTGGTGCTGCGCTTGGACTGCAATCAACATGAATGGCAACCTTTCCTTTGTCAGGTTGCAATGAACTTGGCTTTCCAAGTTCAGCCTGCATTTACAGAAATTAGTACACAACATTACAAGTCTTCACAAAACACAGGAGGAAAATGCTTAATGTAGATATGTGTGGAAGATCCAGAATCTCAAACCATTAAATACCTTCACACTGGAAATAACATCTGTTTGCCCCAACCTGACTCTTGCTGAACCATTTGCCTGCCATTAAGTCCATGATAACGTAAAAACCAGCAGAAAAAAGTTCACTTTGTCTGGAAGAAAGCAGGCCAATGCAAATGTAAAAAAAATTAATTTCCTTGTTTACATGAGGTAAACTAATAAGAAACTCAAATTAGACTTAATCAATATATATATATATATATATTTTAATAAACAGAGACCTCATGCGGGAGAGCATAAAGTCCTACCAAGTGGCACACTTCTTGAAAGGAGAATTGAACTCTCACCACAACCTTAAATTGTCATTAATTACTTTTTTTTTTTTTGGGTGAATGCATCATCATTAATTTACTACTCTTTTTAGATGCAACATCAGTAATTTATTAATTAAACTTCAAGTAATAGATAAGATAGAGGGGTGTTAATTATTACTAACTCTTCGTAACCTTTGGTCTAATTTTCTAAAAGCAAAGGTTCTTTTTTTACCTTGACAGTCGACCATTGGGCTTGAGGTTAATATTCTGCATTGAATCATTGATTATATACATGATCTTATACTGAATAGTAATAAATAGTAGAAATGGCAGTTACAAAATTCTAGGTAAATTGAAAGAATTATCATAGAATTATTAATCTTCCAAAGTAAGTCAATGTATTTGAATTTATGAGAAGTAGATGAATCCATTGGAGGTGCATTGGTCCAAGAGAACTAGGCTTATCACTAATCAGGTCTCTCCCATCTTATCAACATATAAATAAAGGACCATATCAACCTTTTCATTTCATAGCAATACACGCAAGTTTGTGACATCTTGACAAACAAAGCAAATTGTCAAAAAATTGTTTTTTGGTGCCCAATTTTTCATTTTGTTGAGGTTGTGGCACCTACAGTTGCCACAATTGTACCAGTGCAGCGACAGTGGTGCCAGTTCTGGCACATGTGGTGGCACCCGTGGCAGCAATATCTGCTACAGTGATTGCTGTGAGGGAATCCAGAATATGGTCTCTTAAATTCAGCTTTTGGAAAGGAGTATGAGTATCCATATACATGCTTATGTTTGGCAGTTTGCTATGAAAATTTACAAAAGTTCTATGTATGATGAAGATTTGAAAGTTTATGAGGGCGTCTATATATATGTTCTAAGAATCAATTTTCAACCATTGTGGTTTTTGGTTGATAAGTGACTGCATATTGCTAAGGTTATTTTCATATTAGTTTGAGATACATACAGAAAATAACAGTGTTGCTAAATTTGAAATTTTGCACTAGAAAATTTGAAATTTTGCGCTAAATTGTGCTCACTAGAAAATTTTCTTAATTTTGAGCTTTAACAGGATTTGATTAAACATTGACGTTTGGAGGACAGTGGTACTTTTTTTTTCTTTTATGTTGATGTCTATAATTTCTTAAACATTGTAAATATATGTCTTATTACCCTTCTACAACTCATGACAGAGCACTACATAGACAAAGGATACCCAGTTTTGGAATAAAAAATATGTCTAAGGACTAGGGTTTAGTTTGAATTTAGTTTTACAAGCAAACTTTGTAGATTAACCGTGACTAACAATAATAGAATTAACATTCTTTGCAAAGAAAATTGATATATTCTCAAGTACCACATCAAAGATAAGAACAAATTAAATAATATTTAATGACTTTTTGTTTCATTTGGTTCAATGTTTCAAGACTTTTTAAATTAAAAAATGAATATTATTTGTTTCCTTTGGTTCAATATTTCAAGAATTTTCTTCCCTCACACATACACACAAAACTCTTTGTACTTCAATTCACAATTTTCACTTCTTACACTTCTACTCCTTTATATATACCTACCTATATCCCTTCATGTCATCATATGTCAAACACACACAAACCAAAAACGATGTCATTTACCTTCATGAAGCCTACCTAATTCTAACACTGTTGTCCCATCTAATCTTAACCCGTATGAGTTGGCTACAACCAAGGAAGAGACTTGAATTTTATATTGAGTGACAAGGCAATTACAATATTAATGTTAAGGTCAGCCATTGTGGACTTAGGTGTTTTGTAAAGGTTGTGATTGACTATGAGTGTTTGAGATGTGTATTTTGTTTTAGAATTAAGGAGAAAGAGAGAGAGACATTCTATATCAACTTTCATTCTACAATATCCTCCAAAGTTTTTTTTTTTTTTTTTTTTTTAATTTCTCATTCCTTGAACTGAAAAACTATAATGGTTATGTGTGTGCAATTTATAATTGTTGTTTCTTATAATGAACTCATTACTAACAAAGTTTTATAACAATTATGCTATAATATATGTACAACATTCTCCAAAACCATCTTACATAAAACATTACAACATTATACAGGCAACTTACTAGTTCTAACTAATTGGTTTTGGCTATATGAATCATTTCCAGCATTCAGATTATGTTTCAATAAAGTATTTGAAAAAAATGCTATACCTGGGGTATAACTCCAATTTCAACATAAATAGGACGGTAAGTTAATCTTTTTCGACCATCAGAACGAAGGTCTTAAGCAATGCCACCCTGTGTGAAGTGCCCTTCTCCCAGAGATAGTCCCACCATTCCTGCACATACATAAAATGAGGAGAGATAATGGTTGCAGAGTTACACATAATTAGATCTTGTAAGTACTGGGAAAAAAAAATCATAAAACAAAAATTACTGCGAGAAAACTAGAGGAACAGCAAAAATGCTGAAGGAAACCATTAGGTGTTAAAAAGATGTTGTCCTTAAACAATAGTTTTTGAAGTCAAAAAGAAATTCAAGTCTTTTATAACCCCATATTTTATCAAGGAGAAGAAGACCCCTTATTGGCAGAAAAACAAAAGGCACATTAGTCAATAAACCCAATTTCTTTAAAAGGGCATGCACAATGTGCTCCTTACAAAGATCATTTCTACCACCAGAACTGTAGTGAGATTGTGTCTATATTTGTAATTTTTTCCTTTTATGGTCAGAGCATATACGCATCAATTATTAATTTGGTAGATCTCCGTTCAAAATCCTCAAAACAAGGACATAAGTGAAGGGAATAATGAAAGAAAAAACTAAAGAATAGACACAGGACGGGAAAACTATTGTATTCCAGAGGGATTCAGATGCTTCATTGGCCATATCCATAACAGTCCATTGCTTGGCTAAGTTTGTAGCAGTAATTAATTGGAGTAAATGATTTGCTAAGGAAAAGAATATCACACTTAAGGGGGTTCAGTGCAAAGGTTGGAATAAAGAACCACTTGATTTCTTCTAGGTTTATGATTTTGTTTGGTATTAATTGATTGGTTAATTATGAATGATGATATGGATCCCATCAAAAGGGATATGGAACACATTTTTCAGTTTCTTGGAATCCAAACAGTATACTAATCTTATCATATGCATAACCAAATTACAATAACATAGAACATGCCAGCCTTCTCCCCAGAAATTTCTCCAATAGTATTACTTGTTTATTAGGGCTCCAGCAATGGAAATAATAAAGCACTCACACATATTAGGACTAAGTACTCTTGACGTGGTGGTTTTAAGCGTATGTTTACAATTGATTTTAGTACAACGACAAAGCCTACCACAAACACATTATTATCTTGATTCCGCTTAAGCGTCTACAGGATTTTAAAAATAATAATAGTAATTTTGAAACAATTTTGGTCAATACTATGCCATTATTCAAGTTCATCAGCCTCTTAAGGGCTTGCAAATCAACATTCTTGCTAGTGTCGTCCCCCAAAAATGTGACAGTTCACAAATGTAGACAGGGTTTGAAACCAAATTCCATTGAAAGAAAACTAAAATGAAATCTTATAGACAGAAAGAGCAACAGCCAAAATTAGTGTGTATTTGGATGAGGTATTTTTATTGGATTTACATATATATATATATATATATATATATATATGTATTTTTATTGGCTTATTTAACCAGGAAAACCTAGAGCTGTACCAAGAAAAAGTTTAGATTTAAAAAGATGTACATAAGCTGTTGGTGAAAATAAGCTTTATTTTGTGCTAAAAGAAGCAGGCCCTTAAACACATTAGCAAACTTATTATACAAAAAATGCTCAAAAATAAAATCAATAATTTTATTTTTTATTCTGTGATATGATATTGCAGCAAATAAAAGACTGGTGTTAAAGCATGAAACAGCGAGTGAGTTTAAGCTCACAAAGGATAAATTCAGCCACTCTAATGCAATAAATATACACAAGTGTGTGGGAGTATTACATATAAAAAGTATTCACTATTCTTGCGATCAATCTGATTTCAAGTTCATCAGGTCAAATAGCCTAAGCAAAGCCAATTGCCAACTAGAACCACCTATTCTTACGTTGGTCAGGGATTTGCTACTCAACTTAACTCCCCAAAGGCTTATTGCAGCAGGATTCACAAGTCTATTTCCACTTAACCTCTATCTAGCCATGCACTACATCCTCAAATTTGATCTTGACATCAAAATAACCACCAAAATCAAATCTTACAACTTACCAAAATAAATCAATATAACCTCCAAAATCATATAGTTAGTGCTCTGCAGCACTACTACTTTTGGTTTGCTGGAACTGCACTGAACTGAGTGCATTAATAAGACTGATGATATCCCATGTCAACAATATTCATTTGTTTATGTTAGACCCTTATACCACCCGCCACTTTGAATCATCTCTCTGGATTTACTCTACAATTTTTCTTTAATCCGCCACCCCAAAAATAATTGCAGCTGCGAGAGTTTTTAAATGGCATTGAGATTTGAGTAGACAAATATTAGGAGAAAGTTTTTCTCCAAACTGGGTTGGAGGAATGTCCTAGGTTTTACTCACATAACTCACTAACTCACTTAAATAAGACACATGACCACTAAATATGTTCTAATTGGGTAATGAATTTATATACAACAACCACATCCAAGTCTGAGTCCCAAAATTTTACCATCCTCAGCAAGCTAGTCAGGGTCGGCCATATGCACTTTTCCCACTAGCCTATTCTATCGAAGTTCATACCCTCTCTAACTTCCTTAGGGTGCATTTGTATAAGCTGTTAGCAAAAAGGCGTTTTGGGTTTTAAAAACACGTTTTTAGGCCCTGGAATTGCCTAACCAAATGGACTCTTAATTTACATATCCATTTTTACTACTTCTATTAATGTAATTGTTAGTCTTCCTCTTTACCTTTTTTCGCACTCTCAACTCAAATCAACTCACTTTATCTCCCTGAAAAAGACTTAATTGAATGAACCCATGATTTTGTGCAGCATATACAACCATTTTATGTAAATTTGTAGTTTTTACTACTGTATACAAGAACTTGCATAAAGTAGTGAACCTAATAAATATTCAATTTTTAAGCAACAGTAAAATCTCTGTTACTTCAATATGTAATTGCTCCAATAATTTAAAGTATACCATGTCCAAAGCTAGAATCATATGAACAATCCAAATTATAAAAAATAAAAAAGAAATCAAAATATTAAAAAAAAAAAAATTAACTTCCCGTGAAAAATGTGTGTTGGTTGCCGGTGAAGTAAATGATGCCGGAGTTCTGTATTTTCGCCGGAGAATCAGCCGGAATATGTGCTGCCGGTGCCTCCGGAAGTGGAAGACGTTAGAGAGAGAACTGAAGGGAGGAAGGGAGCAATGAATGCGTTAAGAAGGCTGAAAGCGTGGCCCTAAATCGCGTTGCCAATGTGGCACGAAAATTTTAAAAATAAAATTACGAATTTTAAACTGTAAAATCGTGGATTCAGCTATTGGTTTAAAAATGCTAGTATAGTTTTAGAAATTATTTTATTGTTAGGGTATTTTTATAATATAGGAATCTTTGAATTTGAAATTAGAATCCACTCCTACTATTAAAAAAATCTTTTAATTGTGGTATTTTTATAATGGGAAAATTTAAGGAATACTCTAAGGGCATTAGTTTATAAGATATTTTTAAAAACTTTTTATAAGAAAAAAATTAATTAATTATTTTGATGGCTTTTTATATTTTTCATGAAAGTTATATTAAAACTTTTTTTTAAATTGTTTTTTACCAATTGTCCTAAAGTTATTTATTAACATGATCCTTTTATAATTTGTTTGATATAAATTCCTCAAAATAGAGAAATAGAGAAAAGGAAATATGAAACCAAAAGTTCCAAAACAAGAACAAGCAAAATAGAGGAGTACAATTGTACAAGTAGTTGAAAAAAAGACAAACTTATTGAAATATATGTCCAATTTATAAAGAAATTAAATTATATTTAGTGGGACCCAAATCAATCGTTTTGTAAGACCCAGATATATATATATATGTAGGGGCTCGTTTTGTCGTAGATCCCCCAGCAATAAATTTGTTTAGAGAGTGGGTCGTAGGGTTCGGCGCCAACAGGCTTGCCACCGGCTCGCCTGAAGTGTTCTTCCTTCTTGGGGGCTTTTTCTTTGTTCTTATCGTCTTGGGGGTTGCTCCTCGGATGGCCGAGGAGCCCCCTACTCTGAAGGGCTCCTTGCATTTATATACCCTCTTTGGCCAATCCTAGCCTTCCAATTGTCAGTCATCCAGACCACTGCTTAAGGACTTGTCCCATCAGCCACGTTTCCCGCCGTACTGTGGATCGCGGCACCCAAGGTTCCGCCGTTCAGGAGTCCTCTCAACACTGAGATTGCCAGGGGAGTTAGGTAGGCGCATTAAATGTGGATGTGACCGCCTGTACTGGGATCAGGATAGGTACGCCGAGGACAGGGTTGTCCTCGGCGCGGCCCAGAGGGCCGAAAAGTCCCTAGGCAGCTGCCTGGGACAGCCACTGATCCTCGGCATGGGCCTTGGGCCAGTCTAGAGGTGGGCCGAAAATTCCAGGCCCTCGGGCCCCACAATAGCCCCTCAAAATCCTGCTGCACGTTCCCTTGAACGGGGAGGAGGGTTTTGACATCCACGGCCCTCATTCCCCCCAAGGCCTTCCGCTGGTTGGTTTTTCCCAAATAGTTAGCTCGGCGCTTCAATCCTCCGGCAAGTGATTAGCCTCTTATAGAAGATTCTGTTGCTGCTTTAAAGATAGTGGCAAGCTCTCCGTAGGCTTGGGTCCGAGGACCAGGCAAGACCTAGGCACAGGTGCTGCCTTCATAAGTAGTGGCTAGCTCTCCGTAGGCTCGGGTCCGAGGACCAGGCAAGGCCTAGGCACAGGTGCTGCCTTCATAAGTAGTGGCTAGCTCTCCGTAGGCTTGGGTCCGAGGACCAGGCAAGGCCTAGGCACAGGTGCTGCCTTCATAAGTAGTGGCTAGCTCTCCGTAGGCTTGGGTCCGAGGACCAGGCAAGGCCTAGGCACAGGTGCTGCCTTCATAAGTAGTGGCTAGCTCTCCGTAGGCTTGGGTCCGAGGACCATGCAAGACCTAGGCACAGGTGCTGCCTTCATAAGTAGTGGCTAGCTCTCCGTAGGCTTGGGTCCGAGGACCAGGCAAGACCTAGGCACAGGTGCTGCCTTCATAAGTAGTGGCTAGCTCTCCGTAGGCTTGGGTCCGAGGACCAGGCAAGACCTAGGCACAGGTGCTGCCTTCATAAGTAGTGGCTAGCTCTCCGTAGGCTTGGGTCCGAGGACCATGCAAGACCTAGGCACAGGTGCTGCCTTCATAAGTAGTGGCTAGCTCTCCGTAGGCTTGGGTCCGAGGACCAGGCAAGACCTAGGCACAGGTGCTGCCTTCATAAGTAGTGGCTAGCTCTCCGTAGGCTTGGGTCCGAGGACCATGCAAGACCTAGGCACAGGTGCTGCCTTCATAAGTAGTGGCTAGCTCTCCGTAGGCTTGGGTCCGAGGACCATGCAAGACCTAGGCACAGGTGCTGCCTTCATAAGTAGTGGCTAGCTCTCCGTAGGCTTGGGTCCGAGGACCATGCAAGACCTAGGCACAGGTGCTGCCTTCATAAGTAGTGGCTAGCTCTCCATAGGCTTGGGTCCGAGGACCAGACAAGACCTAGGCACAGGTGCTGCCTTCATAAGTAGTGGCTAGCTCTCCGTAGGCTTGGGTCCGAGGACCATGCAAGACCTAGGCACAGGTGCTGCCTTCATAAGTAGTGGCTAGCTCTCCGTAGGCTTGGGTCCGAGGACCATGCAAGACCTAGGCACAGGTGCTGCCTTCATAAGTAGTGGCTAGCTCTCCGTAGGCTTGGGTCCGAGGACCATGCAAGACCTAGGCACAGGTGCTGCCTTCATAAGTAGTGGCTAGCTCTCCGTAGGCTTGGGTCCGAGGACCAGACAAGGCCTAGGCACAGGTGCTGCCTTCATAAGTAGTGGCTAGCTCTCCGTAGGCTTGGGTCCGAGGACCAGACAAGGCCTAGGCACAGGTGCTGCCTTCATAAGTAGTGGCTAGCTCTCCGTAGGCTTGGGTCCGAGGACCATGCAAGACCTAGGCACAGGTGCTGCCTTCATAAGTAGTGGCTAGCTCTCCGTAGGCTTGGGTCCGAGGACCATGCAAGACCTAGGCACAGGTGCTGCCTTCATAAGTAGTGGCTAGCTCTCCGTAGGCTTGGGTCCGAGGACCAGACAAGACCTAGGCACAGGTGCTGCCTTCATAAGTAGTTAGTTTCCCCATAGGCCTGAGTCCGAGGACCATGCAGAGCCTTGGTTCTGTCTAACACTTGGTCTTCTGAAGTAATTAGTTTCCCCATAGGCCTGAGTCCGAGGACCATGCAGAGCCTTGGTTCTGTCTAACACTTGGTCTTCTGAAGTAATTAGTTTCCCCATAGGCCTGAGTCCGAGGACCATGCAGAGCCTTGGTTCTGTCTAACACTTGGTCTTCTGAAGTAATTAGTTTCCCCATCTTCTATCGGGGAAGCGTTTCTTGGCCGTTCGTGTTCTGCGCCTGACGCTTCGGTGCGCGAGACGCGCCTTCATTAATGGTCTCGTAAATCGACAGAAGTACAACGGTCTGCAGCCCCCTTGGAATTTGGTGGCTTCATTATTGCCCGCCGCCTCGGTAACTCACTCTTCGAATTCTGCGCGAATTGATTGTCACCAACTCTCCCCCTCTATATAAGGCTTTCTGGGGGGATGGTTTTTTCATACCCCATGAGCTTCCCAACTCGAACAGAAAGAAAACCATCTTTCCACTCCCCATGCCCCTTTAATAACCCCGTCGGGATTGTGACCGGAGTTAGGAGATATGGAGTTAAGGGCTGCCGTGGCCGCAGCCCCCACTGGGTTTCTGGTGCGGCTGAGCCTCGGCGTAACACCGGCAGTGTTGTACGCGGTGGCCAGGTGGGACATTGTTGGAGTACCTAACATCTTTCCCCGGAGCGCACCTTCGGTGGAGAAGATACGCGAACTTACGTCGTGTCTGGCGCCCGAGTGTTGCCGTCTCCAACGGCCGGCGCTCGGGAGGATTGGAGAGCATCAGGGGAACATCACGGGGGAGGACGTTCCGGTGCCCCTGCATCTGCTCCTCACTTTGTTCAAGCTTCCGCTTTGAAGCAAGCCAGCCTCAGCCCCCCTTCCCCGCTTTTATTGTCAAGCTCTCCCGTTCTGCTGATGCCAATAAAAGCACGGGTTGACACTTCCCTCTCCCCTAGCTAGTTGTAGGATCGGACCGCCTGAGCCTCCGATTGTAGGATTAGCTTGTAATAAAGCTTGTAAAACAAGCCTGCCTGAGCCTCTGATTGTATCTGTAACTCTCTTCTATGAAATGATAAAGAATCCTTTCCGTTTGATGTTGAGTTTTTTTTTTTTTTTTTTTTTTTTTTTTTTTTTTTTTTTTCTTTTTTGCTGCAGAATTTTTTCTTTCTTCTTCTTTCTTTTGCACCGCCACCTTTTGCATGGCATTTGCTTTGAAACGACCGCCGGTTGCGCCGGTCAGCGCACTAACCCTCCCCACAGACGGCGCCAATTGTAGGGGCTCGTTTTGTCGTAGATCCCCCAGCAATAAATTTGTTTAGAGAGTGGGTCGTAGGGTTCGGCGCCAACAGGCTTGCCACCGGCTCGCCTGAAGTGTTCTTCCTTCTTGGGGGCTTTTTCTTTGTTCTTATCGTCTTGGGGGTTGCTCCTCGGATGGCCGAGGAGCCCCCTACTCTGAAGGGCTCCTTGCATTTATATACCCTCTTTGGCCAATCCTAGCCTTCCAATTGTCAGTCATCCAGACCACTGCTTAAGGACTTGTCCCATCAGCCACGTTTCCCGCCGTACTGTGGATCGCGGCACCCAAGGTTCCGCCGTTCAGGAGTCCTCTCAACACTGAGATTGCCAGGGGAGTTAGGTAGGCGCATTAAATGTGGATGTGACCGCCTGTACTGGGATCAGGATAGGTACGCCGAGGACAGGGTTGTCCTCGGCGCGGCCCAGAGGGCCGAAAAGTCCCTAGGCAGCTGCCTGGGACAGCCACTGATCCTCGGCATGGGCCTTGGGCCAGTCTAGAGGTGGGCCGAAAATTCCAGGCCCTCGGGCCCCACAATATATATATATATATATATACTTTTTTATTTGATCATGGGACCCATTATTACTTTTTTGATGTGATCATGGGACCCAATTATAATTGGAAGTGTTGTTTGGTCTTGTACATTTTAGTCTATACTCTATAAGTTGGAAATGAGGCTCCTATCTTAAAAGCTAAGTCAACTATTTTTTATTTTTTTTTTTAAATTAAAGTACCGTTATAAACTATTTTATAACATTTTTACAAATTGTTGTTATGGTTAATTTTTAATTAGTTCTTATCAAGGCCTATTAATAACATCATTTTTTTTTATTTACCAATAATTACTCACCACATTAACAATTAGTAAAAGCTTTTGTAAAAAAATTTGTATCTTTAGAATTTTGGCGTAAATGCACTTTTAGTCTCTACATTTTTCTTATTTTCCATTTTAGTCCCTATATTTTCATTTCACTACTTTTAGTCTATAAATCAATTAACGCGTTCCATTTTGGTCCTTACCATTACTCACTTAACAGAAATTGCCAATGTGGCAAATGGAGTGCACTGTTGGCACATTAAATGCTAACATGGCCAATAAGTGAGTAATATTAAAAAATGTCACATCAGAATAAAATAATGATTAAAAAAGACACATAAGCATCCACATCAACTTTTGATTTTGAAAATTAATTTATCTATTTTAACAAAATAAAAAATAAAAAATTGTTTGTTGCAATTAACAAATCCAATAGCCTAACTTTGACAATTGGTTTGAAACAAGGAGACTTGAATTAGCTTATTAGACCTAAATAGCTCAACCCAACTAGTATCACCTTTAAAACCACCACCATTACCAAAACCATAGCTTTTGCCTTTTCCACTACTAGACCTAACGAAGAACCACCACCAAATCACAAACCCTATAAACAAAGATGCGACAGTGCCAATAACACCGGTGACGATGATAATGGCGAGGCTTTTGCTACTCAAACCACCGCAGTTCGTACCCAAAGGCTTCTTGCGAAGTTTATCGTTGCGGTCAAAGTCCGAACCATCGAAGCTCGCCAAATCGACTGGTACCGAACCGAAGAGATCGTTGTTCGCAACTAAGAATATCTTCAACCGATTCAACCGGCTGAGACTATACGGAATCGAACCAGAGAGGCATTTATTACTCAAATCAAGCTGTTCAAGAACTTACAGTCTGCGATCTTCGGCGAGATCAGTCTAGCGAGAGCGTTGCTAGAGAGATCTAGGGAAACAAGATAAGGCAACCAGTTACAGATTTGAGATGGGAAATTTATGTTTTTATCGGTAAATTTATTTTTTTCTTGGTTTGTGTTCATGTGATTGAATATTTTGGTTTTGTGTTCTTTCTTGTTCATGTTTAAGATGAGACCAGATCTAAATTCATGTGTATTTTTAAGTTCTAATTTTGTTTTTTTCATTTTTTATTTTGTTAAAATAGATAAATTAATTTTCAAAATCAAAAGTTGATGTGGATGCTTATGTGTCTTTTTTAATCATTATATTATACTGACGTGACATTTTTTAATATTCTTTTATCGGCCACATCAGCATTTAATGTGCCAACAATGCACTTTGTTTGCCATATCAGCAATATTTCTATTATGTGAGTAACGGTAAGGACCAAAATGGAACGCGTTAATTGGTTTAGGGACTAAAAGAGGTGAAATGAAAATGTAGGAACCAAAATGAAAAAGATGCAAAATGTAGGGACTAAAAGTGCATTTACGCCAAGAATTTTTAATGTTATTACTATGTTACATTAATAACTTAATTTTGCTCCTATGTATTAATAAATAAATAAAAACTCACTTTTATTACTCTTATTCAATAATCAATTTATAACTTACTAACGCGATTGTTTAACTAACTACTTTACATTCAGGAAAAAAAAAAACTAAAAAAAACCACAATACTCATGTATATTGGGAAGAAGAGCTATGGGTTGGGGAGTGAAGTTGATTAATGAAGGGATCCATGGATTTTTCAGTTATACACATATACTAATTATTGGAGATGGCTTACATTTGTTATTGGGTAATTAACCAAAAGGTTATGGGCTGAACAAAGTGGAGTGGATCGCAAAAGTAGACATGGCAAAACGGGTCAGAATTTTTTGACCCGACCCGACCCGACCCAAAAAAATACCCGACTCGAACCCCTTTTTTTGACCCGAAGCAAAAACAAGTTGACCCGTGACTCGACCCGTGTTTTTTGCGGGTCAACCCGACCCGACCCAAACCCGAACCATTTTTAAAATTTTTTTTTTTTTTGCGTAAAAATTAGTAAAACTAAAACAATATTTGTTTAATTGTTTATTGTGAACTTTAAGGAAACAATTGATACATTTACATAACTATATGTAAATTAATTGAAAGATAAATGGTTGAACATTCTGTAATGAGTAAATATTTTTAGATATCAAATAGCAAAGTACATGCCAAGATAATCTGGTTACAGTAGAGTTAAAAATATAGATTTAAAATTGTAGACATGTGAGAAATATTCACAAGTGTGAAAATAGTGAAGCTAAAGTATCAAATTAGCATAAATTATGAATACTTAGACCTATTTTTTAATAATTTATGTCCAAAATAAACGGTTTTTCAAAATAAATTATGATATTTCCTAGAGTGTGTGTTGCTTAACAATAATATGATATTCATAAAAGAGACCATGTATAAATAAGTAAGCAATCAAATTTTAAAGTATATCTCAAATTGAAATAGAGTGTCAACCACAACTGATAATAGATTATAAAATTAATTTTCAAGATTGTAAATTTCTTATATATTTTTATTCTTTATCAAATGAGTTATCCAATAAGTCATTTGTAATTTTGTTTTATATTTGGAATGTTGATATTGTGTAGAAATAAAACTTGTGTATTTGTTTTACTTATTTTTGTATTATTTTGTTTTAGATAGTAATGTTAGGATTTGTATAATTTTAAAATTGTTGAATAAGTATTAATAAGTTTAACTGAGTTCATTCTTGATATAAGTGGTGAATTCAAAATAATGCATTTTATATCAAGTAATTTGTTGCATAACTTTCCAAATGACAGATACATGTTGTTTTCTTTATAAAAAAAAAAAAAAAAAAAAAATTCATGTGAAAAATACGGGTCAACCCGACCCGACCCGACCCGACCCGCAACCCGATTGACCCGAACCCGATTTTGACCCGCTTAAAATGACCCGTTTTGACCCGTGACCCGTTTGACCCGCAACCCGATTGACCCGACCCGAACCCGACCCGACCCGCCCGTTTTGCCATGTCTACGCAAAAGGCTATGAGTGTTTAATTCACTAAGATATTTTGGAAATTGAGCAAAACTTAGGTACAATATTTAGGTGTTATTCCTTAGATTCCCCTTTTAAAAATCTACCATGTGGATTTTTGCATATGTGATAGTAGTGTATTTTTTAGTTAAGTAGCCACATAGCTGAATTTTAAGAAAAGAACCTAAGCAACAGCGCCTAAAGTATTATACCTAAGTTTTGTCCTTGAAAATTTGTATTAAATAGGTTATGTTATATGTAAAAACCATTGTAAACTTATTTCCTAATATAGGCTTGCTTTTGTCAAAACATGTAAATCCTCTAAGTTGATTTCTCTCTTTCTTTTCTTTAATCTTGGATGTGTCCCTTTGTTAAGTCCGTGCAACCAGGTGCTTTTATCGACATCCACAAAGAATCAATGGCGGCTCATGGTTAAGGTGTCCATAAAAAAAATTTATATATAATTTTTTTAAATTTTTTTCTAAAATAAATAAAAAAATGAACACTCTAAGGCTTCGTTTGGGAGGAAGGAATGGAATGGAATGGAATAAAATGAATATTTTTAGAATATTCTTCTCTCCTCCTGTTTGGGAGTTTTAATTGAGGGAATGGAAGGTCCATTCTCTTATTTGGGAGTTTAAGTGGGAGGGAATGAAATGGTTAAGAGGAAACACTCATCCCTCGCTTTTCTCTCAAAATCTCAAATTTTTGTTCCCCTAAAATTGGGAGGAATCGGAGGGAATGAATTTAAGTTTAATGAAATTTTTGTTAAAACTCCTAAAATATCCCTTTAATATTAGCCATTTTTTTCTCATTCAGCCTAAAAATATATCGCTATCATTTTTGTACGTTATTGCTCGTTCTCTGCAAGTGAAGCTACTGCCGTTGGTCTTTCTTTTTCTTTTGTCTGTTGCAATTTTCGGTTATTGCTCAAACCAAGTAAGTTTTTCTTTTTCTTTTACTTTGTCTGTCAATCATTAGATGTGTCTTTCAAATCTAATAAATGATAGCTGTGGGGTCTACGGATGAAACAATTTCATAAAAATCAACTATTTGCTAGTCATTCATGCCTTTCAAGTCTTACAAAAATTGTTTGCTAGTCATTCTTTTTTTTTTTTTTTTTTTTTTGAACTATTTGCTAGTCATTCATGAGAGTGATATATGTAAATTTGTAATTTATAACTATTTTGTGTTAACTTTATTTCCTTACCAAATTTGATTGTAATTTCCTCAATCATATTTCCCTATATTTGTGTGGTTTTTAATTTTAAAGGTTGAGTGTGAGAGAGTGTGAAGACTCAAGCTTAAAACGATGAAGAAGTGGATTTCGCGAGTGCCTCACGAGAAGCTATCTCGCGAAAGAGCCAAGTATAGAGCACATGTTTGGAAGGCGAAGAGTCATGCTTGTAACATCCTGACCCAACTTTATAGTTAACCTATGTGTTCAAGTTGTTAATTATTATTTGAATCACTTATTATCTAAAATTAATATAAGAGTATTTAATAAACATATTATTTTATGATGCCATTGAATAAGAATTGTAAAGATAATAAATAATTGAAATGGCTAGTTGTATTATAAATATATACTTAGTATGATGCATAGTTGGTGTTTTAATTAGGCATATGATGCATGAGATGTGACAGTGGAAATTCCACCCACATGCAACCAATGAGAATTCAACACAAGTAATGCTAAAGCATCATGCACGTTGACAAACCAAAAGGCCAAGACTTGGCCGGCCATGCAATCACCAAGAGCCACTTCATTTCTTCCTTGACTTTTCTCAAGACACTAGAACATCCAAAAAGCTATCTCCCCCTCTATTTTCCACGGGTCCACACAAATCAGAAATTTCACCACACTTTGCCCTATTTTCTCTTAAGGAAAGAGCTAGGAAGCTCTCTTGAGTCTTTCTCTCAAACCCACGGTCAACACCCCAAGGTTCACTCTTCTTATCTTCTTTTGCTGAACCAGAAATATCTTTGTTCATCTTTCATTTGCTTCTTTCTTCTCTTCTTTCTTCTTCCCTTCTTACACGGCAACATCTCTCCCTTACTCTCTCACCGAAAATTCTAGTTTCTTTAAAGAAGAAATTAAACAATTAGCCCTAAGGTTTCAGCTTCAAAGTTTGTGGGTAAGTAATTAAAACTTCATCTAATTTTGTGTATTTGGATAGTATAATTGTTTGTTTATTTTCACTCTTTGTTCTCTATTCTGATTTTAGAAGCTGAACTTGTGATTCTGTTTTAGTAACTTGAAAGATTGATGATATTGTGGTCTATTGGATGCTTATTAGGGCATTTTAATATGTATTGTATAAGTATAAAAATACCCAAATGAAATGAAGGCCAATTGCTATTTGTTGATGATTTTGGTAAGAACATGTGCTGAAGTTGTCACTGTGACAGATTTGGTGTTTACAACAAGAAAAATATGTATTAAATCATATTCTATGAATTAGAGTGCTAGGAATAGTTTTTATGAATCCTAAGACACGTATGGTTGTTATGGAAGTGGTCTCACCCTCACAGCATTTGGATGAATATAAAAATGATGGTTTAATTTCTAATTTGCAAGAAATTCTGTCAGGACAGATTTGAGCACACTGCCTTGTATGATTTTTAATAGATCATGGTTTTATGCTTTGACTACGAAATTTTTATGGTATATACTGGACATATAGGGGAGTAGTTATGTAAAATTTTATGACATTTGGATGTGTGTGGACAGCCCATTTGTATTTTACAAATGAGGCATACGCTGCTGGAATGAGCAGTGAACAACATATACTACACCTGACTTTGTGGATTTAATTCTCAAACTAGGGTGAATGTTTTGAGTTATAATTTAATACGCTCATCATTTGGTATGTTTGGATCATATATAAATTTTATGCCTTGGTTTTTCTATGGTTTGAGTATGTAATGTGTTTGATGATGGTATCATGTGCTTAGGGGAAACTTATGTGATGGGAAGTAAGGATTTTCTTGAGTTTGAGATTTAGGTTGTGATTGAGGTATAAGTTTATATATTAGGAAGAGTTGATCAGTAATAAGTTTTGGTTTTTCATTTAGGTGGCGAGAACGAGAACACGAAAACTTGAGCTCCTTTTGTACAATCTCTCGCGTCTTCTGTTTTCAGGTAAGGGATTTGTGACATGTGCTTTTAATAAGTATAAAGATTATTTCGAAAAGTATTATACATTAAAGCTTTTAATTAGAGATATTACATATATGCATGATTTAAGTAAAATATGTGTTTGTAAGTTGTTCAATCTAATATACATAATAATTTTAGCATATTGATGCTATTATTTATATCACGAACATAATATTTAAGAATAAAGTGAATATGCTACTATTGTGAAACATTTATGTAAAAGAAAAGTTATCAGAAAAATATAGTTTTCAGTTATTCCATTGTTGTGATCTGAACTTAGCCAATAGAGGTTATAGTACTGGTATTTCCATGGAGATTCTGATTGGCCATTAAAAGTGGGACTGGCTCTGCTGTACCCGCCCTTGTTGATAACAGCCAACTTGTGGAGGATGTCAACCTACCCCCATAGTTGAAAATGTGTATTATGATATGATTCCGGAATTACCTAGCATTGTGGGGAATGCTAGATGCCTGTCACTTTGTGTTGGAAGAGCCTCCCAAAGTTGTGACAGACTTACAATTGGATTAACTAATATGTATTATAAATGAGTTATTAAGCTATTTGGAAATTATAAGAAAAGTATGATGATAAGAAAGGTATGTTGAACGTGTTATAAATCTGATGAGAAGTTATGATAAAGTATTTACAATCTATTCAAAGATAAGATTACTGAATTATATTTAAATTCATTAGTATGTTCTTTTATTATTATATGAAAGGAAAATGAAGTATTTTTATCTGGAAGTTCATAAGCTATTTTAATAACAACATGAACAGTACAAATGCTATTTTATCAAAGCTAGCATATCCATAAAATATTTGATTTACATGCATTCTTATTAAAGGCCTATGGAACTTAAAACCTTACTGGGCTTTGCAGTTCACCCTATTATATTTCAGTGCATAGATTCTTTCATGAAAACAGGGAGAGTGTTAAAGGTGGCAAGGATTTCGTGATTCTCGTTTGTTAAAATGTAGAGTTTTTGTTGTATAGTAGTTTAGCTCTTTTGATGTATAGGAGGAATCAAGATGTACTTGATCCTCGAGTACAGATGTAATTCAGAACTTTAGTTTGTTTTGAACCCCAGTTGTATGTCTTTGGGGTTAGGTTTGTAATAAGAGTTTTGCTAAACGTTTAGCTATGTAATATTTACACAAATACCCTAAGTTTCAATCAGGTGGTAATCTTCCAAGTTTAAAGGAAATGAAATTTCAAGGTTTTCATCATTTTTGTATATTGTGGCTTTAATGCACGAAAATAAATAGGAATTCAAGAAACAATTCTTGATAAGCCCCTTCAGTTTAGGTTGATTCGTGTTAGTATTGAGGTAAACTTGATATTAACATGCCGGTCATGCTTTAAATCCTGAAGTACAAGTTTAGGTCGTGACAATGCTAGCTTGGAGGATTTCACAAGTGTCTCGCGAGTAAGGTATTCCCGCGAAATACTCGCGAAACATTCTGTTTGGCAAAATGTCATATTTTGTTTTACCAAGTCTTTACCCACACTATATATACCCTTATTACCCACATATTGTAAGGAGTATTTTTCAGAAAGAAAACCCTAGAAAATACACTTGAGAGTTAAAGATTGTTATACCCACAATCATCTACACATTTTCTTGTGGTTTTTCTCTACTCCTACCTCTCTATCTCTAAATCCATGAGAGGTTGATAGCTCAAACACTTACCACACCCAATCTGAGTGTCAAGTGAGATTTTGCTTCTGCTGGGAAGCAATGGAATGAGCCATTAATTGGCAGATGCAATCAGGCTGAATTGTGTGATTTGGGAAAGTTAGAAAAGACAAGGTTTCGAGAAGCCAGCTCCTCAAGTACATTGGGTAGACTAGGCTTGGAGGGTCTCTTGTTATTCGTGTACTCCAACTTTATTCTCAAGTGGATCAATTTACCGCTTGGAGGGCGGTTGAGAGGTTTTTCGCCGAGTTCTTTGGTTTCCTCTTCGATAACACATCTCGGTGTTATCTTGTGTTTGCATCTCTCTTCCCTACTCTTTAAGCTTATCTTTTATTGTTGATATTGGATGAATATGGCTTAGGGTAGTTTTATCGGTTGTTTGCGCTCATTTACTCTTATTTCGCATTTAATTTAAGTTAGAGTTAAAGCAATCTAGCTGTAATTTTTATTGGGGGTCTAAACAAGCTCTTGTGTTTTCACACAAATTCGAGCTTTCAATATATAGCATTTTTGTACACCTAAAAACAAAAACAAATCTGCATTCCATACACCTAAAAACCTTAAATGGGAAAAATGAAAAGAAAATAAATGAAGAATGGTACCTGTAAACTAAAAAAAAAAATGTATTTAGAAATTTGAAAGTGAGAACTGTTGGAGAAGAGCACTGGAACTGTCAAAGACACAGAGAAGTTATGAAGTATGAACAAGGAGGAAGGCAAAACATAAAGTGATAAAAAGTGAAGTTGAACTGATGAAGATGTGATGAAATTCATAGAAATCGAGGAGACAGAAGACGTGTTTGGTTAAGAAAAAACAAGAGTAAAAAATTTTCAAAATGAGAAGAAAGTAATATATGTGTGATGAGGAAAATTAATAATAAAAAATAATAAAAGGTTGGGAGTTGGAAATTGAGTTGTCTTGGGCAATGTGCTTAGCTGAAGAAACCAAGCCACTGCCCAGTGTTATTTCAATTTTGGCTTTTTTTTTTTTTTGATGGTATTGATTTTGGCTTTCTGTTGCATTAAGCCATTAATAGAATTGATTAGTATTTTAATTAAAATAATAGTAGTTTAGGACTTTACGTGAGTTGGATTAGATTATTTTTAATATAAATTTTTTTATAAATATAAGAAGATATAAATTTTAATTTTAATTTTTATAAAAGTAATAGGATATGAAATTATATATATATATATATATATATATATATTTGGGAACCCGAAACACCCTAAATCAGTACACTATTCATAACATTAATATTTTCTTTCTTGCTTTGTCTGCTACCGTGATATACATAAGACTACATGTTATACACATTATTTGATATACACTTTATGCCACTTTGTCTGCTACCATTAAAATATTTGACATTTTATTTCTTTTGCGAAAGTTTCTTGTTCATATATTTAATTATATGTTAAAATATAAAAAATATTTAATTTACAGTTTAAAAGAATGCAAAAGCATATTGTGAAATGTCCAAATTTTATAATGAATAAAAAATGTGCCTATAATTTCTTTGACTAGGACTCCGACTAATAAAATAACTTTTTTTTACTTAGATAGATTTGAATGATGGGGTACTTAAGACCATAATTTTTTTCGGAATATATGCAGAAACTAGCCTTGATTCATGCTTCATGCTATTATTTGTGCTACATTATTCATTGAAGGCAAAGATTGAAAAGACGTGTTCCCCACATTCCTACACAATCAACATAGAAAGACAATTAGTTCATGATGAAATAATGAATCGACTTAGATCTAGTGAAAAATGTTATGATGTAATACGCATGGGTCCACAAGCTTTTTCTTTGACTAGGACTCCGACTAATAAAATAACTTTTTTTTTTTTTACTTAGATAGATTACAATGATGAGGTACTTAAGACCATAATTTTTTTCAGAATATATGCAGAAACTAGCCTTGATTCAAGCTTCATGCTATTATTTGTGCTACATTATTCATTGAAGGCAAAGATTGAAAAGACGTGTTCCCTACATTCCTACACAATCAACATAGAAAGACAATTAGTTCATGATGAAATAATGAATCGACTTAGATCTAGTGAAAAATATTATGATGTAATACATATGGGTCCACAAGCTTTTTCATTGACTAGGACTCCAATTAATAAAATAACTTTTTTTTTTAATTAGATAGATTTGAATGATGAGGTACTTAAGACCATAATTTTTTTCGGAATATATGCGGAAACTAGCCTTGATTCATGCTTCATGCTATTATTTGTGCTACATTATTCATTGAAGGCAAAGATTGAAAAGACGTGTTCCCCACATTCCACACAATCAACCATAGAAAGACAATCAGTTCATGATGAAATAATGAATCGACTTAGATCTAGTGAAAAATGTTATGATGTAATACGCATGGGTCCACAAGTTTTTCAAGGTTTGTATGAAATTTTGCGAAGAAACAGTGATCTTCAAGACACACAACGTGCCACGGTTGAAGGGCAAGCTGCCAAGTTCCTTCACACTCTGTCACATAATGTGAAGACTTGTACAATGTCCTTCAAGACAGTCGTTAGGAGAATAATAAATCTCACAGTGGTCCAGTTCAATATATCTTAACTCTTAAAACATATCAACACATCAACTAGAAGTCTCCACTTCCATAATCAAGACAAATTATCTTAGTTGACATGTTATAGTCTTTGCAGATGAAATGTCAATTTCATCACCGACTACGAACTACGATTTTGAGTTTACAAAGAACTTGTGATCTATATCTTTTGTGACTAAATCATATACTATGCATCTCATAGATTATATGATAATGTCCAAATATTCATGTTACCATTATTTTAGATAATAGTAAAACAATTTTATTAATCACAACATTAAGTCATATATACATAATGTCATACATAATATCATACAGTAGGATTTAAAGGTACTAACCCTAACAATATCAAAGACTGAGGCCTACATATTTTTGATGGAAAATCCAACATATAAGTAGATGTTCTTTGGTTGCCCAGATCATGAGTGCAAATGTATCCTATTGACACTGATGTCTAGGCCTAAAAATTAAAAAAGTGTAGGATTTCTTTGCCAACTTTAGTTTTGAAATGGATTATGTTTTTTTGTTTTGTTTTGGCAATACTCATTACAAGAGTTTTTTTTTTTTTTTTTTTTAAAGATATTTGTTTGCATTTTTAGACAATATTTATTTTGTTGAAAATAAATATGTGATGCGTGAATTGCTTTACAACATAGAAATATACATAACTTGTTTTTTAACTACAATAAATTTTTCTTTTTCCATAAACTAGAATTATTCTTTATGTGTTTTAAAATGAGGGGTATAATAGTAATGTTATTATAAAATAATTCTATTCCATTCCTTCCAATGTCACTTCCAAACAATGTTACTTACATTCCATTCCTTTCCATTCTTTTAGTTTATAACATTCAAACAAGATTTTTAAATTCCATTCTATTCCATTCCATTCCATTCCTTTCCCTACTAAATCCATTCCATTCCTTTAATGATCATTCCATTCCCTTATAAACTCCCAAACGAACCCTAAAATACAGTTACAATGACCAATAAATATAAACACAGTTACAAAACTCAATAAGTTGGTAAAGTCTGTGGATTCCAGTTAACTCAACTAGTAAAGTCTCTGATGGTTGAATAAAAGACCAGGGGTTCAATCCCTGCCTACATCAAAAAACTAATTGGTGTCTTAATTTGAGGTCTAATGACAAAGAGTTATCATCAGTAGTGGACGCCATAGGTTGAAACTCTAATAATAATAATAATAATAATAATGTTATGGACATAACAAAAATGCAACAACAAAAAATTTGAGTTGAGTTAAATTGTTAATAAAGTAATACTATGGATACAATAAAAATTAAAGTATTAAGAAAAATTCTTTTTGATAGAGTAATACCATGCACACAACAAAAATATTGCAATAACAAAAATTAGGGTTGAATTGAATTTTCAAGGTAAAACTTCATATATTTATGTGTGTGTTTTTGGATAAACTATGTATTTGATCCCTATCCTGTACACCATATTTCAATTTGGTCCATAATCTTTCAGAGCCGTGTCAATTTAGTTTTTGTCATTATTTTTTGGATGAAAATTGCTAAAATGACAAATAACCAAAATAAATTTTTTTTTTATTATCACATCAACATAAGCAAATTTTTTGGTAGTTAACCACGTCAGCAATTTCCATCCAAAAGATAACGACAATGACTAAATTAATATGTAGTTTACTCTTTTTTTTTGTGATATTAATATATATAAAAGTTATTTTTTTATTAGATTTTATAATTTAAATCTCTTAGAGCATTCACATCAGTTAGTACAAAAATTTCTATCTCTTTTAGTATAAAAGCCTAATTTTTTTTTTTTTACATAATAACCTTAAAAAACATCTACATCAAATTATCTACTATTTTACACTACATTTTATTTATATAAAACACACACAATAATATAACTTTTAATCCAGGGATTAGTTGCGGTCATTCACTTGAAATAAAAACCTGAGACATTAATAATATAAAATTAGAACAATTTTAAAACCAAAGGTTAATAATAGACCCAAACGTGCATTTTGGTTTATAACTTTGTAGACTCTAGTGTTATAGTGATCCTTTCGTAGTAATTAAGTTCAAACAAGATAGGCAAAGAGTCCACTTTTCCTGTGGCAAAGTGGAAATTTCGGGTTTCGCATGCGACTTTCTAGGGAAATACAATTATGGAGTTATTGGAAACAAGATAGGCAAAAGAGTCCTCTAGAAGGGGGTGTGGTGCATTGTGCGCCACCTTGCCCATAACTTTAACTTGCAAATATCTTGTCCGTTACACGCAAGGAAAATAGTTTGAATTTTTAGGGTGCGTTTGTTTTCAGCGACTGCGTTTGCGTATGTTTTCAGCGCCTTTTTTTTTTTTTTTTTGTCCATGGTACTGTTTATTGACCAGTCAAGTGCTAAAAATAGATAAACAGTAACTTTTAGCAATAAAAAATATTTTGTTGTAGTGTTTTTAGTAATAAGTTTTCAGCAAAATAAGCGGTATTTAAATGCACACTAAGTGTGTGTTTGAATAGCAAACGCGTCTAGCGTTTGCGTCTAAACCTGAGTCCCGTACACTGTTCACGGGATCCATAAACTTTTTTTCAGCAAAATTTTCATTAAAAATGAGCCCCATGGCACTATTTACACATTTAAAAATTATTTTGCTACAGTATTTTCAGTTTTCAACAATAAACGGTATTCAAACAGACCCTAAGTTGTTACTTTTTTTTTTTTTTCCAACGATGATTAAAGATAAAATTAATTAGTTTTAAAATGTTTTAGACTTAGTTGATATTTTTTTTTAGAAACAGACTTAGTTGATATTATCCTAAACTTTAAGGACGTTGACTGTATTTTATCCTTTAAATTACTAATGCTACGTTTGTAATATTTTTACAATAAATTTTAAATGACAAACTGTTAGCTAGTAATGTCAGTAATCAACTTAAATGGCTTTGGTTAATATATGCTTAAATGAGGCATACATTAATCATTGATTTTAAGAAATTTTTTATGAAAAATTAAAAAAAAAAATTTGTTAAAAAAGTTAATTACTTTTATATTTTTTTATTAAAATTTTATAAAATAATTTACTAACATATACTTTAAGGCATACATTAATAAAACCCAACTTAAATTATAATTAGTAACTACTTATTATTTAAAATTTGTTGTAAAAATTTAAAAATATTGGGGGCAATACAGCACAACCCCTTCGCCCCCCAATCTCGAACCCTCCTGCAAGTACACCAAATCCACCCTATCTCTGCCTTTGTCCCCCTCTTCTGCCATGTCGTCCCAACAGTCTGAGCCGTACCCCATCTAGACAAATTGACATGACAAGCAAGTTTTGGACATAGGGAGGTATTTTAAGTTAATTAAAAGATAGTGTAAGAGACAGACAAATCCATATGTACGATGTGATCAATGATATAGTATTTACGACTAAAAAAATTTTAATAATATAGTTAAAATTATTTGGGTTCAGTAAATATTTTTAAAATATTTGTTAATGAATTATTTATAAAAAAGTTTGATACATTTTTTTTATAAGAAATTAAAAAGTTTTCAAAAAAGTATTTTTTCTTTTTTCTACCTAAAATATTTCTTAAAATGGTTCATTAGAAATTTTCAGAGGACATCATTAACAAAATCTAAATAATACATTGAGCTTTAAGTTTTTTTTTTTTTGGATATGAGATAGAAATTCTATTTTAGAATAATCTATATGTATATGTGTATGAATCTCATTCTCAGATACTTGAATCTCGACCCTTACCTCTTACATCTCACAAAAATTTTATACTTGTAAAATGATTATCACACCAAAAGTATGAGTTTTAAGTTTTAACTGTTCATATGTAGGTCATAATTGTGGTGGTCAAGTCAATCTAACTCACCGACCCTAAAAACATGTAACAAGAAGGGAACAAGGGTCTGTTTAAGGTGGAATTTATTTGGTATAAAATACTTGAATTTTTCCATACCTATTTGGACCATGAATCTCAATTTTGCCACAGGGGTCAAATTCGGGTCTCGATGCCAATTGAGAAGGAACCTATGTGGAGTGGAGCCTCTGACTTAGGGTCTGTTTGGATACAGCTGAAAACTAAAAACTGAAAACTAAAAATACTGTAGTAAAATAATTTTTAAATGTGTAAATAGTACCGTGAAACCCATTTTTAATGAAAAAGTTGCTGAAAAGTGAAAATTGTGGGTCCGTAAACAGTGCACGAATGCACTGTTCATTGACAAAAGTCAACAAGTGCGGCTACTGTTCATTGAACAGTAGCCGCACAGTAACCGTGAACAGTGAAAAATCAGCCTTTATGTCTTTGGGAACGCTGAAAAGTTAAAAAAAAAAAAAAAAGATAGAAACACAACGCGTTTGGGAAGCGCAAAACGCGCTTCCCAAACGCACACTTAAAGACATCCACAATCACTTTTGCATTTAGTTCAACAATAAGGCAAAATATATTCTTGTTACAGTAAAGCATATATAAGTCCATTCCTAAGCCCCCAAAGCTGGCATTACAAAAGTTGAATAAAAAGACCATATAGAAATTACTAATAAGGTCAACATTGTTATTGTATATATTGAGCTAACTTAATTCCAAAATGTTGGCGGTGGATGTACACATTAAAAGGGCATGCACAATGTGCTCCTCAAAAATATCATTTCTACCACCAGAACTGTAGTAAAATTTCTCTTTATCTGGCATGATAACAGTTGAGTAATACCAACACAAAATTATCATCATAATGTAACTAGAACAGCCCACAAAGCTTGTGAGTTTCAACTTCTATAATATTTTGAGTAACTTGATGAAAGGGGAGAATTGCCAACTTCTTATCATATGCATAACCAAATTACAATAACATAGAATATGTCGGCGTTCTCCCCAGAAATTTCTCCAATAGTATTTCCTGTTTTACTAAGGCATCCAGCAATGGAAATAATAAAGCATTTATACATATTAGAACTAACTAGCTTGTAATCTCATGCATATGCATGGATACACTTAAAAGTATACAATAAGATGCATAATATAATTTATATATATATAATTTAAATACTATTGATAGTTATTTTTATATTTTGTTAACCTTTTAAAAAAAATTTGTAAGGATATTATTAAGTATAAAATGTAAATTGTTTATGTTATTTATTTATTTATTATTGTGAAACACTTTTTTATTTTACGATTCATTTACTCTAGACTCTTTGATTTTTGTACTTAGTAACTCACTTGGATGAATATTTATGATGTGGTTCCACATTTGATTCTAAAATTAAAAAATAAAACTTTTTAAGAATAAATAATTTATAACATATGATGCAAAATTGGAACTCTAATTTAGAATTCTAATTTGAGTTTCTCTCAATTTTACATATTATTATATATATAGATATATAAATTACCCTTGACGCAGTGGTTTTAAGCATTTTTTTACAATTGATTTTAGTACAACCACAAAGCCTACTACAAACACATTATTATCTAGATTCTGCATAAGCATCTAAAAGAGTACAATTATTGTACAAGTGGTTGAAAAAATAAAAACTTATTGAAATACGTAAGTCTATTTTATAAAGAAAATTATATTTTAATCATATAATTTAGGGTATAATAAATTAAATTTGGTGATCTCAAAATTGATAATAATTAAACCCGAAATTTGAAAAAGTAACTATCGATCCTTTGTAAATAGAAATCCAAGAAGAAATCTAGCAAAACAACAAAAAGAAATCGAGGGAAAAAAATGCACAATCCTTTTAAGTAAAATATAAATCTTCCCCTTTTGTAAAAATAATAATAATAAATAATAAATAATTAAGAAAAAGATCCGAGGTCAATTATATCTTCCCATTAAGCAGGCTAGTCAAAATCCTAAGATCATCATTTGGAGCCTCCTAAGTCCTAACAGAAAAGACGTAAAAAGACATACATTAATTATTCTATTCTTTTTGGTTGCAGCAAGCAAAAAGATGCACTAACCACCATGTCCACGCTACACAACGTATCATATCAATTTGTACCAAGAGGATATTTATCTCTATCACACACAAGGTAACCGTCTCTCTCTCTCTCTCATAGCCAAACAAGACCTGGCTGAAAGCTTCAAAGGGTTGTTCTCTGCTGCTCATCACCGCTGCCACCAACGGCAGTGGCTTCCCCTTCCCCTGATCTGTCAAACCCGAAGCTCTCTCTCTCATGCCGACCCAAACCCATGGTGGGCCTCCTTGCTCTACCTCTCGCCTCAAGCTTTCCCTCTCTATCTCTGATTTCTCTCTTTTGGATTTGGGATTTGGAGCAGAATCTGGTACGAGGACCACCTGGAATTTTTGGGTTCTATCTGAGTGTTCTAATTTTGATGGGTATAAAACACACATTTGTTCCGTTCACAATGCTATTGCTGGGCAGATTTCTAGAACTCACTTTCACCTCTTATTTTGTTTTCGTTTGATATCACTAGATGATGCAAGAAGTTTGGATTTTGTAAGTGAGTTTGTTTTTCTGTTGAGAGAAAAGGACAGTACTGGGATTTTTTTAGTGGGTCTATTATTTTGTTGAGAGAAAAGATGAAGGGTTGGAGGAAGGAATAGAGAGGTGGTTGGGGTTTCATTCTTCTTCACGGAATCTCTTATTAATGATTATTTTCTGTGTTTGGCTAATTCTGTTGTTGTGATTTTCTAATTTGTATGCCAAGTTAGTAGGTTTTGGATATGTATAATTGTTGTAGAGAGTGCTAGCAACAATTGGAATAGTTCAGTTGGATAATTTTTGTGTTTTATTGAAGTTCTTGTGTAACGGAATAAACCTTATATAGGTAAAGTGTCAAATTTCAAACTATAAACTCAAATTTAGGGCAAACCTGGGTAAACTGTAATTACCCCTTTATCTAAACTGATTCACTCAAACCTTGAGTTACAACTTACAAGTTACAACATTCCAACACAACACAATACAGAAAGAAAGAAAGAAAAAGCTGCATGCAAAACCTCACACACCTCTCCTCAAATACTATTACTGGTTCACGATACCTTATTTAACAAACCAACAAAAGCCAAACATGGAATTCTAAATAATAGTAACACCTTCTTCTTTTTTTATCTTTCATGCATGAACGTGAATTTCCTCCAGAGGTAGAAGCTCCGCCTGCTCGGCTACTAAGACAGTATGTAATTAGCAAGAAATCGTGGTATTCAAAGCCAGGGAAGTTGGACTCGTAGCGATTTGGTCGCCACTGGTATCACCGTCAGCATTGACACGGACAGTAGTTTGAACACGGCCATCATTTCGTTTACACTTGCGTAGTGCAAAAAAGAGCACAACAATGAGGATGAGGAGGTATGCCATTTGGCCAGCAACTTCAATCTGCAATAGCAACTTTTCTTCCCTGTGTAAACACAAAGAAATTGTATCAAAACCAGGGGAAAAAAACACAAACAAACAGGAATGATTGACCATATACACATGTATATAGCTATTGTTAGTTGTTACCCGTTGAGAGGAGAAGAAGGGAAGTAGGAAAATGTCTTCGACATGGAACGTCTCATTTTAATTGAATCTGAGATATGAGTTGAGATATGAATATAAATGAGTGTGTATATATACACGATATGTGACCTGTGAGACAGTGAGAGACTTGTTTCTCAAATCTCTGTTTTGCCCCCTAATATAGGATTACGGTCTTTATCAGCTTTTAAGATATTTATATATATTTTTGGCAAATATTAATAATTTAAATTCATTATAATTTGAGATTATTATATTTTTCAATCATAAAATATCTAGGAGTGTGATGTGTGTAATGCGTTTGTACCAAATATTAAATTTATTGACATTTCTCTACGCATAACACTCATTATACTCATTGGTATTTTTGTGATTGAAAAATGTAATAATCTCAATTTATAATGGATTTAAATTATTAAAATTTACAAAATAAAATAAAATAGAAAAGCCTCTACACACGTGCATGAGCATGTGCTCAAAGGCTAGTTTATACTATTATTTAAGGGGTTTCACCTGTTTGGAATCTTCATTTTTTTTTTATTCAAAAATATCCCTACACTCCTATATTTAAATAGAAACAAAACTAAAAGATAATCCGGTAAAAATACATCTCTAACACCCACTAAAAAATGGCCTAGAAAATATGGTCACTTTTCTTTTGTTTTTTAAATTGATTTATCCATTTATAAATTAGATTCTCAAAATACTGTAAAAAAAATAAATAAATAAAAGATTCTCAAAATAAAAATTATATATATATATATATAAACACATTTTTTTTTTCAAAATAGGACCATTAAAAAAAAAAAAAAACCTCATTAGAGACAGTCAAGGGCTATGCAAGATCAATCGGATTCACCTCAAGTATCATTGCTGAGCTGTGGGCTCTGAGAGATGGGTTGAGATTAGTGGATCATATGGGAATAAGGCAGTTGAAAGTAGAATTAGATGCTAAGGTGATTGTGGGGCTACTTAATTCAAAAAAGAATCCTAATTTTGCCTATGCTCCCCTGCTCTCTGATTGCAAATATCTCCTGGACAAGCTTCCTCAAGTAAGGGTGTCTCATGTGTTTAGAGAAGCCAACAAATGGATTGGCTGGCAAAATGGGGTGGCACAATGAAGGAAGACTTTGCTGTTTTTGAGTTTCCTTTTACTGATGTACTTGAGACTTTAGTTGCTAAGGATAATTATGGCTTGTATTATGCTAGACTTGCTGCTACCAGTATGGCATCTGTAACTGTGTAACTCTCCTTTTGTTCTTTTGAATTTGAATGCCTTTTAACAAAAAAAAAAAAAAAAAAACCTAATCTTCGTGCTTTGGATGAGGCTAATAGGGGTAAAGTAGGTAGAAAGAGAAATTACAATTTTCTTGAACAAGTGCACCAACTGACTGCTTTTTCTAGGGGTGTCGAATGGGCGGGTTTAGATGGGTTTGGGGTGGGCATAATTGGGTTGGGTATATAAAACTCATTTACCCATTTAAAATCCATTTAACTAATTGCTTTTAACCCAAATCCAACCCAACCCAATTAGTATGGGTAAACTCCAACTCACCCAATTACTCAATTATCAAAATTACCAAAATGCCACTTGTGGGGTCACAATTTTTAGGCCCAGGCTCAAAGAGGATTTAGACGATGGTTCAGTGAGCCCAACACAATGAATTTGTAGAGAGTGGGCTAAAGAGCTAGGTTTTAGTGATTTATAATAATGGCTAGTAAGTGTTTCAAAGATGAACAAGTACGAACTACACGTAAAGTTGGACGAAATTGTTGTCCGAGAAGATAGACTATGAATTAACGCAATAGTTCTAAAAGTTAATACAACTCTTAGCGCTACAGTAATTCCTTCTTTTCTTTCTCTCTTCTATTTTTCGATCCCCCTCTCATGAGGGGTCTCTTACATTATGTAGTCCCTTCCAGATCATCCTAATCATACACTTGTCAATAATCCATATGGTCACTTGAGTACTTGTCCCATCAGCCACCTTCTCTAGCCTTTCTGTGAGTTGTAGTGATCAAGGAGACACTGTTCAGGGGTCTACTCCACATTAATGCGGCCAGAAAAGTAGTTATAGTGCATTTAATACGGTGGCAGCAGTCTTTCCTTGAGAGATTTCCAGGCTCTTATTTCTTCTGCACGTGCGCAAGGATCTTCTTTGTTGTGGTGATCTTCTGGAGGTTCACCTAAATTGCTGAAGTGCAGGCCAACTAGCATTTAGCACTATCCAAGAAGGATATTCTCCTCAGACCATCTTCCTCCGCTCCATTTTTATAATTCTAGACTTGGGGTTTCTTTTAACTGCTCACCCTTCCTCGAACACACCATATCCTAGATAAAGCCCGAGGCTCATTGTGCGATTATGGGCTTCTACCCCACAATAGCCCCTCAAAATTCCGGTCTTTCCCCTCGCGTCCGAGGAGGAAAGACGGGAATTTGTTTTATTTCAAATTCAAATAATAGGAATATTAAGAATCCTTGACTTCACACATGTGGGAATAAGGTTTTATGCGCCTCATAATTGCTGTTGTCGTTTTGGAATTCGCAAGGCTTCATTAACTACTCCAAGCGACGTTTTGTCTTTTACATCCAACGATGAAGCTTTGATCAAACGGCTGATGTTCTCCCTCAGGATTTGGGGTGGGATAACTTTCACTCCTTTTTCGCCTCCTATATAAAGCTTCGAAGGGAACCACTTCTTATTTACTCTACGGATTCTCGAGCTTTCCAGCGATCTTCTGCATTTTAACACAAAGCCTCCCAAGATACTAAGCCTCCCACAGTTGTTTTTCCAGAAATCCCTGTGAGTCTTTTTTCTAAAAACTTCAAGGGTCGTAATACACCTCGGTTCGCGTAAGTTTTAGCTTCCTTAGGCCTTCCTTCTCTCCTCGGCCTTTGAATTTTCATTTCTCTCCTCGTTGACTTTAGTGGCTCCCCTTTAGTTTGTTAAAATGGGTAGGTTTATGCACCTAGTGGATTCCCCGGCCAAAATAGAGGCTTTTAAGGAAAGATATCACATACCCTAGGAAGTCAGTCTGCGATACTGCCCCACAGGGCGAATAGGGACCGACCGAAAAGAGGGAGAAGTCGTTATCCCCAGGATAGCCTTCATAGAAGGGGGGATGACCCTCCCCATGGGCAAGGGAACCAGATCTTACCTTTGTAACCATAGGTTGTGTCCCCACCAATGTGCGCCCAACTTATTCAGAGTTTTAGGTAGCGTTGATGCTCTCAACGAGCATCTGGGTCTGCAGCTTACTTGGCACGATGTGGTGCACATGTACGAGTGCCATTCCCAAAAACCTGCTAGATACTATCTTAAATCCTGCTCAGACGTGGTGAGAATGATATCATGCTTGCCCAAATCAAATAAGGGCATGAAGGATGATTATCTCATAGCTTCAGGAGCGTGGCACGATGGCATTCATTGTCCCGTCTGAGCGAGAAAACCAGGTGGGGCACATTAGAGTTAGGTTCCTTAGTGATAGATTTGAACTCACCAACCTCGACCTTGTTTTGTTTCCTTTTATTTCAATATTTTTCGATTATATGATTTAGCTGTTTGACCATCTTTCTCCTCGGCTGTGTTTGCAAATAGAAGACACGTAGCCCCAAAGCTTAGCTTGACCAATGTTCAGGCCCTCAACTACCTTCTGAGATCCGAGATCTTTGTAAGTGCTGACAGGCAATTACATGCCGTTCATCTGATATTGGATTTTAAGCCTCTCTCGGAGACATTTCTAGAGGTCGGCAACGCCATAAGAGCGGGTGACCAGCGGATAAACCTGATCGACGTATCTCGGCCGAATTTTTTAGCTTCATACGATCTCCCCCCAGTAGCTCACCCAGTCTCGCAGGGTGTTCCTTTGGACGTCCCACCGATCCAACAAGTTCCCTTCGGAGTAGCAGCAGCCGAAGAAGGTGTTGCCTCTTCCAGTTCCTTGCTCGAAGAAGAAATTGACGAATTTCAGTTTGAAGAAAAGGAAGCACAGGGAGTAGGGGCAATTGTAATATCGGAGGCAGAAGAAGAACCGGATAGATATTCAAGTGTTCAGAGCCCTGCACCTGTAATCACTTGTTTGAAAGACTCCTCAGACGAAGAAACAGAAGAGAGTGTTCAGAGCCCTGCACCTGTAATCACTTGTTTGGAGGACTCCTCAGACGAAGAAACAGAAGAGATGGCTCCGAAAACAGACAGCAAAAGTTTAAGGGAGCTCATGAAGGGGAGGAATAAGGTACCCACCTCGACAGAAGCCAACAAGTCTAAACCCTCAGCGAATCTCCCTCCTCCCCTTCCTCAGCCTCCTGTTGACCTTGGATTGAGGCCGGTCCCTCAGCCGTGGAAGAAGAGGACGCATGATGCTCTTGGAGAAGATGAGGTGGGCCCCTCAAAGGGAAACAAGTAATAAAAAATAATTAAAGACCAGCGAGGCGGAAGGTCCTCTTCTGTAGATAGCCGAGATGAACTTCTCGTAGCGGATGTGCGCCGACCACCACGCACCTGGTCTCCTAAATTAGAGGTGGATGGTACCCCCATTGCCTGGGATGCCTCTGTTTGGAATTATCAAGGGGGGCAGGACGGTCATATTGCTGAGGCCTTGGAGCAGCCACTTCTTCTGCCCAAAGATATGGAGGCTTACAGGCAATTCAGTCAGCCAGAACTCTTCCTATCCCTTAAGAAGGACCTGGCCATGGTAAGTGATTTGTTCCGCTTCTCCAAGTAAATCGTTGATCATTTTTGTTCATCCCTCTTCTTTATTTTACACTAAATTTTCCCGTTCTGTTATGTAGATTACCCAACAGATTTATGTGGCCGAAGAGTGGAATAAAGATGCCCGCAAGGAAGCCAAGGCAAAGAACATCAATTCGAGGTGGAGAAAGCCTTGGGCAACCTCAAGGAGGACCAGGCTAAGCTTTCTGAAAAGCTAAAAGAGGCTATTCAGTAGAGGGACAGTGCTAATGTTGGCCTCAAGACTGCGGAGAGGCAGGCCGAAGATCAACGTAAGCAGCTGCATTTGACTGAAATCAACCTTGCTATCGAGAGGCAATTTGTGAAAGACCTTCGTGCTGAGCTTCAAAGAGTCAAGGAGGATGCCCCAATTGGCCAAAGAGGAAGCCGAGGCCGAGAAGCAGGCAACATATAAGCTTGGGGTAGAGGAGACTCAAGTCAGACTTACGGAGGAACTCTCTGCAGTATGTAGGGAATACTGTGATGTATCCTAGGGTAAAGCCCTTGATGCTGTTGGGGTTCCTACAGATTCTGACTTGAGGTGACCTGAGAGCATCTATTATGATCTTGATATTTGCAAACTCCCAGGTCCTGATTCCTCTCATTCCAAGCAAGCTCCAGAGGCGTCCGAAAAGACATTGGTGGACCAAGCCCCTCCTGCTCCCCTAGGAGTTTCTAAGGAATCAACCCAAGCTGGTGGCCAGGGACAGGGAGTCGAGGTTCCTCAGGATAAGGGCAAGGGCCATGACAAAAAGGAAACTCGTTCTAAGTCCCAGGACCAAGCTTAGGATGTTGTTGCTTCTCTGCCTAGTCAAACTGTTGATCCCCTCGGCTCCACAGCAAAGCCTTCGATATTAGGTTTTTTTATTACTATTGTCGTTGTTTTCTTCTTTTCTCTTTTTTTTTTTTTTTTTTTTTTTTTTTTTTTAAGTGAAAGTAATGTACTATTTTTTCAATCAATGGATGCATTTTTCTTTTGTTTTATATATCTTCACTCTACACGCCATTAGGTTTATTGTGATTGCAAATATGTTGCCACTTTAACTTGAGCAGAATCAACAACTATACCTTGCTAATGACGTGGATGACTTAACTAAATACTAGGAGATTGAGGTATCTTTTATGTTATTTGATATTTAAGTAAATAATTAAGTATTTCACCTGAATTGGATTCTGTCTAGCACCTACGAAGAACAACATTGAGTGTTAATTTATCCCAAGCATGGGATTTGAGAAGCTTAACATGATCCAGGATCCGTTCGAACATTTATAAAAATCACGAGTGAGTGCTAACTAATTCACATCATCTGGCCCGAGGACTTTAGGCATGATTGAATTCAAGTTTAAACACTTAGGAAAAAAGTCATCGAGTGTTAACTAACTCATATCATCTGGTCCGAGGACTACAGGCATGATTGAGATTAAGTTTAAACACTTAGGAAAGATGTCGTGGAGTGTTAACTAACTCACATCATCTGGTCCGAAGACTACAGGCATGATTGAGATTAACTTTAAACACTTAGGAAAGACGTCGTGGAGTGTTAACTAACTCATATCATCTGGTCCGAGGACTACAGATATAATTGAGTTTAAGTTTAAACTCTTAGGAAAGATGTCGTGGAGTGTTAACTAAATCACATCATTTGGTCCGAGGACTACATGCATGATTGAGTTTAAGTTTAAACACTTAGGAAAGCTGTCGTGGAGTGTTAACTAACTCATATCATCTAGTCCGAGGACTACAGGCATGATTGAGATTAAGTTTAAACACTTAGGAAAGCTATCGTGGAGTGTTAATTAACTCATATTATCTGGTCCGAGGAATACATACATGATTGAGTTTAAGTTTAAACACTTAGGAAAGCTGTCATGGAGTGTTAACTAACTCATATCATCTGATCCGAGAACTACAGACATGATTGAGTTTAAGTTTAAACACTTAGGAAATATGTCGTGGAGTGTTAACTAACTCATATCATCTGGTTTGAGGACTACAGGCATGATTGAGTTTAAGTTTAAACACTTAGGAAAGATGTCGTGGAGTGACAAAAAGTACAAAGGATTTACACACAAACCATATATTGATTAATAATAATACCTTTTCAAGTTACTTACATTCCACGGTCATGGTATTACACGCTCATCTAGGTCTTCTAGAAAATAGGCCCTAATGCCAGCTCCTGCGGTAATACGGTACGGCCCTTCCCAATTAGGTCCTAATTTTTCCCATGCTGGGTTCTTTGCAGCGCCCAAAAATTATCTCAATACTAGATTACCAGGGGCCAGCGGTCTCAGCTTTACATTGGCGTCATAACCCCACTTAAGCTTGTGTTGATAATACGCCAATTGGACCATTGCATTCTCCCTCCTTTCTTCAATCAAGTCTAAGCTTTTCTCCAGCAAATCATTGTTCTCGCTCGGACTGAATAAGCTAGTTCTTAAGGTTGGGAGACCAGTTTCTATAGGAATGACAACCTCAGCCCCATAAGTCATTGAGAAAGACATGTGGCAATTCTTCCACCCATTTGCCCTTTGCGTCATTAAGTCTCTTTTTTAGCCCATTCACTATGACCTTGTTAACAGCCTCTGCTTATCCATTCCTTTAGGGATAGGTAGGAGTAGAATATCTGTTTGTAATTCCCAGCTCACAACAGTATCTTCTGAACGCTTTACTATCAAATTGAAGGCCATTGTCCGAGATAAGGGTATTAAGGACCCCAAATCGAGTAACAATGTTTTTCCAGACAAATTTCTTGGCATCAAATCTCTGATGTTTGCTAGGGGCTCAGCTTCAACCCATTTGGTGAAGTAGTCCGTGCCGACCAGTAGATACCTCATGTTTCCTGCTGCTTTGGGAAAAGGACCCACGATGTCCAAGTCCCACTGAGCGAAAGGCTATGGGCTGGAAAGTGGATTAAGGACCCCTCTTGGTTGATGGACGTTTGGGGCGAACCGCTGGCACTGATCGCATTTTTTCACATATTCTTGGGCTTCCCTCTGCATATTCAGCCACCAGTAGCCTTGAGTGATGGCTTTGTGGTCCAAGGATCTGCCACCAGTATGACTTTCGCAAATTCCCTCATGTAACTCCTCAAGAAGCGTCTCAGTTGCTTCAGGATGCGCACATAACAAATATGGCCCTGAGAAAGACCTTTTTATACAATCTCTGATCCTTGGACAACCAAAACCGTGCAGCCTTCCTTCGTATCTTGTCAGCTTCGGACTTTTCATCAGGCAGAGTATCCTCTTTCAGGAATAGCACCACCAGGTCCATCCAACTGGGCCCTGCTCTTACTTGATGAACCTAGACTGCTTTTCCTCGTAGCTCAGTAGGTCTGCACAAATGTTCTACAAGAATAATCCGAAGAAGGCCTTGATCCGAGGAGGTTGTCAGGGTGGCTAGGGAGTCAGCATGAGAGTTGCCGCTTCTGGGGATGTGCAATAAACTGAAAGATTCGAACTCTGATTACAGGTGTCTGACCTGCCTCAAATACTCCTGCATTCTTTCATCTTTAGCCTCGAATTCTCCCCTCACTTGGCTGACCACCAACCTTGAATCCGAGAACATTTCCACTACTTTCCCCTCCATTTTTCTGACCATGGCCATACCCATCAGTAGAGCTTTATATTTAGCCTCGTTATTTGTCGCCGCAAAATCCAACCTCAACGACTTTTCAATGGTGACCTTTTCCGGGGACACAAGCACTAGCCCCACACCAGAGCCCTTATGATTTGCTACGCCATCGACGTACACCTCCCACGGTGAAGGACCTTACTGGGAGATCAAGCCAACTGATTTTCCATCCATGTTCTGTGCTGGTGTTATTTCCTCTAAAGAGGGTTCTATAAACTCGGCCACCAGATCTGCCAAGACTTGGCCCTTAACCGAGGTGCGGGGCATGTACTTAATATCAAAAGCCCCTAGAACCGTGCCCCATTTAGCGATCCTTCCCATGTAGTCGGCACTTCTGAGTATGGCCTTGAGTGGAAGTTGTGTGAGGACGACGACCGTATGTGCTTGGAAATACTGGGGTAGCTTTCTTGTTCCGTGTACTACGGCTAGGATGGCTTTCTCCAAGGGTAGATACCGAACCTCGGCCTCATGCAGTGACTTGCTTACGTAATAAACTGGCCGTTGCACACCATTATCAACTCGTATCAGCATTAGACTGACAGCATGAAGGGCCACAACGATATAGGCAAAAAGAACTTCATCCTTTTCTGGACTCGACATAATGGGAGGCCGAGAGAGGTAGTCTTTAAGTTGTTGGAAGGCCGAGGCACATTCCTTGGTCCATTCAAATCCTTTCCACTTGTTTAGCAACTCGAAGAATGGTCAGCATCTGTCTGCTGAACGGGAAATGAAACGATTTAGGGCCGCAGTCATTCCGGTCAACTTCTGAACTTCCTTGGGATTCCGAGGAGGTTGCAAGTTATTGATCGCCTTGATCTGGTCGGGGTCTACCTCAATTCCTCTGTGGGTAACCATGTAGCCTAGAAACTTGCCTGATCCCACACCAAATGAGCACTTGGAAGCGTTTAAGCGTAGCTTATGTTTCCTAAGGACTTCAAAAACATTTCCGAGATCTCCAATGTGCTCAGATATGACCATGTTTTTCACCACCATGTCATTAATATAAACTTCCACGCTCTTACCCAACTGAGACTCAAACATCCTTGTCATCATCCTTTGGTAGGTAGCTCCTGCGTTCTTTAAACCGAACGGCATCACTTTATAATGGTAATTCCCAACGGAGGTGACAAAAGCAGTCTTTTCCTGATCACCCAAGGGCCAGTGGTATTTGGTGGTACCCTTGAAAAGCATCTAGGAAGCTCATTCGAGGATGGCCGATAGTTGCATCCACCAGCTGATCAATTTTTGGCATGGAAAATGGATCTTTTGGGCAAGCTTTATTCAGATCGGTGAAGCCCACATACACTCGCCATTTTCCACTCTTTTTCTTTACCACCACAGTGTTAGCCAACCATTCAGGATAGAAGACTTCTTTGATTGCTCCAGCCCACTTGAGTTTCATCACCTCTTTTCTGACGGCATCTGCATGTTCTCTAGAAGGGCGGCGGAGCGGTTGTTTCTTAGGAATGACAGTTGGATTTACATTTAGATGATGACAGATGAAACCTAGGTCCACCCCTGGGGCCTCGGTAGAGTCCCATACAAATACGTCAAGGTTTCTCCTAAGGAATCTTATTAGCTTTTCCTTTTCCTGAGGAGGCAGCTGGGATCCGACCTGAAAGAACCTCTCTGGATCATCATCGATAACTACCTTTATCAAATTTTCACATTCGGCTTCCTCGGTTGAGCCCCCATTAATTGGGAGCGAGGGTTTTAACTGCTATAAATCTTTTTCATCACGGGTCGAGGACTCGGCCTCGGGTATATGTCGGATCGTGGCCACCAGGCATTGTCTGGCCACAGATTGGTCTCCCATAATCTCCCTAACCTGTCTTTCGGAGGGGTACTTTACTTTCTGGTGCAGAGTGGAAGAAACTGCCCCCAGTGTATGGAGCTAAGGACGGGCTACGATCGCGGTGTAGGGCGAGTAAGCGTCTACCACGATAAAATCTACCTCCACTATTTCAGGACCAATTTGAACAGGCAGCCTGATTTGGCCCTTTGGAACAACCATCTTTCCATCAAAGCTTACCAGGGGAGAGCTGTAGGGCGTTAGGTTCTTGGGCTTTAAGTTTAGCCCCTTATAAAGGTCGGGGTACATTATTTCGGCACCGTTGCCTTAGTCTACCATTACCCTCTTCACATCATACCCTCCAATCCTGAGGGTGATCACCAGGGCATCATCGTGGGGCTGGATGGTTCCAATTTTATCATCGTCTGAGAAGCCTAATACTAGCTGTGTTTCCCTTCTAGCCCTCTTTGGCTCTTGGCTAAAGTCCTCGGCTGATAGCTAAGCCACGAACATTATTCTGGACGGGCAAGACCCAGTTTTCCCTGGCATAGCGAAAATAACATTTATTGTACCTAAGGGGGGTCTTGAGGAATCATATCTTCGAGGTCCTAAGTTTGCTTGACTCCCCTGACCATCAGAGTCGTGCAAGAATTGTTTTAGCTTGCCCTCGTAGACAAGTTGGTCCAAATAGTCCCACAGACTTTTGCAATCCTCGGTGGTATGTCCATGATCCTGATGGTATTGACAATAGAGGTTGTGGTTGCGCCTTTCAGGGTTTCCCACCATCTTATTTGGCCGTTTGAAGAAGGGTTCATTATTAGTCTTCTCTAGGACTTGATGCACTAGCTCGCGGAACACGGCGCTAACTGCCTGAAAACTCGTTGATCCTGATTGTCCGACCATATCCCTACGGGGCCTGCTATTGGTGTGCCGGTCTGACTTGAAATCCCTCCTCTCTTAAGGGATAACCTTGTCCTTTCTTTTTCCCTGCTGTTGATCTTCTTCGACTCTTTTATACTTATCAATTCTGTCCATCAGTTGGCGCACGCTTGTAACAGGTTTACCCGTTAGGGATTTTCTAAGTCCGTGCTCCGCTGGAAGGCCGAGCTTAAAGGAGCTAATGGCCACTTCATCAAAGTTGCCCTCCATCTCGTTAAACATCTCCCAGTATCTATCTGAATATGATTTCAGTGTCTCCCCCCCTCGCATGCTTATTGACAATAGGGAGGCCAAAGGCTGAGGAACTCTGCGACACATGACGAAACGGGATCCAAATGCCTGGGTGAGCTCTTGGAAGGAACTTATAGATTCTGCTTTCAGGCTGTTAAACCATCTCATCGCAACTGGACCTAGACTGGATGGGAAAATTTTGCACATTAAGGCTTCATTCCTAGAATGGACGGCCATCCTTTGGTTGAAATGGCTTATGTGCTCTACGGGATATGTTCAGCCATTATAGATGGTGAACGTCGGTTGGTTGAAACGCCGAGGGAGTTTTGCATCTTCAATATTACGCGTAAAAGGTGACCTGGAAATTTGGTTCAAGGCCCTGCTCATGGCGTCATTTCCTACGCCTCGACGTGACAGACTTCGAACCCGTGCGTTGACGATGATACTCTTCCTCATAGGTGAAGGATTCGGTGGGTGGTGTTCGAGACCTGCGCTTGTAATCAACATCTCTTTCGCTATCAGAAGAAACGTCTGAAATCGGAGAAGCCTGTTTCCTCTTTGCATGGCGTAGCTCCCTTTTTAACCGGTCGATTTCTAATTGCATGTTCCTGTTGTTATTTGCGTGAGGGATACGGTTCCCCCTTCGAGGTTGACTCTGGTCAGAGTGTGTGGTGTGGACACTTCCTTCGCGGTCTGCTCTCCTTTCGAGGTTAAGAAAAGGATCACCGTGCTTAGAGCCCCTCGATTTTGCTTGGGGTGGTCCTGGCTCTGCCATAGTTAGCCGTTGTCTTCACTATCGCTCAAGCTCTCCCCATAGACAGCGCCAATTGTGGGGTTACAATTTTTCGGCCTAGGCCTAAAGAGGATTTGGACGATGGTTTAGTGAGCCCAATACAATGAATTTGTAGAGAGTGGGCTAAAGAGCTAGGTTTTAGTGATTTATAATAACAGCTAGTAAGTGTTTCAAAGATGAACAGGTACGAACTACACGTAAAGTTAGACGAAATTGTTGTCCAAGGAGATAGACTATGAATTAACGCAATAGTTCTGAAAGTTAATACAGCTCTTAGCGCTACAGTAATTCCTTCTTTTCTTTCTCTCTTCTATTTTTCGATCCCCCTCTCATGAGGTGTCTCTTACATTATATAATCCCTTCCAGATCATCCTAATCATACACTTGTCAATAATCCATATGGTCACTTGAGTACCTGTCCCATCAGTCACCTTCTCTAGCCTTTCTGTGAGTTGTAGTGATCAAGAAGACACTGTTCAGGGGTCTACTCCACATTAATGCGGCCAGAAAAGTAGTTGTAGTGCATTTAATACGGTGGCAGCAGCCTTTCCTTGAGAGATTTTTGGGCTCTTATTTCTTTTGCACAAAGGATCTTCTTTGTCATGGTGATCTTCTAGAGGTTCACCTAAATTGCTGAAGTGCAGGCCGACCAGCATTTAGCACTATCCGAGAAGGATATTCTCCTCGGACCATCTTCCTCCACTCCATTTTTATAATTCTAGACTTGGGGCTTCTTTTAACTGCTCACCCTTCCTCGAACACACCATATCCCAGATAAAGCCTAAGGCCCATTGTGCGATTATGGGCTTCTACCCCCACACCACTAAAGTCAAAACCCTAACACTTTCTTAGATTCCCTTTTCCACTCTCTCTAGTCTCCATTCTTGGGATTAAAAAAATTCTACATAAGCACATCCACATCAGCAATTATATTAAAAATCCAAATAAAAAATATTTTCTTTTCTTTTCTATTTTCTTTCACTTTCTTGGCAACCAAACAGTGCAAAACAGTTCTGGTAGTACCAATACAGAGCAAGAATGTTCAACCTCCATTGCTTAACGACCACTGCTTCGACATGGAATTCTCAACCTCTAAACCCTACTCCTATGGCTACAACACTCGGTGCCTCAGCCAAAGTGTACAATCCTTAATAATTTTCCTTCTTAGATTTGTGTTTGGTTGCTTCGATTTTCTGATATGATATTGTAATTTTATTTCAGGTGTCTTCTTTGTCTCTCGACGTCGATTTAGTTCCAGATGGAAGCACCGTGACGGAAATATCCGATTCTTACAATAAGCCGATCACCGATTTAGTGAATCGAGCGGTTCAAATCTTGGCGGCGGATCGAGAAGCGAGGGTTTTAAGGTACACAAAGAAGAGGAAGAACCAAAAGTTTGAGAAGACAATCCGAAACACTGAAACGTCTGACTCGGTCTAAGGTCTTTTTTTTTTTTTTTTTTTTTTTTTTTTTTTTTGTGGGAAAGGCTGGGTTGAATTTGGTGAAATTGTTTTTAGGTTAAATGGGTCTCATTGGGTTTTTAGTTAAAACCCAATAATCACTGGGTCTAATTGAGTTAATGTCCATTTAATCTGGCAGGTACACTTGACCCGAAAATTCTCCTATTTCCAACATCATCAGAAAAGAATATGACGTACCATAGCTAAAATGATTTGTGGAGATCTTAACGGGTCCAGTGGCCACTGGCCACTAACACAAGCTGGAGCCCGGAGAAATTTGTTCTTTTTTGCTTCCTGACGTCATTTAGAGAGCTCCATGATGTCATTGAGAATGTCATAGAGACTTATTTGTTCTTTTTGGCTCCATGACTTGCATGACGACTTAGGGACGTTTGGTATATGTGTTTAAACACATATTTTCAGTTTTTAAACAATATTACATGTATTTTCATATACTTTTTCACTTACATGTATTTTCAAAAAATACAAATAACGTTACTAGAACAACGTTACCAAACGGCCCCTTATTTGTCCTTTGGGTATTGTTCTTTTTTGCTCCATGACGTCATAGAGCTCTCTAAATGATATCATAAAGCAAAAAAGAACAAATAAGTGTTCGTTTAGAAAAGTTTATTTTTGTAAACTTATTTTACTATTTAGCTTATTTTTGTTATTATTCATGCGTTTCACTACACTATTTGGTGCTATTCATGAGTCTCACTATACTATTTCAACTAACTTTTATTTTTGTCTATAGTACTTTCAGTAAAAAGTTTTCATTTTCAGCAAAATAAGCGGATCCCAAACAGACCCTAAGTCTTACTGCAAATCTTGGAGCAAAAAAGAACAAATAGGTCTGCTTGATCCTGTTCCTCAATATGAATGGGAGAGAGTGTCCATTTAAAAGTCGACATTCTTTTTATTAAAAGCTAAGCGTCTGTTTGGTTTTAAAAAGTAGTGTATTTACTTTTTATTTTCTTTATTCTATATTTAAATCATAAATTTCAATATAGAGAAAAGTATATATTTTCACATTTAGCAATGTTTAGTAAGTTGTTTTGAATACATAATACTCGGGTTTGGTCATTGTTATTATTTCAAGAAAAAGTAACTTTTCTCAATCACACACGTCACATCACTAAAAAAAAAAAAAGTAACTTTGTATTTTCATAATAATTATGAATATGCCACTATATTAGTATTCATAGAAAACAAAAACGCTGAAAAGTTGTATTCATTTTTTATATTTAAATATAACTTTTATGATACTGAAAATGAAAACTAAATACAAATACTAAAACCGAACTAATTTTTTAGTGGTGGGACCCATTAAAAATTGAAAATGAAAACAAAAAACAGCGCTTTTTTCAGCTAACCAAACAAGCCCTAATATTTTTTTATTATTAAAAAAAAAAAAAGCTAAGATTATTTTCATAGAAATCTAAGGCCTATAATTTGCCACTCCATTTAAAATCAGTAACTCAACCTTAAAACAATGGCAAGACTTAAGTATAGTACTTAAATGCTGTTCCTTAGGTTCCCCTCTTAAAATTCTACTATGTTGATTTTTTCTTATGGGATGGAAGTGTATTTTTTAGTTAAGTAGCTATATGACTGAATCTTAAGAAAGTAACCTAAGGAACAGCAGTTAAGGTACTGTACCTAAGTTTTGTCCAAAACAAATATAATTGTGGTTAACTAAGCAAAAGCTTAACATTTACTTAGTTAAATAATAATAATAATAAAATGCTAAAATGTAAAACTCACTCTCTAAGTTTTTTCCAGAATTCATTTCAATTCTCTAACTTTGTTTTCGTTTGTTTTAGTCCTCTAAGTTTCAAATTTATTCAATTAAAGACTTTTTGTCAACTTTTGTTAAAAGTTTTTGAAAAAAAAAATCTAAAAATATTCGTCAAGCATTAATTGAACTTTTTTAATTTGAAAAATTTTAAGAAAGCTTTAAAAAATTGGAAAATTAACCACAACATATAACAAAAGTTGATGGAAAAATCTTAATTAAATAAATTTGAAAGTTAAAGAATTGAAATGAATTTTGGTGAAATACATGGTTAGTTTTGCATTTTAGCTAAAAATGAAAAAGAATATGGTCAGCATAGGCTGGCACTTGAGGTCATTGCAATCATGGAAGATGGGCTTGTGGATGTGAGGGACATTCAATGGGATTGGGTGACCCGATGGAGCTAGGTCTTGTAGTGTTGTGGCCGTTGGAGCTAGTTGCCATGGTGGTAGTCGGATTGTTCATCTCCTTGGTTTTGATGGTGTGCCAATGGTAGCTGTGTGCAAGGGCGGAGGCACGTACAAGGGTGGGGGGGCCATGGCCCCCCCAAAATTTTAAAATTTTTTAAAATATATATACAATTATTTTTATGTTTTCAAAATTTAGTCTAAAAAATAAGAGTTGGCCCCTCCCAAATATTTGAATTAGTTCAATAATGCTCTTAAAAAAAATAATTGGTCTAATAGTTATAAAGATATAACTTTATTTTTCGCAATTCTATTTTTTATTGTAAAATGCACTTTTATACCTGTTAAATATTTGATAAAATTTGGTATCAAACATATTTAAATCTACATTTTTCAACCCGTTATGTGACGATTAACAAGTCATTGACTCATAAAAAAATTTTGTCACTAAAACTACATATGAAATGTGTCTTTAGTTGCCATATAATGTGTTAAAACAAGATAGCTTTAAATATGTTTGGAGCTTAACTTATTTCTCCAAGTTTTGGATCATTCATGTTTTTGAAAATTTCATTAGTTCAATTGAAAGATTTTTTATTTACTTTAACATAAAATTTGATAATTTGTGTTTAAAATGAAACTTTTTAAGATTTTGACTATGAAAATGGAAAAAATGAATTTTATTTTATGAAAAATCGCCGTCAAAAATAATTTTAATTGAAAATACTAAGATTTTTTTTTTTTTTTTGTTGAATGTGTGTATATATATAACTTATCAAATAAAAAAGTGTATATATATGTGTGTATATATAATAAAAAGTGCGTGTGTGTGTATATATGTGTGTGTGGGTGTGGAAGTTGTCTTGATAAATATATTAGCATCGCAACTTTGCCCCCCCCCAAACAAAAATTCTTGGCTCCGCCCCTGGCTGTGTGGCAATGAAGACAAGTTTGGCTGCAAATCTTGGCATCAGCTTATAAACTCACCTTTTAAATTTTAGTTTTTTTTTTCTTTTATATACAACATTTTAAAATCTTACTTTTTAATGTTTTTTCTCACTTTTTCAATGTATAAATATACTTAATTTAACACGCTTTTAACAAAAAAAGTTTCAACAAAAAACTAAATAAGCTATTCCAAAACGGAGTTTCAGATCTTGATTGTTCTATCACTATTCACTAACAATCCTTTGAATTAAGGAACTAAAACTCAATCCATTACTGATGCTGATGCTGCGTTGATGTCTTTTTCTTCTTTTTATTTATTTTTATTTTTATTTTTATCCAAAACAACGTTAACCTTAATGTGCTTAAACCACAGTTATTTTGCTGAGTTGAGCTTATAAATTTTAATTGAGGTGGCATATTTTGCATCTTAGATATTTTTAAATAAATCTTGTCTATAAAATAGACACTTTCCATGTATAATAGAAATGGAGAGGATCCAAATCCGGGGCACTTGTTCAAGTGTAATATTCAAGTGAAATGGAGAGTGTCCATTTCGTAGCATAGCTAGGATTTATTTTAAGGTAATCCATGGCTAAAAACATGCCACGTCATTTAAAACATACTAACTTGACATCAATGGGAGAGTCAACGGAGCAATTTATAAATAAGAGATGGTACTAACATATTTATGAAATCAATGGCGCAATTTACAAGTTTGTATGTTGTCATTGCCATATGCCAAACAGATCTAGTATTTATTTAGTTATTTGCCACAGTTATCACAACTGAACCAAGGTTCAACTTTCAACTTGACTAATAGTTTTATAGTCACCTGCATTATATAAGCCCAGGATTAAACCAATTTTGTAATGTGTATAAAATGTTTGATAAAATGCTAATAGAGGATGTGCCATCCAATAGGATATCGTGTATATGTTGTTTGACAAAATGTCGAAGTCACCCAATACTGATCAAAAACCTTAACAATAAAGTGTCTAAATTATATATAAATGGCATTGCACATATACTCTTTTTACCAAGATATAGAAGATCTCTCTCTTACCCATATAATGGACATTGGACTGTATATACCTCTTTCAATTGTGAAGACCAATTTTTTTAGCATAATAAAGTTTAAGAGGTTTAGTTACCAAGATATAGAAGATCTCTCTCTTACCCATATATGCCAAATCTTCACAAAACTTCTTTGTATGGTTTGACTAATCCCTAATGCTAAGTAACTCGCAATAAAATGGGATGAATTTTATTTATTGGAAGCTACTTTTAAGTTGTTTTTTAATGAAAGTGTCATTATGGGCGTTTGTTTACTTAAATTGTTGGCCATATATCTTAATTTTTTCTCACTCACTGGATCTTAATCCTAATGATCTTGTAGCATGAAAGTCCCTTTTTTTCTCCTCTTTATGTGGGAATTCTGTATTATTATGGTAGAAAAAAATTTTAATTTGTCACAAAGAGTATATTTCAATAGAACTCAAATTCTTTTCCTGTATACTTTTCTCTTGGATCAAACTACCATTATCGCTAGCTGGAGCTTGAACATAAATCACAAAGTAATCCATCTTAAGATTGCAATCGAAAATTACTACAAATCCTTCTTTAGTTTTTTCAAGGGTGAGCACAAAAAGAGGAGGAATTGTGAAACATTCAGTAGGTGTTGAACGTGGGTGGAACCTGGCATGAGATGCTATAGAAGATGCGGTGCCTAATAATGAGAGAGATGACACTAATCATGTAAAAAGTAAAATAGCTTTCTAGTGAAGAGTAAAGTAGAAATCACGTGGACATTTTAATATTATTCATGTTTTTAAGTCATTCTCTTTTTTTTTTTTTTTTTTTTAAACTGCATATTCATTCAAGAACTTACGAAGGAAAACAATAAGGGGTATCTCCCTTACAAGCTGCCTCAATGGCAAGGGGGAGCATACCTTCAGAAAAACAAAACGGTTGCAAACAGTTGAGAGCAAATCTTGCAGTTACATTGGCTATAGAATTGCTACTCCTACGCACCCAACCAAAACTACAAGAAGAAAAATAGGAAGAAAAACTACGGATGTTACAAATGACAGTGTCCATAGACCAATTGAGAGTCTGATCAGGGTGGTTCAATGGGTCGAAGTAGATTTTTGAGTCTCCCTCAAACATGATAGAGTACCAGCGATTTTGGATGGCGAGATGGACAACCCAAAGAAGTGCCATAGTCATTCTCATGCTAGTATTTGCTACAAGCAGGGCGAAGTATAAACAATAACAACTGTTGGGTTCTAAGACTTTAGGTTTAAATGTATTAGAACTTCAATTTGTAATGTTGGCAAATCATGATCAAAACGTTTAGTCTTGTTTTAGACTTGCTCAAAGTATGTTTTTATGTAAAGTTAGAATCAAGTGTACTGCAGGATTTACTGTGTAAATCTGCCTGGCTCGATCGATAAAAAATTAGACTCAATCGATCGAAGTTCGTGCAGATTGTTTTTCTGCAGAATTTTCCAACTCAGCCCAAGCCCGTTTAACATGTAGGGTTTTATGTTTTGTCTTAAGTATAAAAAGGAAAACCCTAGCCACGTTTTAAGGTTGCTCTTTATGCTGTGTGTGTGTGAATCTCTTGTGAGATCTAGAGGTGTTTGCCTTCACATATACTTAGGGTTTCCAATCTCAAGATTGATGTCAAGAGTTTGGTGATTGTTTCAGTTGCTGATTCAAGAGCTTAAAGATATACAAGCAAGAGTGCTTGTGCTTGCTGGGAATCTAAGAAAGAAGTAGTCCGTAGACTCGAAACTGTCACGTGGTCGTGGTAGTAAGTTTCCTTCTTGAGGTAGCAATAGGATGTTAGTGGTCTAAGTCTCTATTGTGTAAACTTCAATTATTTCATAGTGGATTCGTTTTACCTTAAGGATAGCTAGGTTAAATCCTCTCCAGGTTTTTTACCAGTTTGGTTTTCCTAGGTTATCATATTATTGTGTTCTTTATTTTCTGCACTTTACAATGATATGATATATTTGTGTTAACCTAGATCTGTTTAATTTGACTAAATAATCACTTGGCTAATTAATTAAGTTAATCTAGTTGTGTTTTAATGGGTCTAAAAACGTACAACAACAAAAAATTATAAAAATACAAATAAGCATCCATTTAGTATTAATAGACTATTCACAAATAAAAAGACACAAAATAATTGTTTCCTAATACATTAAAATACAATTATCTCAACATATTTAAATCTTGAAAATCATTAATAATTAAATTCATATTAAATGTCAGAGTAGTTTCTCTTTCATTATATAAAATCAAAGAGTCTGTGAAAAACTCATTTTCCAAATGCTAAAGCTAAATGACAAATAAACAAAAAATTGAACTAATAAAAAGTGGCATATACGCACAAGACACATACTATATGCACACAACACAACAACATTGTTCTACAATTCCCACAACATATGGTATGATCAACTAATTTTATCAAATTTAAACAACTAATTAACCAAGATTCAAATCAGCTCATCTAGAAAAGGCATCAAGCAGTTTTATCGTAAACAATAAAATAAGACAAGCTACTGAATTAAGTTACTGACAGACAACTATTTTTCACATATAAAAAAATAATAATAAAATCAAACTACTATTTGTCAATTTCTATTATTCTATATATATGCCGAATATGAGACAAGCCTAATTAAGCTATTCTTTATGCACACAATGACGATGGGGTTATGACATATGGCTTACACGGTTATACCATGACATAGAGAGAGAGATCCACGTTCTCGTAAGACAAATGAGTGAATTAGCTTTGTTAGAGAGAGAGAGAGAGAACGATTATGGTTTTTGTGCAAATTAGCTTTATAGGAGAGAGACAAAAAGTCTTGTATGAATTAGCTTTTTAGGAGAAAGAAAGATTTTGGTCGTGTAAATTAGATTCGTAGGAGAGAGAATAAAATTTTGGTCTTGTGTGAATTAGCATGGTAGGAGAGAGAAATTTTGGTCAGCTTTATAGGCTAGAATTAAGAGGGAGAGAGAGAGAGAGAGAGAGAGAGAGAGTGGAAGACACATGTGTGGGTTCCACCCAATAGTATCAAATTATCAAATAATGGGGTAGCGTGTATATGTGGTGATTGGGATCCTTTGAAAGGACTCGGCTTCTGTCCAGTGGAAATTTCCACTGGACACGTCCGGATTCAAATACGTGTTCAAGAGTGGAGATGTGTCCACCATCTAACGTGTCCAGTAAAAACTTTCATTGGACACAAGTCACACCCCCTTTGTGAGAGAGAGAGAGAGAGTAGTATCAAATTATCAAATAAAGGGGATCTTTCAAAAAAGGTACGTAAAGCCACATGATTGTGTTCTCTAATTAGTAATTTAGAATGGGCCCACTTTAGAATGAAAGGAACTATGATTTCATTGCATATTGTTTTTTAATACAATAAACATACTAATTGTTATTGTTAAGATTAAATCTTTGAATTCATCTATTGTTCCTCAAAAAAAAAAAAAAAAAAAAAAAACTATTGTTTTAAATACCCAAAAAAATTTAATTATTGTTGTTAAGTAAACTCCAAGGGAGATCTAAATGGATTTTTTTTTTTTTTTTTTTTTTTGAAGATTTAAGATGTGCAAATTTATACTTTTATTGTTAGGCTTATTATTTTTTCCCATATTTTAGATCAAATTGGTTTGTTATGGGTATTTTTTTTTTTTTTTTTTTTTTTGTGTGTTTAATAAGACTAAGATATTGTTAAGATGATTATATTCAAGTTTATTTTAGTTAGGCTTAAAAAAATTTAGGTTCACGAGATTCAAAATTTTATTTTAAGAAAGTCAAATAAAAAAAATTATATATTAAATTTTTTTTGGGCCCATAATAGCCCACAAAGCTCGTGAGTTACGACTTCTATAATAGTTTGTGTAACTTGATGTAAAGGGAGAATTTCCAACTTCTTTATCATATGCATAACCAAATTACAATAATTTAGAACATGGTGGTCTTCTACCCAACAATTTCACCAATATATAGTATTTCAAGTAAAGGAAATAAAGCACTTTAACATAATTACTCTTGAGCAGTGGTTTTAATTGTATGTTTACAATTGATTTTAGAACAACCACAAACATATTATCATCTAGATTCTAAACAGGTAAGTCCCTAGGTGTGAAAGGGGTAAAATTAAGGAAGGAGAGAGTGAGGGTTTAATTTTTCTTTATCAGGGTAGAAATGAGAGAGAGAGAGAGAGAGAGAGAGAGAGAGTTTATTGCTCTTTATTACCTAGGTAGGAATGATAGAGAGTGAAACAAGAAGGAGAGAGTTTTGTTTCTCTATAATATCTAGGTATGAATGAGAGAAAAAAGAGGGGATTGTGGGGTAGCGAGGAATGTGGGGTCCTTAAAAAAGCAGAAGGTGTGGCAATGATGATTAGAGTCATTAGACTTATGATAAATATGAGTTAGACTTATGGCAACAAAGAATACGAATTTCATAAAAAGAAAAAAGAAAAAAGAAAAAAAAAATTAAAGAGCTTGTCCATAACTTGATCTTAAAAAAAATTTCAACAATAGATCAAGGTAAGCATTATAATTAATTTGGGTAGTTGTGAAATCATAATAATTCAAGATCGTCGAATTTATATGATGGTTGTTTATAATCTAACAACATAAAGAAAATATTTACAATCTACACTTGATATGAAATATGTTTTTAGATTGTCTTTTAGATGATAATTCAAGATCCTAGAGCCAAGTTACATAATCTTGTATTCCCTTTAAGATTGTGGGGTAGAGTGGAATGTGGGGTTTTTCAAAAAGCATGTAGCAATGATGGATTAGAGTCATTAAACTTATTAAGAGATATGAGTTATGAGTTAGACTTATGGCAACGAGAAATACGACTCTCATAAATAATAATAATAATAATAAATAAATAAAAAAAGCATCCTGCTTATTTTCACTACTATAACATTTTAAAAACTCATTTATTCTAGTTGTAACTGTACTTTTATACACCTTAATTTGAAAACAAGTTCAACCTAATAATAATTATAAGAAGAGTAACTATATGAGCTCAATCAACAAAAATTGATAGTATTAGAAGATAGCATCAGATATACAACCTCAAATATTGGTGCTGACTGCAATCAACATGTATGGCAACCTTTCCTTTGTCAGGTTGCAATGAACTCGGCTTTCCAAGTTCAGCCGGCATTTACAGAAATTAGTAGACAACATTACAAGTCTTCACCAAACACAGGAGGAAATGCTTAATGTAGATACGTGTGGAAGATCCAGCATCTTGAACCATTAAATACCTTCACACTGCAAATAACATCTATTTCCCTCAACCTGACACTTGCTGAACCATTTACCTACCATTAAGTCCATGATAACGTATAAACCAGCAGAAAAAAGTTCACTTTTTCTGGAAGATAGCAGGCCAAAGCTGATGTAAAATAAAATTAACTTCCTTGTTTACATGAGTTAAACTACTAAGCAACTCAAATTAGACTTAATTCTAACTAATTGGTTTTGGCAATATGAATCCTTTTCCAGCATTCAGACTATATCTTTCATCAGAACGAAGGTCTTGAGCAATGCCACCCTGTATGAAGTGCTCTTCTCCCAAGAGATAGTCCCACCATTCCTGCACATACATAAAAACAAGGAGAGATAATGGTTGCAATGTTACAAATAATTAGAACTTGTACGTACTGGGAGAAAATATTCAAAAAAAAAAAAAAAAAAAAAAAGGAGGTACCGGAAGAAAACTAGAGGAACAACAAATATGCTGAAGGAAACCATTAGGTGTTAAGAAGACGTTGTCATTAACAATAGTTCCTGAAGTCAAAAAGAAATTCAAGTCTTTTATAAACCCATTTTTTGTTAAGGAAAAGAAGACCCCTTATTGGCAGAAAAACAAAAGCACACATTAATTAAGTCAATATTCAATAAACCCAATTTCTTTATAAAAGGGTATGCACAATGTCTTATATAACTCCTTATTGGCCTGTGTCGTAAGGCGTGCAGATGCAATTTCTGAAAATGAGAACTGCGATTTCAATTAGCTTAGCCTAGAAATGTCAAATGAGAGACAAGAGACAATTAAAAAGGCTGAGCATATTACTTAGGCCATTATTGATTTGGTCCAACCCGGCCCAATAAACAAAAATAATTCCATTAGCCGGAAGGAACGGAAACTAAAATTATTCTAATTAAGTTTTTTTTAATAACAAAATAGCTACTCTATTTTTATAATTCAATTTCCATAAATAAATACTACTTATCTCAATATGGCACACCATTATTATTTTAAGGAGAATAAAATATAAAACCTGAGCTTAAGCTTAAAGCTAAATGATCATGAGGAATTTGAGCAGCGCATAGCAGTCTCCATACACACACACAAAAAAAAAAGGGTGAAAATTTGCGCACGGATAGCAGTCCCTAATAACATTGGCAAAATTCTGTTTATTCAAAGAAGTACTCGTTTGTTTTCTTTATCAATAAATACATATACTTACAATTCAATAATAGGTTTAATTATTCTCGAAATACAAATTTCTTATGTTAAATCATTGCCCCGATTCAACAATGTAGTCATCTTTTTTGAGATTATATTGATGTTTGATTATTCAAGGAAGTAACTGATTTTTTTAGCATTTTTATGTTGTGGGCAAGCATAGTCATTGTTTTATGTGTTTAATAAAATCTAGATAAGTTGGGAGTGTACTTCATTGAACCTCTTTTGATATTTGGATCTTCTTTAGTTGATGTTTTTCAACAGAATATATATATACGAGAGAGATATATATATATAGAAGATATATATATATATATATATATATATATATATATTCTGTTGATGTTTAGCAGATAAATATCTTAAACCTATTATATATTCTGTTGATGTTTAGCAGATATATATATATATATATATATCTTCTTTAGTTGATGTTTAGCAAATATATATATATATATATATATCTTCTATTGAGAAAATTTGTATATATATATATATATATATCTTCTTTAGTTGATGTTTTTCAACAGAATATTCTCCGCTGGCCCCCTGGTAATCTAGTATTGAGAAAATTTTTGGGCGCTGCAAAGAATCCAACATGGGGAAAATTAGGACCTAATTGGGAAGGGCTGTACCATATTACCGCAAGAGCTGGCATTGGGGCCTATTTTCTAGAAGACTTAGATAAGCGTGTAATACCACGACTGTGGAATGTAAGTAACTTGAAAAGGTATTATTATTAATCAATATATGGTTTGTGTGTAAAGCCTGTGTACATTTTGGTACTAAGATTCTGGCATGGTGTAAACCTAGAATTGGAGGTGTAGTATGCTGTATACCTTCGTCTGGTGAGGTACATCTTCTTTTATTATGGAATTGTTCTATTTCCTTTTTGCATCTAAATGATGACCAAGCTTTATGGAAAAGTTAGATAAAGTGAATGAAATAAGGAATTTGTTTTTTCTCCATGTAAATTCAAAATTAAAGTTGGATATATATATATATATATATATATATTCTGTTGAAAAACATCAACTAAAGAAGATCCAAATATCAAAAGAGGTTCAATGAAATACACTCCCAAATATCTTAAACCTATTATATTGATGTATATATCTTAAACCTATTATATTGATGGAAAAACATCAACTAAAGAAGATATATATATATATATATATATATATAGAAGATATATATATATATATATATATATATTCTGTTGAAAAACATCAACTAAAGAAGATCCAAATATCAAAAGAGGTTCAATGAAATACACTCCCAACTTATCTAGATTTTATTAAACACATAAAACAATGACTATGCTTGCCCACAACATAAAAATGCTAAAAAAATCAGTTACTTCCTTGAATAATCAAACATCAATATAATCTCAAAAAAGATGACTACATTGTTGAATCGGGGCAATGATTTAACATAAGAAATTTGTATTTCGAGAATAATTAAACCTATTATTGAATTGTAAGTATATTTATTTATTGATAAAGAAAACAAACGAGTACTTCTTTGAATAAACAGAATTTTGCCAATGTTATTAGGGACTGCTATCCGTGCGCAAATTTTCACCCTTTTTTTTTTTTTGTGTGTGTGTATGGAGACTGCTATGCGCTGCTCAAATTCCTCATGATCATTTAGCTTTTGAGCTTAAGCTCAGGTTTTATATTTTATTCTCCTTAAAATAATAATGGTGTGCCATATTGAGATAAGTAGTATTTATTTATGGAAATTGAATTATAAAAATAGAGTAGCTATTTTGTTATTAAAAAAAAACTTAATTAGAATAATTTTAGTTTCCGTTCCTTCCGGCTAATGGAATTATTTTTGTTTATTGGGCCGGGTTGGACCAAATCAATAATGGCCTAAGTAATATCCTCAGCCTTTTTAATTGTCTCTTGTCTCTCATTTGACATTTCTAGGCTAAGCTAATTGAAATCGCAGTTCTCATTTTCAGAAATTGCATCTGCACGCCTTACGACACAGGCCAATAAGGAGTTATATAAGACATTGTGCATACCCTTTTATAAAGAAATTGGGTTTATTGAATATTGACTTAATTAATGTGTGCTTTTGTTTTTCTGCCAATAAGGGGTCTTCTTTTCCTTAACAAAAAATGGGTTTATAAAAGACTTGAATTTCTTTTTGACTTCAGGAACTATTGTTAATGACAACGTCTTCTTAACACCTAATGGTTTCCTTCAGCATATTTGTTGTTCCTCTAGTTTTCTTCCGGTACCTTTTTTTTTTTTTTTTTGAATATTTTCTCCCAGTACTTACAAGTTCTAATTATGTGTAACATTGCAACCATTATCTCTCCTTGTTTTTATGTATGTGCAGGAATGGTGGGACTATCTCTTGGGAGAAGAGCACTTCATACAGGGTGGCATTGCTCAAGACCTTCGTTCTGATGAAAGATATAGTCTGAATGCTGGAAAAGGATTCATATAGCCAAAACCAATTAGTTAGAATTAAGTCTAATTTGAGTTGCTTAGTAGTTTAACTCATGTAAACAAGGAAGTTAATTTTATTTTACATCAGCTTTGGCCTGCTATCTTCCAGAAAAAGTGAACTTTTTTCTGCTGGTTTATACGTTATCATGGACTTAATGGTAGGTAAATGGTTCAGCAAGTGTCAGGTTGAGGGAAGTAGATGTTGTTTGCAGTGTGAAGGTATTTAATGGTTCAAGATGCTGGATCTTCCACACGTATCTACATTAAGCATTTCCTCCTGTGTTTGGTGAAGACTTGTAATGTTGTCTACTAATTTCTGTAAATGCCGGCTGAACTTGGAAAGCCGAGTTCATTGCAACCTGACAAAGGAAAGGTTGCCATACATGTTGATTGCAGTCAGCACCAATATTTGAGGTTGTATATCTGATGCTATCTTCTAATACTATCAATTTTTGTTGATTGAGCTCATATAGTTACTGTTCTTATCATTATTATTAGGTTGAACTTGTTTTCAAATTAAGGTGTATAAAGTACAGTTACAACTAAAATAAATGAGTTTTTAAAATGTTATAGTAGTGAAAATAAGCAGGATGCTTTATTTATTTATTTATTTATTTTTTATTATTATTATTATTTATGAGAGTCGTATTTCTCGTTGCCATAAGTCTAACTCATAACTCATATCTCTTAATAAGTTTAATGACTCTAATCCATCATTGCTACCTGCTTTTTGAAAAACCCCACATTCCACTCTACCCCACAATCTTAAAGGGAATACAAGATTATGTAACTTGGCTCTAGGATCTTGAATTATCATCTAAAAGACAATCTAAAAACATATTTCATATTAAGTGTAGATTGTAAATATTTTCTTTATGTTGTTAGATTATAAACAACCATCATATAAATTCGACGATCTTGAATTATTATGATTTCACAACTACCCAAATTAATTATAATGCTTACCTTGATCTATTGTTGAAATTTTTTTTTAAGATCAAGTTATGGATAAGCTCTTTAATTTTTTTTTTCTTTTTTCTTTTTTCTTTTTATGAAATTCGTATTCTTTGTTGCCATAAGTCTAACTCATATTTATCATAAGTCTAATGACTCTAATCATCATTGCCACACCTTCTGCTTTTTTAAGGACCCCACATTCCTCGCTACCCCGCAATCTCCTCTTTTTTCTCTCATTCATACCTAGATATTATAGAGAAACAAAACTCTCTCCTTCTTGTTTCACTCTCTATCATTCCTACCTAGGTAATAAAGAGCAATAAACTCTCTCTCTCTCTCTCTCTCTCTCTCTCTCTCTCTCTCTCTCTCTCTCTCTCTCTCATTTCTACCCTGATAAAGAAAAATTAAACCCTCACTCTCTCCTTCCTTAATTTTACCCCTTTCACACCTGGAGACTTACCTATTTAGAATCTAGATGATAATTTGCCGGTTTGGATAGCACTTCTTCTCACTGAATGTGGCGTTGCGTTTTCCTATTTCACGTACTTTTTTTTTTTTTTTCAATGCATGAACAGTAAAATCACTATGTAGGAGACATTTATTATTGTTCACGTACTGTAGCACACTGTTCACGCACTGTATTAGCACTGTTCATACATTAAAAAATATTAAAAATGGGTCTCACGGTACTATTTACACATTTAAAAATTATTTTGCTACAGTATTTTCAGCAACAATTAGTTTTCAGCAACAATAAGTTGTATCCAAACGGACCCAATATGTTTGTGGTTGTTCTAAAATCAATTGTAAACATACAATTAAAACCACTGCTCAAGAGTAATTATGTTAAAGTGCTTTATTATTTCCTTTACTTGAAATACTATTTACTGGTGAAATTGTTGGGTAGAAGATCACCATGTTCTAAATTATTGTAATTTGGTTATGCATATGATAAAGAAGTTGGAAATTCTCCCTTTACATCAAGTTACACAAACTATTATAGAAGTCGTAACTCACGAGCTTTGTGGGCTATTATGGGCCCAAAAAAAATTTAATATATAATTTTTTTTATTTGACCTTCTTAAAATAAAATTTTGAATCTCGTGAACCTAAATTTTTTTAAGTCTAACTGAAATAAACTTGAATATAATCATCTTGACAATATCTTAGTCTTATTAAACACAAAAAAAAAAAAAAAAAAAAAAAAAAAAAAAAATACCCATAACAAACCAATTTGATCTAAAATATGGGAAAAAGATAATAAGCCTAATAATAAAAGTATAAATTTGCACATCTTAAATCTTCCCAAAAAAAAAAATCCATTTAGATCTCCCTTGGAGTTCACTTAACAACAATAATTAAAATTTTTTGGGTATTTAAAACAATAGTTTTTTTTTTTTTTTTATGAGGAACAATAGATGAATTCAAAGATTTAATCTTAACAATAACAATTAGTATGTTTATTGTATTAGAAAATAATATGCAATGAAATCATAGTTCCTTTCATTCTAAAGTGGGCCCATTCTAAATTACTAATTAGAGAACACAATCATGCGGCTTTACGTACCTTTTTTGAAGGATCCCCTTTATTTGATAATTTGATACTACTCTCTCTCTCTCTCTCTCTCTCTCTCTCAAAGGGGGTGTGACTTGTGTCCAATGGAAGTTTTCGCTGGACATGTTGGATGGTGGACACGTGTCCGAATCCGGACGTGTCCAGTGGAAATTTCCACTGGACAGAAGCCGAGTCCTTTCAAAGGATCCCAATCATCACATATACACGCTACCCCATTATTTGATAATTTGATACTATTGCCTCTCTCTCTCTCTCTCTCAGCCAGCTTCTTTCTTATTATTTTTCTTGAGGGATACTGCCAGTAGTTCTCCTAGTTAAGGATAAGAAAAACATGAGACCAAAATGTAAGGGTGGAACCCACACATGTGTCTTCCACACTCTCTCTCTCTCTCTCTCAATTCTAGCCTATAAAGCTGACCAAAATTTCTCTCTCCTACCATGCTAATTCACACAAGACCAAAATTTTATTCTCTCTCCTACGAATCTAATTTACACGACCAAAATCTTTCTTTCTCCTAAAAAGCTAATTCATACAAGACTTTCTGTCTCTCTCCTATAAAGCTAATTTACACAAAAACCATAATCGTTCTCTCTCTCTCTAACAAAGCTAATTCACTCATTTGTCTTACGAGAACGTGGATCTCTCTCTCTATGTCATGGTATAACCGTGTAAGCCATATGTCATAACCCCATCGTCATTGTGTGCATAAAGAATAGCTTAATTTAGGCTTGTCTCATATTCGGCACATATATAGAATAATAGAAATTGACAAATAGTAGTTTGATTTTATTATTATTTTTTTATATGTGAAAAATAGTTGTCTGTCAGTAACTTAATTCAGTAGCTTGTCTTATTTTATTGTTTACGATAAAACTGCTTGATGCCTTTTCTAGATGAGCTGATTTGAATCTTGGTTAATTAGTTGTTTAAATTTGATAAAATTAGTTGATCATACCATATGTTGTGGGAATTGTAGAACAATGTTGTTGTGTTGTGTGCATATAGTATGTGTCTTGTGCGTATATGCCACTTTTTATTAGTTCAGTTTTTTGTTTATTTGTCATTTAGCTTTAGCATTTGGAAAATGAGTTTTTCACAGACTCTTTGATTTTATATAATGAAAGAGAAACTACTCTGACATTTAATATGAATTTAATTATTAATGATTTTCAAGATTTAAATATGTTGAGATAATTGTATTTTAATGTATTAGGAAACAATTATTTTGTGTCTTTTTATTTGTGAATAGTCTATTAATACTAAATGGATGCTTATTTGTATTTTTATAATTTTTTGTTGTTGTACGTTTTTAGACCCATTAAAACACAACCAGATTAACTTAGTTAATTAGCCAAGTGATTATTTAGTCAAATTAAACAGATCTAGGTTAACACAAATATATCATATCATTGTAAAGTGCAAAAAATAAAGAACACAACAATATGATAACCTAGGAAAACCAAACTGATAAAAAACCTGGAGAGAATTTAACCTAGCTATCCTTAAGGTAAAACGAATCAACTATGAAAGAATTGAAGTTTACACAATAGAGACTTAGACCACTAACATCCTATTGCTACCTCGAATAGGAAACTTACTACCACAACCACGTAACAGTTTCGAATCCACGAACTACTTCTTTCTGAGATTCCCAGCAAGCACAAGCACTCTTGCTTGTATATCTTTAAACTCTTGAATCAGCAACTGAAACAATCACCAAACTCTTGACATCAATCTTGAGATTGGAAACCCTAAGTATATGTGAAGGCAAACACCTCTAGATCTCACAAGAGATTCACACACACAGAACATAAAGAGCAACCTTAAAACATGACTAGGGTTTTCCTTTTTATACTTAAGACAAAACTTAAAACCCTACATGTTAAACGGGCTTGGGCTAACTTTGTATCAGCATAGAATAAATTTTTTTTTTTTTGCTGATAGCATAGTATAAATAATAGTAGTTCATGGGGATGTCATTTTAATTGAAAGTAGAGCACCCTTTTAATTAAAAGTAGAAAAAGAAGATCTATCAAAAAAAAAAAAAAAAAAGTAGAAAAGGAAGACACGGAAGCTTGAGAGTAGAAGCAGCAACACATATTGTTCGTGGGACCCATTATAATATTGGAAGTAGCGTACATAACATGAAGGCAAGCTAGCTTGAGAGAAGAAGCAGCAACATATATATGTCGTTCATGGGACCCATTCTAACAATATTGAAAGTAAAATATTCTAATTGACAGTACTAGAGAAGAAGAAGATTGAAGACGAGCCAGCGTGAGAGAAAGCAACACTAAAGGAACATATATATCGTTTATGGGGCTCATTTAATTTCTAATATTGAAAGTAGAATAAAAAGACAAATTTGAGAGAAGAAGCAGCAACGTATATCATTCATGAAATCCATTGTAATATTGAAAGTAGAATAAGAAATTCTCATTTAAATATAAGAGGTTGCATAAGAAGAGAAGAGAGTATAGTTGGGACCACTTCTAATTGAAAGTAGAACACATCGTTCATGTGCGCATTCTAATTGAAAAAGTAGAGCACATCTTTCATGGGACCCAACTTAAATCCAATTTAATTAAAAGATTGTTTTACAAGTTTCTTTTTTTTGGAATAAAGGGGATGTACTATTTATTCAAATAGATAGTTTAGGAGAATACATGTGCCCATTTGACAAACATCCCTGAAATATTTATCATACACAAAATTTGGGCAAGACTCATATACAAAAATTCTATCCATTTGTAAGCTTCTCCTTTTGGCTAGTCCATCAACCACTCCATTAGCCTCCCAGTATATGTGAGCAAGAAGGACAATCCACTCACGAGTGATAAGGGACACGCATTCATTAATTAAAACATGAAGTTGTGGTGCATATAAATCATCATATGTTAGCCATTGCATAACCAGGGTAGAATATATTTGTAAATTAATATGTTTAAACCCCAAATTCCAAGTCAAATTTTAACCAAAACGAACCGTTTCTAATTCTGTTATGTTATTGGTAGTTGTTCCTAGATGAATAGAGAAACCTTTTAACCAAAACCCATTAAAATCACGAAAAAACTCCCCCTCCACCAACTCTACCTGAATTACCAAAAGAACACCCATCTGTGTTTAAAGTGATAAAAGGCTCTAAGGAAGGTTGCCAGAAGATGTTTTTTGTAATATATTTTGTTGTTGTTGATGTTTTAAAGGATAGGCAGTGTAGAAGAATTCAATGGCTAAATGAGTGGTTTTGTGAATTAGTTGTGGAACAGAGCTAGAAAAGGCTATAAAAACCCTCTCATTTCTCGACAACCATAATTGCCAAACAGATAAAACAAACAAGAGTTTCCAAGGGGGCTGATTTTCATAATTAGGAAGGTGAAGAGTAGAATTTTTCTTAAGCCAAATTTGCAAGGGTTCTTTTAAATATTTTAAGGGCCTAACCCCAGGAAATGAATTCCAGTATTTAATAGCCCAAGGGCAGTCTCGCAGTATGTGAATTGTGGACTCAACTTGATTACATCTAGGGCAAATGGGGCTAATCCCATGTTGATGTTGAGATACAAATTTGCAAGTAGGAAGATGGTCATGATGGGCTTTCCGTATGAAAAATTGAAATTTTTTTTGACATGGAATTTGCCAAATCCATTTCCATTGATTCGCTTGAGTAAATTCTGGTTTTGGATAATTAGTGTATTTAAAAGCAGATTTGACGGAACAAAAACTATTATTTTCTAACCTTGGGTAAAACTATAATTTCTGCAATTCTTGCTATTAAGGGTATTTTGTATTGAGGTACATTAGTCTTTTCTTTTCTCCCTTGCTCTCTTCTCTTTTCTTCTTCTCTTTATTTAACTGTTCATACACCCCTTGAACACCATAAAATCCTCTCTTTTCCTTCTTCTTTACAACCTCAAATCAAGCTATTCCTTTTACCTATCAAAACCGTAAAACTCCCCACAGTTTCTTTTACCAAGTAGCCATCAAATAACTAATCAAAACTACCTTTTAATTCCTAACACAACCCCATAACCCTTTCTCTGAAAAATTCTAAACCCTAGATCCACAACTATTAATACTAAACCACCACAAGCACATGCAAGCAAATCCCCCCAATTTGTCCTACAACAATTGCCAACTAAAACCACATTTTAACTCCACAAAGGCTTATTGGAGCAAGATTCATCTTACGTTGACCAGGGCTTTGCTACTCTACTCAACTCCACAGAGGCTTATTGCAGCAAGGTTCATAAGTCTGTTTTCACTTAAATTTCCCCTATCTACCCTTCCCTCCATCCTTAAATTTTATCTCTATAGCAAAAGAACAACTGAAATCAATCTTATTATTCATCAAAAAAAAAAAAAAATCACAAAAGGGAAAGAAAATCATATATATAATGCTCTGCAGCACAATTGCTTTTGGTTTGCTGGGACTGCACTGAGCAAGTGCATAAGAAACACTAATGATAATATCCCATGGCAACAATCTTCATTTGTTCATGTTAGACCCTTATACCACCCTACCACTTCGAATCATCCCACAGGATTTATTCAAAAAATTTTCATTAATTTGCCACTCCAAAAAAAAAAAAAACAGCTGCAAGAGTTTATAAATTGCTTTCAGAAGTAAAAAATAGGTCAAATTTTAACTACATAACTCATTAACTCATTTAAATAACACACATGAACGCTAAATAGGTTACGTGATAAAAGTACACAACAGATGCTTATTCGAATCATACGTAGTTGGTTGAGGAATTCCTGTCCCAAAAATTAAGGATCGTTATTATTAATTAGGCAGTTGATTTCTATACACCTAATCAAATATCAGCTGCACCAACATCTCACTGCAATAGACTCACTGAATGATTCAATGATTTTGTGTCACCATATCATACAGTAGACAAGAATTTGCATAAAGCAGTGAGCCTAAATTTCTTTAATTTTTAGGCTAAAATAGCATAATAACGCTACCAAATATTCACTCTGTTACTCCAACATGTAATTTCTCCAACAATTTACAGCATACCATCTCAAAAGCTAGACTTTGAGGAAGAATCATAGCACATCAACTAATATTAATGTACTATTTTTTTTAAATGCCTAAAAATAAAAATAAGAGAAATAAACTTGCCGTGATAAATGTGTGTGTTGGTCGACGGTAAAGTAATTGATGCCGGAGTTTTGTATTTCCGCCGGACGATGATGCCACCGGTGCCGCCGTGAGTGGAAGAAGTTAGAGAGAGAGAGAGAGAGAGATGAAAAAGAAATGAAGGGGGGAAGGGAGCAAGGAATGCGTTAAGAATAAAAAGAATAACGTCTCAACTCTCAAGTCAACGGCCAGTCTGCCATTTCCATTAGCTTAATCGAAAAAACAAAAAAAAATCATAAACAGTTAAACACTATTTTAACAAATAATGTTTTAACTGTTTCTAAAAAAAAAATAAAAATGTTTTAACAAATGGTTGAAGTGACAAATTTTTATAAGCTTATGTCTAATTCTACCGCTTATAGTAACTATTCACAGACTGACCACATTAACCATTTATAAAAAAAGTTTATAATTTTAATATTTTGCTTAATTTTTTATAAATAATTTGATAATTACAACTTATTACTGATTGGATTTAAATTCTAGATATTTAGGTTGAAAATACTAAAAAAATACCAATTAATTGAGATACAATACTCTTCCCAACATACATTTAAAGTCTCCAATAATAATAATAATAATAATAATAATAATAAATTAGAGGAGTACACGTGGTCAAGAAAAAGACAAAGTTGAAATACATGGGTCCAATATTTTACTTTTATATAATTGTATTTCAAATTAATTCTATAATTCATCACAAAAAAAAAAATTAATTCTATAATTTAAGAGTATAATAGATTAAATGGTGTAATTTCAAATGTAAAAAATTAAACTCCAAATAATCAAAAGGTAATAATTTTTTGTAAATAGAAGTTAGAAAAAAAATGTACAATCCTCTTAATTAAAAATAAAATTTTCCCCTTTAGTAAAAATAAAATAACAACAACAAAGTCTTTTAATCCCAAAATTTTTCAGGTCAGCTCCTTTGTATTAATAATAATAATAAAAAGTTTACCTCCTCCGCTAGTTTGCTCAATCTCTAACTAAAGTCTATCTCTCCTTAGGCCCAACCCTGACCAAAATTGCCTCAGGCTTAAGCCATTTTATGTCTTTACACTAAAGCATGTGAGCCCAATTCTAAGATTATTCTTGGGGGCTGTTATTGGATAGTCTCGGACTATGAGATCCATTCCTATGGTAGAGAGATGGCATAGTTCGGAGCTATACAATAATTTTCCTTCGGCCCTCCTAGAAAAAAAAAAAAGAAAAAAAAAAAACCAACAAACGTTAAACATACTCGGGAGAACCTGTACGTTCTTTTGTCTCTCTTTCCTCATGGCCCATGCACAGTAGACACAAACAAACTGTCTTATATTCACACTTGGAATCTGGATATTGATCTGGCCAATTTATACATATGAATAGAGAGCAGCTCAGAGCATAATATCAAATAACACAACTACCCAATAAAACTGCAGAACCTCATCACACACTGCAAACAAGCAGAGACTTATTACAAGTTACAACATATGATAACAATAATACAGAAAGGAAAAGCTGCAGAACCTCACACACTTCAAACACTAGTTCACGGTACCATATTTATAACAATCCAACAGAAACCAAAGTTGGAATTCTACATGAACACAACTTTTTTTTTTTTTCATGCATGAACGTAATTTTTCTTAGCAAGCCACGGTGGTACTGAAAGCTAGGGAAGTAGGACCCATAGCTATTTGAGTGCCGCTGCTGGTATCACCGTCATCGCTGGTAAAGCTGACATTGACAGGCGCTTGGGCTTGACCACCACCACCACCACTTGAATTATTACTTTTACGCTTGCGTATTGCATAAATGAGCACAACAATGAGGATGAGGAGGTATACAATTTGCCCAGCAACTTCAAGCTGCAATAGCAACTTTTCTTCCCTGTGTATACAAAAAGAAATTGTATCAAATAAAGCGGGGAAAATAAAAATATAGATATTGTAGGGGAAACCTGAATAACTTGAGATTTTGTTCGTTCTTACCAGTTGAGACGAGGATCAGGCAGGTATGAAAATGGCTTAGGCATGGAACGACCCATTTCTAATTGAATATGAGAGAAGCTAAGCAAGCTATTCTTTTTTTTTCTTTTTTTCTTTTTTAGAGAAGGTAGTGACCATTTGAATGGAATTGAGTGTATATATACATGGAGGGAGACAGAGAGAGAGAGAGGAGCACAGAATAGTGTTCGGTGCACAAATAGTTCTCACTTATCCCAAAGACTGGCTTTATTGACTAAAACCCATTGTCCCTGTAGCATCGAAAGTGAAAGGCTTGGAAATTTTGAGAGAAAACGTCGACCTGCGTATGTGAGACGGAGATAGCATCAAACGCGTAGTATACGGTATACCCATTTCCCATGTAATATCTAAAGCGAAGCGAAAATATGTGCTTCCAAATTTCCAAACCACTGACCCTATAGCATTAGGGAACATGCAACCCTAGCAACGAAAGCGAAAGGTAATATGCATTGAAATTTCCAACCCACTGCCCCTGATAACAATAGGGAACAAGCAAATCTTATTAGCAACGAAAACGAAAAGTATGCAAGCCAACTACTCTTGTAGCATAGAAAGCGAAAGGTATGCGAACCAACTACTCTTGTAGAATAGAAAGCGAAAGGGTATGCAAATTTTAGCATCAAATATGAATGGTAGGAAACCCCGGGGCTCATGTAGCATTGAAAGCGAAAGGTATGCAAATTATAGAATCGACAAAAAAGGTATGCAAATCCGATCTCCTGTAGCAACAAGAGCGAACGGTATGCAAATTTTTTTGCATCAAATGTGAATGGTAGGAAAACCCTGCTCCTGTAGCATCAAAAGCAAAAGGTATGCAAATTATAGAATCGAAAGCGAAAGGTATGCAAACCTGATCTCCTGTAGCATCGAAAGCGAAAGGGAAGCAAATTTTAGCATCGAAAGCAAAGGTTTGTACAAGCCTATTTCTCCCGTAGTTTGGACAAGGAAAGGATGCAAAGTTTAGCATCGAAAGCAAAGCTACCATCGAAAGCAGAGGTACCATCTAAAGCAAAGGTACCAATTTCTCCCGTAGCTTCGACAATGAAAGGGATGCAAAATTAGCATCGAAATCAAAGGGTTGTGCACAAGCCCCTTTCTCCTGTAGCTTTGACAATGAAATGGATGCAAAATATAGCATTGAAAGCGACAAATTTGAAAATTTTGATAAGATTGATCGATGTATCAAAATATAAACTAAGAGTAATGATCAGACATTATGGCTGTTTTGTAGTAGGGATGGGACTTAATAAAATTTTGATACTGAGAGATAAATGGATGTAATTAGTTTCGAATTTAATAAGGATAGAGTATAAAACTGATGTTCTGCATCATTCAATAAGTGTTGGAATATTTTTATAAAAATTTTTATAATTTATTTTAAATACAATTTAAGTTCTTATTTAAGTTTCCCTCCAAAAAAAAAAAAAAAAGTTCTTGTTTAAGTGGATTGATTTTTCTCAAAAAAAGAAAAGAGTGAGTTGAAGAAATCAATTTTCTTTTTACCAAATTGATGAAATCAATAACGTTATCCATCAATTAGAATTTGGAAGTGCAATTCTTATATATTAATTCTTTTAAATGCTAGATCTACTATTAAAATTGAGTAAGTTTTGATAAGCTTGTTCTTTTTTTTTTCTTTTTTTTGGCAAATTATTTAACCTTTTTATTGTTCCTTTATCGTAATATGTTATATTTTATTATGATATATAAATATATATATATATATATAGTTATTTTCTAAATGATATAATTTAATTTTGTATTTTACATGTATTAGATACACACCTAAGACTCAGATATTTGGACAAAGGCGTCTACTTTTTTTCTTTTCTTCTTTTTTGTGAAAATATTAGATTAGTGGCCGTGAAAGATTGGATAAGGTTTTAAAGAATAACATTCCACTTTAGTATGATTGTTTTTGAATCAAACATGCACCCATCCCGACTCCCGACATGTTTGTTAGGCCTAAATGTTTTTTTTTTTTAAAGGAAATTTAGGCCTAAATGCCTAAGAGAGCTGGTTTAAAAAGAAAATGGGCAACATATTGGAGACATTAATTTGGCTAAATTAATGTCACGCATCATATATTACTTAGTTTTAAGTTAATGTTGTATATGTGGGTTTTAGTTAGCTAAATGGGAAAAGTTTCTTGTTGTTGAATAAAAAATTTGAAATTTGAATTCCGCTTATACTAAAAACGAATTGACGCCTTGGTCTAATGATAAGAAGTAATTATTAAGAAATGAACTTTATAGATTGGAAAATTCTATCGTATCTAAAAAGCGAACTTTAGTCCAAGTTAAATATCACATCAACACTCTATCAGGCCATGTAAGACGTAAACTAACAAAAATAGATGAATGGATGAAAATTGGAACCTTTTGCAAAATTTAGAGACGAAAATAGAATTTCTAAAAGTTTCAAAATGAAAAAATAAACTTTTATGGTAATTTAGAAACAAAAATGATATTTTAACAGTTAATATTATGTATTGAAAGTTGAAACGTGTTATAATACAATACATATACTGATATACGCATGTCCACAGTGAAGCATACGACATTTTTTTTTGCTGGATGAAGCATACGACATGTGAAATCGGTTATGCCCCCTATCATATAAAAGTGGAATCAAACCTGTGAACAAGAATCACCAATAAAGGCGGAATGCCGTTGGAGTATTGGACTATCCAATATCCATTGACAAATATTCGCTTTGATCAAGCTTGAGTTTTGAGTATTGGACTATCTATTGCTTGCTCAAAGACCTTTTATTAAGGTCTTGTGTTTATTATAATAAAATTTTCATTTTTCTTCTGAATTTATTAGTTATTTTTTTATTAACCGTGGTTAAACTTTTTTAAAGAGATTCTTATAAAAATTTAAAATATTTCATTACTAAAATAAACAATTACATCAAAACCCAGATTGACAACAAGATGTTAAACATTGAATGTCCTATATTTATTTATGATGCATGAATTGCACATTTAAATAAGAATTAATAAATAAAACTTAATATAATATATATTTTATATCTATACTTGCTACTTTTTTTTTTTTTTTGAGGAAAATCTATACATGCTACCTCGCTTTGAAGCTTCTACAACATCATTATTCTATTTATTTATTTATTTATAAACCAAATTTTACCACTACAAATGTGTTTCTCTTATATTTATGTTGTGTACTTCGGATCTATTCAGTTCCACTTCAGTCAATTCGCTCATATTCAATCCATTATGTCCACTTTGGTCCTATTTGGTCCACATTGATTCTATTCGGTCCATTATGTTCACTTCGGTCCACTTGGTTCTATTCGGTCCACTGGGTTCTATCAGTCTATTCGGTCCTATTCAGTCCATTTGCTTATATTCAGTCCACTTCTGTCATATTCGGTCCATTATGTTCACTTCGGTCCGATTTGGTCCACTTAGTTTGATCAGTTCGGTCATACTCGGTCTACTTTGGTCCTATTTGGTCTTATTCGGTCTACTTTGGTTATATTTAGTCCACTTTGGTCTTACTCGGTCCTATTCGGTCTACTTTGATCTTACTCGGTCCTATTCAGTCCACTTTTGTTATATTTGGTCCTATTCGGTCTTATTTGGTCCACTTTTCTTACAATCATTCTGTATTTTCCTTACAATCTGCTCTTCAGTCCAGATTACGCCATTGTTTATAATGGAATTTCTTTGAGACCATACATAGTACACTGAGGCCCATAGAGCAATTTTACATATGGAAGCTCTCAAGCATTTTTTTCCTTTATGATTCCTGATTTCCCAGTTAATGAGGTCTTGCCATCCATACTTTGTTATCTCCATATTTTCTTAGTGAAATTTTCTCATAAACGCTGCCCACGGATATAGCCCTAAAGCGAAACAAGTAAATCATGTGTTCCCTTAGTGATTACTCCCTCCGTCCCACTTTTTTTGTCATCTATTCCATTTTGAGATGTCTCAAAATATTGTCCTGTTTCTAAAAATAAAAGTCATTAATTTACTAATGTTCCTATTATACCCCTATTAATTTACTAATTCAATTTTTTGATAAATTTTTTTAAGGGTAATTTTGAAAACTTATACATTTTTAAAAGGTAAACAAGACAATAAATGATGTTTTCTTAAATAGTTTGACTTTTCAAAAAGGACAAAAAAAGTGAGACGGAGGGAGTATTTATTTTTATTTTTTTCTATTTTACATAAACCTTAACCCACTATTATTTGGTGTAAGAGATCCATGATACAGTTCCAGATTGTCTTAGCAAATGGGCAAGCAATGAATAGATGGTCTCTGCTCTCAAAACTCAATGCAGCCTCTACACAATACATACATAGAGTCACCAATGTAGCCCCACTTAGCTAATCTTTCTCTAGTAGATAGCTAGTTTTTAATTGTCAACCATCCTAAGGCTAGTTAAACATAGTCATTGACTCATTGTCAGTTTACCTATTGATGAGAGGAGGGGACCACGAGTGTGGAAATGACTCCGGCATGGAACGACCCATTAATCTAGATTTTTTTTTTTTTTTTTTTTTTTTTTGAGGAGGATTAATCTAGTTAATTGAACTTGAGAGAACCTAAACTTTTCTCTACAGAGCACAATGCGATATGGGATCGAGTTATCAGACCTAGGACTACAATATTTACACATGTGATACTTAACCAAAAAAAGAAAAAGAAAATTGCAGTAGGCCAGTAGGCAAACATAGTTATTAAACATGAACCAGAGTTAACCCGGTCTATGAACTGGGTCACTGGGTTATGGGTTCCACTAATGGGTCATCGGTTGAATCGCAGGGTCAAATAAAAAAATTAAAAATTAAAAATATATAAAAGTAAGTTTAAAAAATCATAACATAAATATGTAAATTAACTATTACAACTTACAATCATTAATTATTTAATTTTATACATAGAAAGGTTAATATAATAAAAGAATTATTAATAGTGTTTAATTTATATTTGGCAGTAAAGTTAAGGTCAACTAGAGCTATAGTTGTCAAAATCGCAATCTGGATCGTAGGATCGCACGATTTTACAATCCCACCTCATCAAAATGTTTAAGATCTCACTAAGATTGTAGAAATGGTAGGATCATATGTAGGATCATATAAGATTGTAGGATTGTATGGGATCCTACCAATCCTACCAAGAACATAAATTTTTGGTTTTTTTTTTTTTTTTAATGGGATAAATACTTTGTTTTGTTGAAGCTTAGGGGTTTTTTTTTTTTTTTCATGTTGTGATGGTATGACTTTTTATTTTATTTTTATAAAATTATGTTAATAACTTAAGCAAATGTTTTTTAGTTTCTAGTTCACTTGTAATCAAAATCAAGGAATACTTCATCATTTCTAAATGAAGAATTTGATGTTGGCTTTGCTGCCTTTAAGGCTATAATGTTGTTAAATTTATTTGATTAATATACTAATTTGTGTTCTAATATTACTAAAATATTTTTTTATATATAATTTTATCAGTTATGCTTGTATTTGTATATTGATTGATTTTTTTTTTTTTTGAGCATGCTCTTTAATTGTTGCTAAGTGGTATAACTTGAATAGTTGAGTGTGAAATTGTATCTTGATACCTTTTGTAATTCTATTATACAAATATATAATCTCTACATAGATGATGAAATTGATGATGATGATTAGGAATTTAGGACGGTAGTTATAAGAACCTTAAAATGAGAATAATTAAATATTCACTTCACCTTAATTAATATTCATCTTACTTTTAGATTTCATATTGTAGTTAGCTAATTTCCATTTGCTAACTTATTTTGGATTTCAAACTTGGAGCTTATAACTTGAAAAATATTTTCCATATGTTTTGATAAATATTTTAGTATTTGATTGCTAATTAAACATTTATTAAATTTTTTAGATACATTAGATCAAAACTTAAATATATTTGTTTTGTTAGTATAGACTTAGTGATATATAACATGCAAATTACATCATATGATGCAAATCTTGGTTTTTTTTATGAATGAATTTATATTTTACATGATTATTTAGCATACAAAGTCATTATCAATGTGTTTTTTGCTTTAAATCTGAAAATATGTAGGATCTTACGATTTACGATCTGATTCTACGATCTACGATCCCACCTACCTTCAACGATCCTACGTAAAATCCCGATTTTGACAACTTTGGCTAGAACCCTAAAAAAAATAAACAAATTCAAAGCAACAAAATAGTAAAAACTTAAAAAAAGAAACAACGGTTACAATGTCACACACTCACACAGTACACGACCAAAAAAAAAAATTTTAAACAAAAGAAAAGATGCTTAAACTTAAAGGCGATAAACAAATAAAGCATTTAAAAAAAATCTAAACAAAAGAAGACAAATGAAGTTTTAATTGTTTGATATACTCATATGGTCATCCTTGCTAATTGGTGGCTAACTACTGAAATGAAAATTCGTTTAGACCTGAGTACAGAAAACTAATGCACAATAGCAGCCTTACGTACGGGTTTGGAGGACAATGCATTTTTTTTTTTAATTTTTTATTAGGTTTTCTCTCGTTTAAATTGTCATATTATCACAAACTAAACATTAAAAGAGTCAATAGAGTGGACCTATTAATGTAATTTTATGCAATTCACAAACCCAGCCGAGTTAATAAAACCCAGCTATGTCACATAGGATGCTTAAAACTCACTGAATTTTACTAGTTTTGACTGGATCATGTACTAATTCCGATTGAATTGATCACCCAGATTGGTCTATGTGCCGAATTCACCGAGTTATCAGTCTGACAAGGTTTAATAATACTGAGATAAAAATCGAGAGTCGGTGTTTTCCCCTTGTGCATGACTTTTTTTTTTTTTTTCTTGTATCTTGATTCCCTTCCTGGATATGACATTTTTTGGCTTGTATCTTGATTGCTTAGTGTATGATGACTTTTTTGCTTGTATTTTGTTTGCCTTAGTCTACGTATGATGACTTTTTTGCCTGCATTTTGAATACCTTAGTGTATGATGGCTTTTTTGCTTGTATTTTGTTTGCCTTAGTCTACGTATGATGACTTTTTTGCCTGTATTTTGAATACCTTAGTGTATGATGACTTTTTTGCTTGTATTTTGTTTGCCTTTTTGAATACCTTAGTGTACGTATGATGACAATTATTTTGGTGTTTTCCCCTCGTGCATGACTTTTTCTTTTTTTCTGGTATCTTGATTCCCTTCCTGGATATGACCTTTTTTGGCTTGTATCTTGATTGCCTTAGTGCATGATGACCTTTTTGCTTAATTGCTTGTATTTTGTTTGCCTTAGTCTACGTATGATGACTTTTTTTCCTGTATTTTGAATACCCTAGTGTATGATGACCTTTTTGCCTGTATTTTGTTTGCCTTTTTGAATACCTTAGCGTACGTATGATGACTTTTTTGCAATTATTTTGAATACCTTAGTGTACGTATGATGACTTTTTTGCTTCCAGCGATCGCATCGTGCAACTTCTTCAGTGGCTAAGATAAAAATTAGAAGGTTAACCATTGGATCAAAAATATTAAAAAAAAATACGGGCGGTTGAGATCCTATACGGCTTTACCTAACCCAACCATGGAAAATGTGATGACCTGAAAGAAAGTGATGACTTCAAGTCTTCAACAACAACAAAGTGTGTGATGGAGACAATTTGATTAATGGCCATGTCGATGTGTTAGTATTTGCTTCAAATGAAAGATTGATCATATCAGCCGGATTGCTAGCCCTATACAAGGCTAGCTAGGTTACGAATATGTTTTGGTATAGGGATCAGAAAACTGGAATACCAAATACTAGTATATGTTCCCTTCCAAAAAAAAAAAAAAGTATATGTTGCAGTTCAAACACATTGATATTCCAAATGGGGAAAAATAAGAAATACTAATAAAAACTACTTAATTAAAAATCCGACAAAGAAATAAACCAAAAGAATATATATATTTCTAAAACAATAGTTCTGAATTCAAAAACAAGTAATTTGTCACAGTTTGCATTTTTCAGAAATTAATGCAACTAGGTATAAAGATACCTAGATTGAGAAATTACACCCAGAATCAGACCAAAGGATCCCATTGAACCAAACCCATCACCTGAGGCAAAACCAAACCAAAGAAACTCATATTTGTTCATGCAACGAGTTTTCAAATGATAGATGATTCTGTGATGTATTGTAACAAACAAAGGGTCTAGATTCTAAACAGAATTACCAATTATGATCATTTGTAAGATGATAAACAAAAAAAAAAAAAAAAAAAAGGCTAAAAAATTAGGGGCCAAAATGGACATGACTTTTCATTTCAGGGTCTAAAATAGGTGCGAAATCAAGTTAGAGACCAAAATGAGAATAGATTCAAAATGTAGAGACCAAAAATGCATTTTCACAAAAAAAAAAAATTTGCAATTCTAGCATTTTCCAAAATAAATACCATGTCTGACGAAACATCAACATTAACATTTTACTTTCATTAAATATATATATATATATATATATATAGTTTACTAATAAAAGTAGGATAACATCTCATAGTGATAAACATTATATTTAATTTTAGCAAAGAGAATATATGAGAGTGGTAGTAAGATAAGATGTCAAGGTAATGGCTCCATAGTTGTTTTAGCAGTGGATCCACCTGGTAATAAACAATACATGCATATAGGTAGCATGTCTCAACTGTTTGCACAGAAAAGAGATGGAAAAGGTATCGATGGCTGCGTCAGAAATAGTCACAAAGGCAAAGAAAATTTTAAGATTTGTTGGAAGAGAAGGAAAATGACCAATAGTTGGTCATTTTAAACACATTACATTATATATACTTAAATCAAATCTCAGACTCATGAACGTAATTATTATTATGTTTTATAAAGTTAGACTTGAAATAAGTTCAATATTTACCGTGTGTTTTTGTGCTATTATATTTGCAAGTAAGGTGTCTTTAATTATGTGAATTTACAGTTTACATCCCAATCCCAAAGTATGAAGACTTGCATAAAACTGCACGTCATTTTCATTAATCTTATATATTTCCTCTGATTGTTTTAACTTTTAACACGTTTTTCACTCTGCACTGTGCACACGTCTCAGCTTTCCTTCATTCGTGACTTCGCATATCCTCCTGATCTCCACTCATAATTCTCGTGAGCTTTTTGATAATAATCTTTATATCTTTTTCAGGGTGCAAAAGACAAAAGATACCTTAGATTGCAACAGATATAGCTACAAAAATTTACTCGACCCCCAGACGTGGGGGGGTGGGTGTCATTTGCCAAACAACAAACCAAGTGAAGTGGACAGAATTGTCAATTCATTTATACTTTGACAGCTTTTGAAAACACAAAAAATACAAATTTAAATCATTATTAGGAATGTGCAAAGCTTATAGTCAACATGTTCACTTGTTGCTGGCTTAAACTTAAACATTCCATTATTTATCCATTTGTTTTAATTATATGTTGTACAGTGACTCATTCACATCAACATAAACACGTAACAAATGAAAGACAAAATAAATCCAATCAAATAAAAGAATAACTTGCAATACCAAAGTTAATACTTAATATCATCATTTAGGTTACCACGTATTGTAATACATTTTTTGCATTAATATTGTGGGGCCCGTGGGCCTGGCAGCCTCGGCCCATCTTGCAGTTGGCCCAAGGCCCATGCCGAGGAGGGATGATCGTCCGAGGTTGTTGTATAAAGACTTATGCTTTTTTGGATCCACGCCAAGGACATCCCTGTCCTCGGCGTACCGAGGCTAATTTCAGGTGGGGGACAAGCCCAGAACAAGTTGTCACCTCCACACTTAATGCGCTCGTCTAACCCCCCTGGCCGCATTAATGGGGATGTAACCCCTTGGCAGGATAACGTTGATCATTGTGAACCACTCGAGTACTGATAAGGCTTCTGATGGAACGGACGGTCAGAGGGAAGACCAATGGATGATCAACAGATGGAAGAACGAGAAAGGGGGAAGAGGACTATATAAGAAGGGCGAGCAAAGCAGTTAAGAGGGGGGAAAAAAGGGAAAAAGAAGGAGAAAGAACCTCCTTGGACAAATGCCGAGGAGCTACCCTTAGTCACAAATTGAGTTCGCTCCCCTTCAATGGTGAAAAAGTTGCTTGTGAACTGTTGCTAGTCTGTTAGGGTCTAATTCTTCATCCCACTCTCTAGAAATGTATTGTTAGGGCACCTTTCTAAATTGAGTCCCTACAATTGGCGCCGTCTGTGGGAAGAATTAGTGCACTAGCAGGCGCAACGGACGATTGTTCTTAACTAGTTAATTTACGGATGGTTGATAGCGATGCATAAAAAAAAAACACTGTAGAAAAGCAGAAGATTCAACAGAAAAGAAAAGGAACTTCATTTTATTTTATTAAATGAAAAGTACAAGATACAAACAGAGGCTCAGGCAGGCTTGTTTTAAAACTAATTTTACAAGCTAATTCTACAAACAGAGGCCCAGGTGGACCTGTTCTAAAACTAGCTGGAGGGGATGGAGCTGAGGCTAGCACGCTTCAAGGCTACCAACAACTCCTTGACCGGCGCGGCGGAGCTGGAACAAAGAGAGGAGCCGACGCAGGGGCTCTGGGAAGCCTTTCCCCATGATGTTCCCTTGATTCTCTCCAATCCTCACGAGGGTTGGCCGTTGGAGACGGCAACACTCGGGCACCAGCCATGACGTGATCTTGCGCGTTTCCTCCGGCAGGGGTGCGCCCCAGGGAGGAGCGTTAGGTACTTCAGAGACATCCATCCTGGCCACCATGCACGACACTATCAAGGTTACGCCCAAGCTCTGCCGCTCCAGAAGTCTGGTGGGGGCTACGGCCACAACGGCTCTTGGCCGGGGAGGCAAGACCTTTAGCCTGTGTGTCCTCACACCCACCCAGGGCCGCCCCATATCTCCCAACTCTGGTCACAATCTTGGCAGGGTTATTGAAGGGGCTCGGGGAGCTGAAGGGACGTGTTTCTAGTTGTGTGGGAAAGTTCATGGAGTGTGGAGAAACGTTTCCCCCAGAAAGCCTTATATAGAGGATGAAGACTGGTGGGAATTGATCCACACAGAGTTCAAAAAGAGAATTATCAGCGGTGTTAATCCTGGCCAAATCCCAAAGGGACCGTGGACCGTTGGATTTGTATCAGTTCATGAGGATATTAATGAATGTGTGTCTCGTGCATCGAAACGAACTAGCGCGGAACACGAGTAGTCAAAGGACGCCTCATAATTGAAGAGAATGGGAACTTGAGTTGAAGGCGAGATTAATGCCATGCGTAAGGTCAGAGTTCGAACCACCCCTGCCCAGAGCACCGTAGAGGTAATAGTCCGACCCGAGGAGGAACCATTTCCAGTAAAGCGGTCCGAGGACAAACTCCCTCATACAGAAGAATAGAAGTGTTAGACAGAACCAAGGCATTGCATGGTCCTCGGACTCAAGCCTATGGGAAAACTAACCACACAATTATATCTGGGTACTAGACAGAACCAAGGTATTGCATGGTCCAAGGACTCAAACCTATGGGGAAACTAGATACTTACAGAAGAATAGAAGTGTTAGACAGAACCAAGGCATTGCATGGTCTTCGGACTCAAGCCTATGGGAAAACTAACCACACAATTATATCTGGGTACTAGACAGAACCAAGGTATTGCATGGTCCAAGGACTCAAACCTATGGGGAAACTAGATGCTTACAGAAGAATAGAAGTGTTAGACAGAACCAAGGCATTGCATGGTCCTCGGACTCAAGCCTATGGGAAAACTAACCACACAATTATATCTGGGTACTAGACAGAACCAAGGTATTGCATAGTCCAAGGACTCAAACCTATGGGGAAACTAGATACTTACAGAAGAATAGAAGTGTTAGACAGAACCAAGGCATTGTATGGTCCTCGGACTCAAGCCTATGGGAAAACTAACCACACAATTATATCTGGGTACTAGACAGAACCAATGTATTGCATGGTCCAAGGACTCAAACCTATGGGGAAACTAGATACTTACAGAAGAATAGAAGTGTTAGACAGAACCAAGGCATTGCATGGTCCTCAGACTCAAGCCTATGGGAAAACTAACCACACAATTATATCTGGGTACTAGACAGAACCAAGGTATTGCATGGTCCAAGGACTCAAACCTATGGGGAAACTAGATACTTACAGAAGAATAGAAGTGTTAGACAGAACCAAGGCATTGCATGGTCCTCGGACTCAAGCCTATGGGAAAACTAACCACACAATTATATCTGGGTACTAGACAGAACCAAGGTATTGCATGGTCCAAGGACTCAAACCTATGGGGAAACTAGTTGCTTACAGAAGAATAGAAGTGTTAGACAGAACCAAGGCATTGCATGGTCCTCGGACTCAAGCTTATGGGAAAACTAACCACACAATTATATCTGGGTACTAGACAAAACCAAGATATTGCATGGTCCAAGGACTCAAACCTATGGGGAAACTAGATACTTACAGAAGAATAGAAGTGTTAGACAGAACCAAGGCATTGCATGGTCCTCGGACTCAAGCCTATGGAAAAACTAACCACACAATTATATCTGGGTACTAGACATAACCAAGGTATTGCATGGTCCAAGGACTCAAACCTATGGGGAAACTAGATACTTACAGAAGAATAGAAGTGTTAGACAGAACCAAGGCATTGTATGGTCCTCGGACTCAAGCCTATGGGAAAACTAACCACACAATTATATCTGGGTACTAGACAGAACCAAGGTATTGCATGGTCCAAGGACTCAAACCTATGGGGAAACTAGATGCTTACAGAAGAATAGAAGTGTTAGACAGAACCAAGGCATTGCATGGTCCTCGGACTTAAGCCTATGGGAAAACTAACCACACAATTATATCTGGGTACTAGACAGAACCAAGGTATTGCATGGTCCAAGGACTCAAACCTATGGGGAAACTAGATACTTACAGAAGAATAGAAGTGTTAGACAGAACCAAGGCATTGCATGGTCCTCGGACTCAAGCCTATGGGAAAACTAACCACACAATTATATCTGGGTACTAGACAGAACCAAGGTATTACATGGTCCAAGGACTCAAACCTATGGGGAAACTAGATACTTACAGAAGAATAGAAGTGTTAGACAGAACCAAGGCATTGCATGGTCCTCGGACTCAAACCTATGGGAAAACTAACCATCCAGTTATATCTGGGTACTAGACAGAACCAAGGTATTGCATGGTCTAAGGACTCAAACCTATGGGGAAACTAGCTACTTACAGAAGAACTGAAGTGTCAAACTAACTATTTGTGGAAGAACCAAAGCGTTATCTAGAACCGAGTTGTGATATGGTCCTCGGATTCATGCTTGAAGGATAGCAGATGGTCTCATGATACTAAATCCAGAACAGAACACAGGTATTGAACAAAATATCAAAATAAGGCAGGTAAAAGATAACATCAATAATTAGAAGCAAAATATTGAGTATTCATTTTAAATAGAAAGTATATAGTTTCATTACAATGCCACCGAGGCAAGAAGCAAAAGAAAATGAAAAAGAAAGCAGATAAAAGTGTCCTATGCCATATGCCATTTCCCGCCAACTCAGTAGGCAAATTATCCTGATAAGCTTGTCAAAAGGCTGCGACCAACACCTAGGGATCTTGTCTCGGAGGGACCGTGGGTATGGCTGGGGAGTCAGCAGGAGGCCTCACCACATCTTGGGGCACTTCTTGACCCTCGGTCCTAACTCCCTCCAACGCTCTCTGGGACTCAGCCTCCTCAATAGGTCTGTCAGCTGAAGATGTGTCCTCGGCTGCTTGGGTCTGACTTTCACCTGCCACCGGTAATGTAGTCTCCTCCTCGGAAGTAACGGGGATAACCTCGCGTATTGCCGGTGGGTAATATACTCTTTCTGCCCTTCTAAGGTCAGACGAGGCATCAACTCCCGCCTGGTTAAGCGCTTCGGTCCAGGTTTGGAAGCAATAGTGCCTGCACACTTCAGGGATTTGGTCCTTGAAGATAGCTTCAGTCTTAGCCACTCCTTCAGCAAAAGCCTTCTCCTCCGCTTGTTCTAAGGAACGCTCAGCGTCTGTTTTCGCAAACACAGCCTCTTTCTTGGCCCTCAGGGCCTCATCCCTGGCATATTCGGCAACACCCTTCGTCCAAATTGCCTCGGCCAGTTTTTTCTTCAAGTCGGCGATGTTCTCTTCAGCGGGTCGCAGTCGGCCCTCAACCTCTTGCAGTCGCTTCATATGATCCTCGGCCTGCTTTGTAGCTGCGGCTAAATCAGAAGCCGTGTTATCTCTGGCCTTAGTCATCTCCTCCAGACTTTCGATCACCTTTTTTAGATCTGCTTCAGATCTCTTAAGGGCACTTGTAGCTTTCAAGAATTTGTCACGCTCCTGCGCTAAAGCGTTACTCTAGCCATCGACCTCCTCATCCATCCTGAAAAGGGCCTGAACAGCCTGCCAACAAAAACAAGTACATCGTAAAGAGAAAGGAAGGGGGCTAAGCAATAAAATTCAAACAGAGTGAACAAGTACCAGGGGACCCACCATGCCTAGATATCTCTTAAGATTAAAGGCAACCTCTGGCCCACTCATGTTCCCAAGCTCGGCCATGTCGGTGGGAAGGAGAAGAGACTTCTCCAGGGCGTCGGCTACGAGAGCCCCCTCGACTCCTCGGGATTCCCGAATTGATGCGTCATCCATCAGGAGTTGACCATGGAGCATGGCAGCGGGCAGCCAGGCCTGGGCCTTGGACTGCTGGACGATCTCCTTCCCTTTACGTTGACCACCGAGCCTCAGTTGTTTAGGAGGTCGGTGGACTCCACCTTGCTCTGGTGAAGATTGGGATTTGCCCCCATCTACTGGGTCCTTGCCCTTGGAAGATCTCTTCCTTTTTGGGTCGGAAGACTCGGTCTGAGGGTCTGAGACTAGAGGGATAGAGGACGACCTGGTGCGCACAGACAAAGGCTGGGGCGGAGGTAATGGGGGCTTGGGCTGTGACTCTCTTGGCGCACCCTTCTTAGAGCTGCCTTCAAGCAGGTCAAAAAGGCTGGTTTGGGGTTGTCTCTTTAAACCCATCTCGGCCTGAATACCAACTCTTGGGGACTGAAGATCGGCTTCGGACAAATGGGGGTCCCCCAAGTCACCGGAGGGATCCTCGGACTGATCAGTTAAGTTAAACACTCTATATTCGTCCTCAGACGAGCTCAGTTCGACCACCTCCCCTGCCTTTTTAGGTTTCCCTTCCTCGGCCTCCGTTACTTGATGGGATGAGGAAGAACCTGTTAGCGGAATGCCTTCCGGAATATGAGATCCCTCGGAAAATGCAAAACCGTCTTCCACCACAGTGATTTGCCTGAGCCGAGGATCACGAGCCCTAATGACGTGCTTTGGGACTGGGAACGATTTCTGGGCTGGGTCGCATCCAAGGATCTTGTGGGCAGCTCTAACCTGGTTATCAGCCTCGTTTAAGAAAAGTTCCGCCCTAAGAACGGCTTCCAAATCCTCCTTGTTGACCAGGTGGAAATGACGCACGAAGGCGTGCGGATCTGCAGAAAGAGAAGCAAAACTCCTGTGATCAATCAATCAAAGCAGATACACAACAATGAAAAAATACTAGAATCCAGACCATCTTTTACTTCGGATACCTTACCTGGCTCTCCCTCTACTGTTGGGCAGTGGAGACCGTCGTGTCATTCCCCCGACACAATGAGGAAGTCTTGAGTCAGCCCCTTATTAGAATCGGGAAGGCATTGCATAAGTCGGACCCTATCGTCCTTCGTCTTCATATAGTACGTCTTACCCCTCAAGTGCTGAAGGTTGTAGCACCAGTTTACATCATGGTGAGTTAATCTCAACCGCATTTTCTCATTCAAGGTGTCTACACACCCTAGTATCCTAAATACATTCACGGCACACTGGGTAGGAGCCAAACGAAAATGCCTAAGGTAACCGCTCGTCACTGGCCTCATGGGGATTCTCATCCCTCCCTCTACGAAAGCAACTATGGGAATTACAACCTCACCCTCATTTCTCTTAAAATACCACTCCTCTTCCTCACAATACCTCAAACTCACATTATTGGGTATCCCATAATCGGCAATGAATTTCTTCATCATCTCTTCGAACTCAACCAACTTCTTAAACTTACCCATCCCTAGCAACGACTAAAGGATCCAAAAGAAGGAAAGAAAGAGTAGAATCAAAGAAAATTTTGTGCTACTAAGAGAAGAAGACTTACAGAAATGTGGAGGTCCTCCTTAGGCAGTGTGGAAGTTGAACCAGATTCAAAGTATATGCACCAAAGTTCATAAGCGAGCAAATAAGGAAGCCAGGCGGTTCAAACAAGTATTTATATCCCCAATTTAAGTTCACCAAGTGTAACCTCCCGCCCATAAAAGCAGGAGATCCCCACCGAGCGATTACCATCACCCTGTTGGAAGTGGGAAATGTGGAGCCGCCAAAATTTAATGCGGGCGCACACTGAGTCTCGAAACGCCAAAACGTACATTGGGCAGGCGAAAAGTCACCAGCTCTAACGTGGGCCGAAGTGGTGTGATTCGTCTAGAGGGCCCATGGATATCAAAACCCTCCTCCCCGTCTGAGGGAACGTGCAGCAGGATTTTAAGGGGTTATTGTGGGGCCCGTGGGCTTGGCAGCCTCGGCCCATCTTGCAGTTGGCCCAAGGGTCATGCCGAAAAGGGATGATCGTCCGAGGCTGTTGTATAAAGACTTATGCTTTTTTGGATCCACGCCGAGGACATCCCTGTCCTCGGCGTACCGAGGCTAATTTCAGGTGGGGGACAAGCCCAGAACAGGTTGTCACCTCCACACTTAATGCGCTCATCTAACCCCCCTGGCCGCATTAATGGGGATGTAACCCCTTGGCAGGATAACGTTGATCATTGTGAACCACTCGAGTACTGATAAGGCCTCTGATGGGACGGACGGTCAGAGGGAAGACCAATGGATGATCAACGGATAATCAACAGATGGAAAAACGAGAGAGGGGGAAGAGGACTATATAAGAAGGGCGAGCAAAGCAGTTAAGAGGGGGAAAAAAAGGGAAAAAGAAGGAGAAAGAACCTCCTACGACAAATGCCGAGGAGCTAGCCTTAGTCACAAATTGAGTTCGCTCCCCTTCAATGGTCAAAAAGTTGCTTGTGAACTGTTGCTAGTTTGTTAGGGTCTAATTCTTCATCCCACTCTCTAGAAATGTATTGTTAGGGCACCTTTCTAAATTGAGTCCCTACAAATATTCATCATAAGAATCCTTTTGCTACTTTTTTTTTTTTTTTTTAACTTGCCATATAAAACATATATCACTTTAATATAAGCATTTAGCAAAAAGAAGAAATTTTTAAATATAAAATGTACCATGAATTTTATTAATAATATATTCAAGAATTGAAGAAAGATTAAATTGTTACATTCAAAATCGTCATTTGGAATGCAAGTACATAAGATTTATTTAATATGAAGAAGAAAATGAGACTAATAAGACTCAGAATGACTATATAAGAAGGGCGAGCAAAGCAGTTAAGAGGGGGAAAAAAAGAACCTCCTACGACAAATGCCGAGGAGCTAGCCTTAGTCACAAATTGAGTTCGCTCCCCTTCAATGGTCAAAAAGTTGCTTGTGAACTGTTGCTAGTCTGTTAGGGTCTAATTCTTCATCCCACTCTCTAGAAATGTATTGTTAGGGCACCTTTCTAAATTGAGTCCCTACAAATATTCATCATAAGAATCCTTTTGCTACTTTTTTTTTTTTTTTTAACTTGCCATATAAAACATATATCACTTTAATATAAGCATTTAGCAAAAAGAAGAAATTTTTAAATATAAAATGTACCATGAATTTTATTAATAATATATTCAAGAATTGAAGAAAGATTAAATTGTTACATTCAAAATCGTCATTTGGAATGCAAGTACATAAGATTTATTTAATATGAAGAAGAAAATGAGACTAATAAGACTCAGAATGAGACTGAATCCATCCAAAATCAACTGTTATCACGTTGTCATCACCTGCATATCCAATTGAAAATTGAGTTGAAACTAATTATAAAATGTCCATTTAACCAATAATAGTTGGAATAAAGGGGACTTCTAAATAATGAGTTAGGAACAACCTCAGCACAAATGAGTCATCTCTCAAAATCAGTGTGGATGGTCCCTGCAGCTTATGGAGCCTTTGTCTGCCTTCTAATTTCCAGTATTTTACCTACAAAATGAGTATTATTTTGACATGCAGCCATTAATTCATCAAAGCAATGATGAGAAGCACAGTATATAGCAATGTAAATTATAGACAGGAAGAACATGAAACAGAGAAAATAATGTTCAAATAATCAAATACAGGTGGGGATAGTGCAGTCCTGGTTGAGTCAAATGGTTCATTCATAGATGCCAAAAGTATGATTATCGCAATTTAATAGATATAGAAGACAAAATCTATGTGTTTACTTGAGAGCAAAACACTCGTCTCAATTTAAGTATTTGCTACACACATTTTTCTTATTTGTAAATTTGTAATGTTATAAACTCTGCCAGTGGCTTTGCATAAACTCATGAATTGGAAAATCTTGAGCATCAACATACTAGACTGTATAAAGAAATAAAGAATGAAAAAAGATAGTCAAGTCTTAAACTAATTGATGGGAAGATTATAGATTAATAGGCACATCAATAAATACAAACCTACTTGTAGTGATCTCTAATTATTGTTGTTGAATGTGTAGATGTTGGTCTTTGAAACCTTCAACCATGACTTCACATTTCTCCTCCCTCGAACCCAATTTTTTAGCAACTACAGAAAACATGTGAGATAAACAATCTGCACCTACTCGATCCAGGATTATAAATTGCGCAGCCTCATTGATCACTAATTACCACAATAGCACGCAATATGCATGTGATACACACTGATAGGCGCATTGTTGAAGAAGTGCGCATTGTTGAAGACAGAAGTACAGATTAACACAAACCTCAAGTGCTTCATCTAATTTCTTCAAGTATTTGTCGTGGTCCCACTCTAATCACATTCAGAAAAAATAAACTATTATAGTAGGTCTAAAACAGAAGCAACTACTATCTAATTCTGCAATGAGATCATGACTGCTTACCACTTCTTCAGCCTCATAATCCTAACGAATGAATGAAAAGCTTTAGAGAAAATAAATGATATAAGAGTTAATCGGGATATGTTTAAGTAAAAATAATACTAATTCACCAATAGTACATCAAGAACAGATTGAGCCAAAAATTAATCACAGAGACCAATAAATAAATTTGAATAGAAGAGCAACAATGGGCAACACCAAGGTAATGTTCACTATTTCTCTTTACCCTTAAAATTATAATAAATTATGAAAATTAACAAAGGTGGATGATAGTTTTACCTGATTGTAATTTAGATGAAGAGCTTTCTGTTGCACAAGACAGTTGAGAAAAAGTTCAAAAGGAGGGACCTATAGTATAGAAGTTTAGACTTCAGATAAGTCAACAAATAAAAGTTTAGAAACATATATTTAACATATAAAGAAACGTTGTACTGTTGATTATAAAAGTATTATGCAAGTTTAGTAAGAGATAGATCATAATAAAAGAGCCCACAGTTGACATACTAAAACGTTAAAATTGTCATATTCTTGGTTCAAATATCCCATTCCCACTCCCCTTGAGGCTACTCATCAGAGGGGAAAATGGTCATATTCTTAGAATAGCATGACCAAATTTACAATACTATGCATGCCAAAGGATCAAGGTTTTAGAAGTGAGCATGTATTGTTTTCTGCCTAGCACATAAAAATCCTAGAATAGGACTTGCAGTTGTTCTCCACAAGATAAGTGGGGCGAGAAAATTGTATGAGCCATGAAAGATGGATGCTTCAAGTGTAAAAGTATTTGAATTCTGTATGGTATTAAGCAATAGATGTAGAACGTTTGTATTCAAAGAGTACTCCACCAATAAGTGAATATCCCCAATTTTCAAAAATCAAATTAAACATAAGAAGTGGTGCGAGTATAAAAAAAATTTAGACATCAATCTAAACTCAATATCATTGAGATATTAACTAAGAGATTTATTTTCTTTTGATAGATAGATACGATAGCATTGAAACCTATAGTATCCACTTTATGATGATTGTCTATTTATCATTAGGCTAAGACACGAATTGGATTTTTGTGTAAGTGGTATTTGAACTCAAGTCCCTTATCAACAATAAGAGACTTTCCCAATTGATCTAATTGGAACTCACAGTCACAACTAACACATTTTTTTTTGGGATGAATTGGTATACTTTCATTAATGAAGAAACAAGAATTACACAACCAGCCAACATTGGCCAAACCAGAACCTCAGGGACATGGTCCCAACAACACAGCAGGGACTATTATCCCAAACAATCACAGTATTGTATAGCAAAAGCCAACTTTACACAGCAGTAAATCCAGTAAGGCTAATTACAAGAACCGACACAATATAGAAGATACCTATTACATATAATTCACAAACCACACAACTTTTCTAGACTCAAAACAGCAGAGCTTGCAACACTACAACTCACTGTGAGACTCAATTGAAGATTGATACAGAAACTATACCCCATTTCTAACAGAGAACATTATTGAGAACAGATCTCTGAAACTTAGTTCCGGATTCCAAACTCTAACATCATTCTGTATTTTCCTTACAATCTGCTCTTCAGTCCAGATTACGCCATTGTTTATAATGGCATTTCTTTGAGTTGAGACCACACTTAGTACACTGAGGCCCATAGAGCAATTTTACATATGGATGCTCTCAAGCATTTTTTTTCCTTTCTGATTCCTGATTCCCCAGCTGATGAGGTCATATTTTCTTAGTGAAATTTTCTCATAGACGCTGCCCACGGATGTAGGCCTAAAGCAAAACAAGTAATGCATTTGTTCCCTTTGTGATTTTTTTTTTTTCTATTTTACATAAACCCACTATTATTTGGTGTAAGAAATCATGATGCAGTTCCAGATTGTCTTAGCAAATGGGCAAGCAATGAATAGATAGTCTCTGCTCTCAAAACTCAATGCAGCCTCTAAACAATACATACATAGAGTCACCAATATATCCCCACTTAGCTAATCTTTCTCTAGTAGACAGCTAGTTTTTAATCGTCAACCATCCTAAGGCTAGCTGAAACCACAACAATTTCCACAAAATCCACCTCAAAATCCTTTAGCTCTAAGTCTAACATATGATATGGGAGCTAAATAGATGATTCTACGCTTTTCTAACTTTTAGTCAACCATTCAAATTAACCAAATAAAATCCAATTTTGCCTCACCTAATTCCACTCACTTAACTAACTGAGAGAAATTCATAGCTTCAAATCAAAATAGCATGAATTCATTGTTGAGAAAAGAAATCAACCCAAAACCAAAAAGAACCCAATAAATAAGCAAACATCAAATACTAAACAAAACCCAACAATAAATACTGTGAAACAAAAATGAAACCCAGAGCTCTTACAGCTTCTCTATGTGATGAAATACCATGATATTAAGATTCCGAGTTGACTCAGTGGCAATCGGTATGCAGTTTGAGAGAGACAGAGAGTCCGTGACGTCAAAGTCATACATCTTGTGCGACAATGATGGTGACTTGGATAGAAAACATCTTATTTTCTTTCTTTCAAAAACACAATGGCAAATTATTTTTTGGGGAGGTTTTGGATGTTTGGGTACAAGTTTATGGTGGAACGAGAATTACCGTGTCAATGTAATCTTTCTAATTAAATTTTTTCCGGCAATTATAATTTTTTTTTTTTGAGGGGACGGCAATTATAATTTATAAGAAATTGATTTTTTTTTTTTTTTTTTTTTTTTTTTTTTGAGATTGTATCAGGCTATTTTGTTAAGGGTACAAGAGAAATTGAACCATCTCGGCCCACTTTGCACGAATTAGTTCCTTTAGGCCCAATATCCTAACCAAATTGATTTCAGGCTCAAGCCTTTTATGTCTTCACGGATCTATTTGAGATTGACTTATTTTACTAAAATTAAATTTTTTTTACTAAAATTACTATAAATAAAGATAAAAATTAGCTGAAATAATACAATAAAATCTATAAATAGTATCAAATAGTGCAATGATGCCTATAAATAGTAACAGAAATAAACGCACCCACGTGAATTAAGCATTTGAACCGAAAATAGAACTGTAGATTATTCTTTTGGGCCCCCTGATGATGATGTAGAAAAAGATTTCAGATTTATTGCAAGGAAAGAACCCAAAAAAAAAAAATCAATATTGCAGTTAGGCTAAGACAAAACCTGTCTTAAATAATACTCACAATTGGAATTTGGATAATGATTTGGGCTCTCATAATATAATCAAATCACACATGTACCAAGAGAAAGTATGTTACGACCTGTGAGCACAAATACCACAGAGAAAAAGCTGCAAAACCCAAAACCTTATTACCTTTCACATGCACCTCAAACACTACTAGTTCGTGCATGATCATATATAGCACACCAACAAGAACCAAGCATATATGGAATTCTAACATAATAATTTCCTCAAAAGGTGGAAGTTACGTTCCACGACCACTTAGACATGACATGTTTGTAATTACAAACGCATCGACATATATCGTGGCAGTAAGAGCTAGGGAAGTTGGAGCCGTAGCGATTTGGTTGCTGCCAGTATCACTACCATCTTCACTAGCGCCATTGACACTGCTAGTTGTTTGGCCGCCATGGCCACCATTTCGTTTACAGTTACGTAGTGCCAAAAAGAGCATAAAAATGATAAGGAGAACGTATCCTATTTGCCTTGCAACTTCGAGGTGCATGAGCAGCTTTTCCTCCATGTGTATACAAAAAGAAAATTGTATCCAATAATTAAACTCATGGGAAAGGGGAACCCGGAATAAATAAACATAGCTATTGTTAGTTTACCCATAGGGATCAGGAGGAGAGGAGGAGTATGGAAATGACTCAGGCATGGAACGATCCATTCTAATTGAACTTGAACTTGATAGAACCTAAACGTTTCTCTAAGGAGCACAATGCTGTAAATGATTGAGTTATATATCTGACCTATAAACAACAAGGCTATATAAACATTTGAGATTTTTCTTTTTCTTTTTCCATTTTTTTATGGGGACGTGTGTAAGGAATCTTTGAGGTATTGCACACTGTAATTACCCTATATCTCTCACAATTTTTTATTTTTTTTTTTATTTTATCATTCTCATATTTTCACTTTTACTTTTCTTTTTCTTTTTCTTTTTCTTTTTAATTCAATAGATGAGATTTAAAATTCCAATCATTTAAAAATATTAAAAGCTCATTCAGTAATGTTGTTTGTATTTTTTAAAAATATATATAAATAAAAAAATATATAAAAATAGATATAATATTATTTAAAAACTAAAAATATATATTTAAATTTTTGTACCAATCGGCCCCTAAATCAGTGCAAAGTATTTCACCTGATGTCAATATTTATGGAGGACGAAAGTTCCTGTCAAGAGCCCGACACATATCTTTTCATGCATGAATTTTTAGCTTGTGTCTAAGCTGCCTTGGTGGATAAAAACATTTTTTCTTGTATCTTGACCTTTGGATCAAAATTGTTAAAAAAGAAAAGAAAAGAAGGGGACCTATTACCTGCATAGTGCAATAAGCCAATAACATTAACCCATCAGTTTACAAAACCATAAAAAATTTGCCGGCCTGAAAGATAATGCGTGTTGGCTGCAAAATAATCGAAAGAAAAAAAAGGGTGGCGTTCATGGAGACATTTCGAAAGTAGTTGAAGGCCTCTTCTAATTGAACGTAGAACACAACGTTCGTGGGCTCTTACAATTACACAGCATTATTTTGGATTACAATAGAAACGTAAGGAGAAGTCACTTCAAGCCAAAAACAAAAAAGTAGAGCACTTCGTTCATGGACCCAATTTAAGTCACAATTTAATTGAAATATCGGTGTATATGTTGATGTTAGTCTCTTATTCAACAATGTTTTGTTTATTAACACGCCCCCCAAAAAAAAGCACTCACTTTTGTTATTTAACGTGTATCTTTTTTCTTTTTTTGGGTGAATTTATCTTGTAAATATTTAACTAACTATGTTATTCATTCATATGTAAATATTTGAACATGTACTTATGTATGAAGCATAAAGAAGTAACACATATATTTAATATATATATATATATATATTATATATTAAATATTCTAGTATATGTCCCTTCACACTAAAAGAAAAGGAAAACAATGAACATTTTAAGTAACTTTGAGCTATTTTTATCTTAAAAATTTGTTAAGCCATGTTAGAGATAATATTATGTCCCAAGAGACCCAAGTTTATTCTAAGTTCATGTACTTGTAAAAAAAAAACTAAGTAATCATAATCATACCTTTAGTGCAAGTACTATGATTTGAGGATTTGTTCAATAATGACCAAATTATATTCGGTCTTGTTTTTACCTTTTTTTATTTTTCTAGACACAATTTCTATATACTGGATCTTCCAAAACTTTTGGTAACACAACTGAAACAATGATGGGTTCTCTACCCCTACATGGATGGAGCGACAAAATTTTTGAGAACTCAAGAGTCAAGAGGTCACGTTGATAAGATCATTCAATTTCGCAACACATTAGATTGGTATAGCCTTAAAGTTAGAAGCAAAGTTCAAAAAAGGAAAGGCTTACTATGGATACCTAGGCACCTAGAGACAAGGAAGAAGGTTAATCTACAGTTAGCTATTATATATATATATATATATATATATATATATGACTAGATTTCAATTTGTTCAACGATGATGAATTGATGATATTATACCCATATTTTTTGCATCATAATGAATTTATGAGTAAAACTTATTTAATTAGAAAGTAGCCTTCTTAGACTTCCAAACGGATACAAATCCAGTGTAAATTGGATTTGAAATGAGTTAGTCATATCCATTTAAAGTTGGCACAATTGTGTTGAATTGAGAGTTTTGCTCAAGCAAAATCGCTAGGTTTTGCAATATGATTTTTGTTAAAAGAAGGGTTTTTATTAGGTTTTAACCCGTGTACTTATATAAACCACCTATTGCGCATCTTTTAGAAAGAAAAAATGCTACTATATATCAAAGCAAAAACCCTTGGATCTTGAAGCCTTCTTCCTGAGCCAAAATAAAGAAAAATTTTCCATGTTCCTAGAGCAGAAGCAAGAAAAACAGTGTGTTTTTTACAACACCTACACTTTAAAGCTTTCTCAATTGAAATCACAGAGATTCTTACCAATGAGTTCACTGTAAGAATTTTCAAGAGGTTCTTGGAGAGAGATGAATTCTTTAGATACAATTCCTTGTCGAAAATGAGTATTCCTATTGGAAAGCAGAAATGATGAACATAAAAACATGCATTCCTTCTTGCGCACCTTTTCATGAATCAATCCAATAAATTAGTAAGATCTTTGAAAGTGTTCTATGTGGGCCTGTATCGCCTCTTTAGAAATTGAATTTGTTGAGACTTGCACGGTGATGTTTATTAATTACAAGAACAAAAAACACAATGTTTTATAGCTTAAATTAATACTCTAATGAAATTGATGAGAAATATTTTTGTATGTTGTTCTATAAAACAACACACAGCAAAAGGAATAATCACGTACCATTGGTACAAATGAGCCTTTACCCTCTTTATATAGACACATATTCACCCCTTCATGAAATATCACAACCCTCCTAACACTAACAGTTGCAACATTTGCTTTAGCCTTCATTAAGGGTATATTTGTTTGGAGGTAAAGTAGGGTGGATAGAAAACTTTAGAGAGAAAATAAGAAGGAAAACTTTTTTGAGTGTATTTGGTTGGGTGAGCAGGAAGAAAAATAAATTGTGGGATCTAAATGTTTTATCTCCGGACTTACCAAAAAGTTTTCTCTCCAAAATGAAAAGAAAACTTAAAGGAGAAAATGAGACTACTTAATGGACAAAAATACCCATGTCCAATTCATTTCTTTTTTTCATTTTTCATTTTTCCTTTTTTTTGGTAGGCACGTTGCCTCTTTCCCTTTTTTTTTTTCTTTTTTCTTTTCTTTCCTGACGTTTTTTTTTTTTTGTTTTTTTTTTTCCTAGGTTTTCTTTCCGGATTGCTTTTTTGTTTTTGTTTTTGTTCTTTTTTTTTTATTTCCTGGGTTGTGGTGGGCACGTTGCCTTTTTTCTTTTTCTTTTTTTCTTTCTTGGACGTTGCATTTTTTTTTTTTTTTAACTAGACATGATTTTTTTTGGGACATGATTTTTATTTTTTAATAAATGGGGTGATTGCTTTTATTTTTGTGTGGTTATTTATCACTTTTTTTTTTGTTTTAATTGGCCATAATTTTTTAACATGTGTGTATGAGTAAATTTATACAAACTCACTTCTTCCATCCCTCTATTTTTCCACTCCCAACTAAAAAAAAAGAGAGAAATTAAAATATTTTCTATCCTCCCACTTTTCCATCCTCCCACCATTTTCTATCCTCCTACTTTTCCACCCCTCCAACCAAACGGGCTCTAAGAGTCACTCATGTTCACCAAGAGTCACACTCATACACGAAGGGTAAATTCACAAAAAGTACAACTCTTCATTTTAGATTGAATTGAGTCCACAATGGACACCCATTAAAGCTCAACTTAGCCCATTATTTCTAACAACTCTTCTATCCCATCATCTTCAATCAGTGGTGGAGCCAAAATTTTAGTTTAGGGGGGGCAAGGTTAAAAATAATAATAAAGAACCTAAAATTATTAGTCAATATTAATAATAAAATTGTAAATAAAAATAATTTTCATACAAAATCTATTAAAATTTAAACAATTGTAAAATAAATAAACAAATGTAAAACATTCCTGACAATCAATCATCAAAGTAAGAGATTAATCTATATATACATAAAGTTTAGACAATTAATTTGATTCCTCAAAATAAATTCAGAAAATAAATTTTAACTTTTCTTTCTGTATTCTTCTAATTATTTAAAATTTGGATTTATGATAAAACTCAAATTTTGAGCTATGAAAATGCAAGAAATGAAGGAGAGATAAATAATGGATGTTTTACAACTTTAGTGTCATACAAGATATTTTATTACTATTATTTTGTGTAAAGTTTGAATTCCACTTGCTTAAAAAAAAAAAAAAAATTGAATATTGTTCAAAAAGTGTAAACAGGTTTGGTAGCATTTACTTCATGTAGGCTCATTGTTTAAAGTGGGATAAATTGTTTGAGTAACACCACAAAATTTCACAATATTTTTACAATAAATTAAGATGTTAGTACATTATTGGTCAAAATAAAATAAATTATATTTATTCTGAGATCTATTATAACTAAAAATAAGAGTGTTGTGAAAATACTGTGAAATTTTATTGTGTCTCTAGACTTTCTCAAATAGAAATGTGTATTTTATTTATTTTTCATTTGATGTCAGAGGTACGATTTGAGAGAAGATGTTTATTTTCTATTCTAACTTTAGGAGTACAACTCAATTTTATAAATATATAAAGGACTTTTTGGGAGGAGTCAAGGGGGGCGCCTGGCCCCTCTCGACACCCCCCCCCCCCCCAACCCCCCAGCTCCGCCCCCAGAAGGAAGAACTATAGATTGAGGAGTGAAGTTGATTAACGAAGGCCCCCATGGGCCATGGGTGCAAATTCTCTAACAGTGAAGTTAACGGTGACCCATTACTAGAGATCAAACCAAGAGTAGTTTGAAAATTTTCTTATAGTATATTTTATACTTTTGGCTCAAAAAATTCATATTTAGCTCTCCCAGAAGTGAAATCAGCTTCTAAAATTGTTAGATAAAATAGAAAAAATAAGTTTTTATATTAAAATAAATAGAAATTATTTACATGAGCTGATATGAAAGAGCAAACTAAACAAAACTCAACAATAAATACTGTGAAACAAAAATGAAACCTAGAGCTCTTACTACTTCTCTATGTCTTGAAATGCGATGATATTGAGATTCTTTAGTGTAATCTAGAAAGTACGGACATAGACACGGGTATCGATATACGTACAACATGATGACACATACAATTTTTAAAAAATTATAATATAAAATAGTCAGTACTAACATGGGTACCATATCCTAAATAAAATATTTGTGCTTTCTAGGTTTTAGACGACACAAAAAGTGAACTTTTTAAACTAGACCATTAGACTTTTTTTTTTTTTTTTTGGTACGAACGCTATATTGTGGTATACTCCTATTTTTTAAGGCCTTAAAGGGGAAAAGAATCGAACTACTTCGGCCCACTTTATAAATTTCTTTGAATTAGCTCCCTTAAGCCCAACCCAATAGTAAACAATTTATTTCAGGCTTTTTAGCCCATAATTGCCCCTATGAGCCGAAATAGAAGTTGAGAGCGGGGGGTGGTTAATTAGTCGGTAACACAGTCTTACGGATCATTCTTTTGGGCCTTCACAATTGGAAAGACTTTTTGTTTGTCGCAACTCCACAATCTATTTATTTTCCTCAGGGTCCCAAGTCCCTTGCAATATTGTGAGTTACAACATGCATGTGCACACAGATTCAGAAAGAAAAAGCTGCAAAACCAAAAACTTCACACATCTGAAACACTAGTTCATTATACCATAATTAACACACCAATTACAAATACCAAGCATGAAATTAATTCTACATAATAACCAAAAAAAAAAAAAAAAATTCCATTCCTGAATTAAATTTCCTCCAGAGAGGTAGAACCTCCACGACCACTTAGACAGTATGTTGGTTGTTAATTACCAAGCCATGGTGGCATTCACAGCTAGGGACCATTATCATCATCTCCGGTGGCATTGACACCGGAAGTAGTTTGACCACGGCCACCATTTCGTTTACACTTGTACAGTGCGAAAAAAAGCACAACAAGGAGGATGAGGAGAGGAGGTATACTATTTGCCCATCAACTTCAATCTGCAATAGCAACTTTTCTTCCCTGTTGTTACCCAAAGAAGGAAATTGTATCAAAACTGAGAAAAAACAAAAAGAAAGAAGGAATAACACCCCTCCCCACCACCACACCCCCCCCCCCCCCCCCCCCCCCCCCCCCCCCCCCACACACACACATATAGCTATTGGTATAGCATTAGCATAATAGCATCAATCCATGTAAAATAACTAAAGCTCCATATTTTGCACAATCAACTCTAAAAACCACCTATATCAGTCTATGTAAAACTATGCAAAATTCATCTGCAATAAATTTAAACAGTTGCTTCAGCTATTTATATGATTTTTTAAATATTTTTTGTATCCGCCCTCTCTCTCTCTCTCTCTCTCTCTCTCTCTCTCTCTCTCTCTTGTTGGGAAATTGCCTCAAATTCCAATCGTGACTTGGAAAGTTAATTAGGTTTCTTAGTTAAAGAAGAAAGAATTAATTTGGGTTTCTTTTGTGTGGAAGGAAAGTTTGTTTTTTGGTGTGGAAGGAAAGTTTATTTCTCGATATAAAAGGAAAGACTATTTCTTGGTGTGGAAGAAATGTCTATTCCTTTTTAGAGATGTAATGTATTCCTAGTCTAAGAGGGAAAATTAAAAGAATCTTATAAATAGACAATACTACAAAGAATTTGTTAGATTTGGTCCAAGGGTCCTCCCTTTGGGGAGAGGGAAAATAAAATGTGAAACCAAAAAAGAAAAAAATGGATTTTCACTTGGGAGGTAACACAAGGAGGAGAGAGCAACGTATTGCCGCCTTTGAGAAGATAGCCAAGAAGGAGGGAACAAAGGGTTGCCACCTTCAAGAAGATTGCCAAGAATGAGAGAGTAAAGTGTTGCCACTTTCGAGAAAATAGCCAAGGAGGAGAGAGTAAATTGTTGTCGTTTCTGAAAAGATACAAAGATAGTGTATGTGAAAGCAAAGAAAAATAAGGATTTTTTTTTTTTTTTTTTTTTTTGGGTGAGACAAAGAGAGTGTGTGTGAGAGCAAAAAAAAATGAGATCTTTTTTTTTTTAGCCGTAAGTCATACACAATAAATATTATATTATGGTGAACCATGAGAGGAATAGATGAACCAGGAGAGGAATAAATAACTAAATATGTACATATATATATATATATATATATATATTAATGAAATGTAGTGTAAATACATAATTAAATGTGGGTGTTTTCAAAAATAGTAATGTAAAATAGAAGAAAGTAGGTTCTTATACTAAAATATACCGACAAAACTTTTTGCACGCGAATGCTCTTAATTAGCCACGGAGAGGACTCAAAGGAGGAGAGAAGTATGAAAATGGATTGGGCATGGGACGACGACCTAAGTCTAAGGTTTTTCTGTTTAATAGGGCCGGAGAGCCATCGGGATTACGAGCTCAATAGTGTAAAGTCTACTGAGAGATTTTTTGCTGAATAGTCTACAGATAATAAGAGATTAAGAAGGGGAAAAAAACAAAGCAGAATGAAAATGGGTGAGGAATGAATTAGTGAGAAAGAGGAGAGGTGGTTTATATAGAACTCAAAAAGTTGTGAGACTCGTGAAAGTAGAAATTCGAAACTGGATAGATGATCCGCATTTAGCAAGTTGTTTACTTTCTAAAAAATTAATTATAAATTAATAAATAATAATAATAATAATAATAATAATAATTTTGGTGTCTAAATACTTATTGTAGGGGCTCGTTTTGTCGTAGATCCCCCAGCAATAAATTTGTTTAGAGTGTGGGTCGTAGGGTTCGGCGCCAACAGGCTAGCCACCAGCTCGCCTGAAGTGTTCTTCCCTCTTGAGGGCTTTTTCTTTGTTCCTATTGTTCTGGGGGTTGCTCCTCAGATGGCCGAGGAGCCCCCTACTCTGAAGGGCTCCTTGCATTTATATACCCTCTTTGGCCAATCCTAGCCCTCCAACTGTCGGTCATCCAGACCACTGCTTAAGGACTTGTCCCATCAGCCACGTTTCCCACCGTACTGTGGATCGCGGCACCCAAGGTTCCGCCGTTCAGGAGTCCTCTCAACACTGAGATTGCCAGGGGGGTTAGGTAGACGCATTAAATGTGGATGTGACCGCCTGTACTGGGATCAGGATAGGTATGCCGAGGACAGGGTTGTCCTCGGCGCGGCCCAGAGGGCCGAAAAGTCCCTAGGCAGCTGTTGATCCTCGGCATGGGCCTTGGGCCAGTCTAGAGGTGGGCCGAAAATTCCAGGCCCTCGGGCCTCACAATAGCCCCTCAAAATCCTGCTGCACGTTCCCTTGAACGGGGAGGAGGGTTTTGACACCCACGGCCCTCATTCCCCCCAAGGCCTTCCGCTGGTTGGTTTTTCCCAAATAGTTAGTTCAGCGCTTCAATCCTCCGGCAAGTGATTAGCCTCTTATAGAAGATTCTGTTGCTGCTTTAAAGATAGTGGCAAGCTCCCCGTAGGCTTGGGTCCGAGGACCATGCAAGACCTAGGCACAGGTGCTGCCTTCATAAGTAGTGGCTAGCTCTCCGTAGGCTTGGGTCCGAGGACCATGCAAGGCCTAGGTACAGTTGCTGCCTTCAAGAGTGGTGGCGAGCTCTCCGTAGGCTTGGGTCCGAGGACCATGCAAGACCTAGGCACAGGTGCTGCCTTCATAAGTAGTGGCTAGCTCTCCGTAGGCTTGGGTCCGAGGACCATGCAAGACCTAGGCACAGGTGCTGCCTTCATAAGTAGTGGCTAGCTCTCCGTAGGCTTGGGTCCGAGGACCATGCAAGACCTAGGCACAGGTGCTGCCTTCATAAGTAGTGGCTAGCTCTCCGTAGGCTTGGGTCCGAGGACCATGCAAGACCTAGGCACAGGTGCTGGCTTTATAAGTAGTGGCTAGCTCTCCGTAGGCTTGGGTCCTGAGGACCATGCAAGACCTAGGCACAGGTGCTGCCTTCATAAGTAGTGGCTAGCTCTCCGTAGGCTTGGGTCCGAGGACCATGCAAGACCTAGGCACAGGTGCTGCCTTCATAAGTAGTGGCTAGCTCTCCGTAGGCTTGGGCCCGAGGACCATGCAAGACCTAGGCACAGGTGCTGCCTTCATAAGTAGTGGCTAGCTCTCCGTAGGCTTGGGCCCGAGGACCATGCAAGACCTAGGCACAGGTGCTGCCTTCATAAGTAGTGGCTAGCTCTCCGTAGGCTTGGGTCCGAGGACCATGCAAGACCTAGGCACAGGTGCTGCCTTCATAAGTAGTGGCTAGCTCTCCGTAGGCTTGGGTCCGAGGACCATGCAAGACCTAGGCACAGGTGCTGCCTTCATAAGTAGTGGCTAGCTCTCCGTAGGCTTGGGTCCGAGGACCATGCAAGACCTAGGCACAGGTGCTGCCTTCATAAGTAGTGGCTAGCTCTCCGTAGGCTTGGGCCCGAGGACCATGCAAGACCTAGGCACAGGTGCTGCCTTCATAAGTAGTGGCTAGCTCTCCGTAGGCTTGGGTCCGAGGACCATGCAAGACCTAGGCATAGGTGCTGCCTTCATAAGTAGTGGCTAGCTCTCCGTAGGCTTGGGTCCGAGGACCATGCAAGACCTAGGCACAGGTGCTGCCTTCATAAGTAGTGGCTAGCTCTCCGTAGGCTTGGGCCCGAGGACCATGCAAGACCTAGGCACAGGTGCTGCCTTCATAAGTAGTGGCTAGCTCTCCGTAGGCTTGGGTCCGAGGACCATGCAAGACCTAGGCACAGGTGCTGCCTTCATAAGTAGTGGCTAGCTCTCCGTAGGCTTGGGTCCGAGGACCATGCAAGACCTAGGCACAGGTGCTGCCTTCATAAGTAGTGGCTAGCTCTCCGTAGGCTTGGGTCCGAGGACCATGCAAGACCTAGGCACAGGTGCTGCCTTCATAAGTAGTGGCTAGCTCTCCGTAGGCTTGGGTCCGAGGACCATGCAAGACCTAGGCACAGGTGCTGCCTTCAAGAGTAGTGGCTAGTTTCCCCATAGGCCTGAGTCCGAGGACCATGCAGAGCCTTGGTTCTGTCTAACACTTGGTCTTCTGAAGTAATTAGTTTCCCCATAGGCCTGAGTCCGAGGACCATGCAGAGCCTTGGTTCTGTCTAACACTTGGTCTTCTGAAGTAATTAGTTTCCCCATAGGCCTGAGTCCGAGGACCATGCAGAGCCTTGGTTCTGTCTAACACTTGGTCTTCTGAAGTAATTAGTTTCCCCATCTTCTATCGGGGAAGCGTTTCTTGGCCGTTCGTGTTCTGCGCCTGACGCTTCGGTGCGCGAGACGCGCCTTCATTAATGGTCTCGTAAATCAACAGAAGTACAACGGTCTGCAACCCCCTTGGAATTTGGTGGCTTCATTATTGCCCGCCGCCTCGGTAACTCGCTCTTCGAATTCTGCGCGAATTAATCGTCACCAACTCTCCCCCTCTATATAAGGCTTTCTGGGGGGATGGTTTCTTCATACCCCATGAGCTTCCCAACTCGAACAGAAAGAAAACCATCTTTCCTTTCCCCATGCCCCTTTAATAACCCCGTCGGAATTGTGACCGGAGTTAGGAGGTATGGAGTTAAGGGCTGCCGTGGCCGCAGCCCCCACTGGGTTTCTGGCGCGGCAGAGCCTCGGCGTAACACCGGCAGTGTTGCACGCGGTGGCCAGGTGGGACATTGTTGGAGTACCTAACATCTTTCCCCGGAGCGCACCTTCGGTGGAGAAGATACGCGAACTTACGTCATGTCTGGCGCCCGAGTGTTGCCGTCTCCAACGGCCGGCGCTCGGGAGGATTGGAGAGCATCAAGGGAACATCACGGGGGAGGACGTTCCGGTGCCCCTGCATCTGCTCCTCACTTTGTTCAAGCTTCCGCTTTGAAGCAAGCCAGCCTCAGCCCCCTTTCCCGCTTTTATTGTCAAGCTCTCCCGTTCTGCTGATGCCAATAAAAGCACGGGTTGACACTTCCCTCTCCCCTAGCTAGTTGTAGGATCGGACCGCCTGAGCCTCCGATTGTAGGATTAGCTTGTAATAAAGCTTGTAAAACAAGCCTGCCTGAGCCTCTGATTGTATTTGTAACTCTTTTCTTTTTTATGAAATAACATCACTCTTTTCTCATTTCTTTTTCTGCTGTTGAATCTTCCATTTTGCTGCAACTGTACTTGTTCATTTCTGTTTTGCAAAGTGATTTGTTTAGAACGATCGCCGGTTGCGCCGGTCGGCGCACTAACCCTTCCCACAGACGGCGCCAATTGTAGGGGCTCGTTTTGTCGTAGATCCCCCAGCAATAAATTTGTTTAGAGAGTGGGTCGTAGGGTTCGGCGCCAACAGGCTAGCCACCAGCTCGCCTGAAGTGTTCTTCCCTCTTGAGGGCTTTTTCTTTGTTCCTATTGTCTTGGGGGTTGCTCCTCGGATGGCCGAGGAGCCCCCACTCTGAAGGGCTCCTTGCATTTATATACCCTCTTTGGCCAATCCTAGCCTTCCAACTGTCAGTCATCCAGACCACTGCTTAAGGACTTGTCCTATCAGCCACGTTTCCCACCGTACTGTGGATCGCGGCACCCAAGGTTCCGCCGTTCAGGAGTCCTCTCAACACTGAGATTGCCAGGGGGGTTAGGTAGACGCATTAAATGTGGATGTGACCGCCTGTACTGGGATCAGGATAGGTATGCCGAGGACAGGGTTGTCCTCGGCGCGGCCCAGAGGGCCGAAAAGTCCCTAGGCAGCTGTTGATCCTCGGCATGGGCCTTGGGCCAGTCTAGAGGTGGGCCGAAAATTCCAGGCCCTCGGGCCCCACAATTATAAATAATAATATCTATACAGTTTTTTTGAGGATAATAATAATAATAAATTGGTTTAGATAGGAATATATACTTGCAGTCATATGTTTGCAAGGGAAATTCGCATCTTATGGAATATTACGTTGCCGTTGTTTGATGTGTTCACCCGCCAAAAAAAAAAAAAACAAAAACAAAAAATCAAAAAACAAAATCTTAGTATGAAGGTTTCAGAGTCAACCTCGAGTTTTTATTTCATTATTATTTTGGTTTTTGAAGGATCCAAGAGTTTTCAAACTTTTGTATCTTTCCTTCTTCTTTTTTTTGTCCCCCACGTTACAAAAGAAAATGAAATGTTATGCACAGTCAATAATGATAATTATTAAGTATTCTTATAGTATGATAATGTGGTACTTTCTCATCATATTTAATGTAGATCTTACTAATTAAATTCATGGTAAAATCTACCATAACTGTGAGATGAGGGATTACCAAAATCACCATATTCCGAGAAAATCTACTAATTTCTATAAACTATCATGCAGACAAGGTATTTATTTGAAGAATACACACCCAAGTTATAAGTTGTTTTTAAACAGAGGGCATCCCTTCCAAGACAATTGCTCTTTAACATCTAGCCTAGATAATAATTGGTTTTTTGTGTTGATAGAATTTGAATCTCAAATCTCTTATTCGACAACAAATTATAAGTTAATTGATCAATTTTTTCATCTTTTTAGCATTTTCAAATAGTTTAAATTTTAAGAAGGAAAAAAAAAAGACAGTTTAAAAATCTATTATAAATAAATATAATGAGGAGTGTGCTGGTGCTAGCGGGTCGTTCCCATGGCCTTCTTGATCTTGGTCCCTGTATCTTATTGTACCAAAATAGACCTGAAATCGGTAATTAATAACAGAAATACAATGATTCAGTTATTAAAAATAAAAAAATACACACATATATACGTATCTTTCGTTCTATTACAGTTACCCACGAAACCCATTTGAAAAAGAAAAACCCACGAAACCCATTTGAAAAAGAAAAAAAAAAAGGAGAGGAAAGTTCATTTCATATATGTATGTGTGGAAAGTTCACTTCATATATCAATGCTATACAATCTTGACCCAAGCATTCTCCTTTTTTTAATCTCATCTCTTACCTTCAAACCTACACATCAAAAGTGATTTCAAGTAGAAATTGCACTTACACAAAATCTAAGCAAGTTAACTCATCACCTTATATTTTATAATTAAACTAATAACTAAATAACATCTTATAATTTCATCTTAGGTAAATTACATAATTGATCTCTATCTTTTATATAATATTTCAATTTGATACATGACCTTTCAATTGTGTTCATTTGGTCCCTATTACTTTAGTGCTGTGTCAATTTGGTTTCTAATGTTATGTCTTAGATAAAAATATCTTAACATATCTAACGGACTAATAAAAAAATGTTTTTTTTTTTCTGCCACTTCAACTGCCAACAGCATAACCATGTCATACTAATTTAAAAAATATAAAAGCATATTGTCTCTAACCTTTCGGTGTCGTATCAAATGTGCTCCATTTGCTTATCAAAAAAAAAAAAAAAAATGTGCTCCATTTGTAGTTAAGAGGCTTCCCATTCTTCCCAATTCCTTTCTCCACTATCATGAGTGGCTCATTAAATTTGAAACAAAAAACATAAAAGCCTACTAGCCGTGAAAAAAAACACACAAATAATAAAATGGCACTGCAAAGGCAGAAATAATCCAAAAATAATATATAGAAGTATATTAATCTAATTAAAGATATAAGAAGAGCAAAAGTTACTTGGCTACCCATGCAAAATTAAGAGTTTCCTTCAAAGAAAAAATGTAAAAGTCAGTAACTTGCTTTAACAGTGAGAGATATAAATTGAGATGTGAATAAGACAGTGGCTTCTAGTTTAGTTGGGAACCAAACTTATACCCTTTGCAAAAACTTAATTTGTACTTATGAAGTGACCACGACGTCAAGGATGCGTGGTAAAGCTTTTCACCATTTTAATCTCTCTGTTAGGCTCAATTTGCACAATTAATTCCTGAATTATCTACCTACCTTTTAGGCCCAATCCTAAATTCTTAACCCAAATTATTTCAGGCTTTTAAGGCTTTATGCCCCTTTTTTTTTACTATCCTTAAGCCGTTAAGTCTATGAGCCCAAAGTAAAACTTGAGCGTTGGGCTAGTTTTACACTTTTACTAACAGATCATGCTTCTGGTCCCAGGTATCGGGAAAGACTATATTTGTTCCAAGAAAAATCAAAAAGAGGCAAACCTGAAACCTCCCTTAATTTTTATTTATATATATATATATACACATATTTATATATATAATTTTTAGGGTAAAATATCATTTTCGTCCCTAAACTATCACAAAAGTTCGTTTTTTCGTCCCTAAACTTTCAAAAGTTCTATTTTCGTCCCTAAACTATCACAAAAGTTCGTTTTTCATCCTTAAACTTTCAGAAGTTCTATTTTCGTCCCTAAATTTTCAAAAGTTCTGACGGAGTGCTGACGTGGCTTGACAGAGTGCTGATGTGGGAGGGACGAAAATCAATACGTTTGAAAAAGTTTAGGGACGAAAATAGAACTTTTGAAAGTTTAGGGACGAAAAACGAACTTTTGTGATAGTTTAGGGACGAAAATAGAACTTTTGAAAGTTTAGGGACGAAAAACGAACTTTTGTAATAGTTTAGGACGAAAATGATATTTTACCCTAATTTTTATTTATATATATATAATAATGGGGTGGGGCTTTTTTCAGTAGAAGTTTTTTTGCTTAGGCCAAGGTCTTGAGCCGCCACTTTAGTTAGTTAAGTCATCCACTCAACACCCATAAAATCTTTACCAGACAAATGAACGTGTTCTCTCCTTTTTCTTTTTCTTCTTCTAATAAAATAAAATTAAACACCCATAAAAAAATTAAAAAAATAAATAAACATAGAATTACAACAAATGAGCACAATGAAAGTTTAACTAAACAACTTTATTTATTTTTTGGTAAACAACTAACCAACTAAAGTAAATTAAGCATGGAAACAAAGTTTACTTCACGCATGAACGTAAACATAGAATTACACAGTACGTAGACAGAGGCTTAAGACAAAGCCTTGGCCATATTTAGAGTTGGGCAAGTTGTAAAGTGATTTGGCTGCTGGTAACGTAGCTTTGCGTGCCATTGCTAGAATTATTCTTACGTTACGCTACAAAAAGAATGAAAAGGTATCAGATATTCAACAAGGAAAACAAAATAAAATGAATAATTTGAGGGTATTGTAGCTCGTTTAGAGGAGGTGGAGGGTTTGCAAAAGTGTAAGGAGGCGAAAAGAAAAAAGAAAGCATGAAATTGGCTTGGGTTTCATTCTAGTTGATAGCAGTTTTGAAAGCTTGAAATTGCATGGGAGACTTTTACATTTTCTTCTGTCCTCATTCGTTCCATGGGACCCAATATTGAAAGGAGACCCTATTACTCACTGATTATTGTTCGTATATGGGACCCATTCTAATGTTGTTTTAATTGAAAAAAAGATCACCCATTCTTTTCTGTTTTTGGGGATAACGATAGGAATAGTTTTAAACATAAACTATTGTAGTACACAATAACTCCGCTTTGTCAAAAGTGAGCATGTTAACTACCACTGGCGTTGGAATGTCATGCAATATAATGATATCAGTCTACAAAGAATCCAATTTGGCCAATGTAATAGTCTTGTGAGTTGTGAGTTGCGATCAAAACGATAATACAAACTCTACATTGTAGCCTTAATTTGTAGGCTATTTGTAGCTCAATTATCAAATTATGAAAAAAGAAAGTAGAGATTCCATCATTGGGTGAGTGGCATTGTTAATTGATATTTGTCAGCAATTAAGCTAATTAATCATTTTGCATCAAGCTCGATAAGGAGGTGAATGCCAGGAGCACTAGTGCACCCCATTCCAATTGAAAGTAAAATGAAAACTTTGAGAAGAAAAGGTTGAGACTACATCGTTCATGGGACCCATTGTAATTTCTAATACTCAAAGACTCAAAAAGTAGATCACCCTTTTAATTGACAAGTGTAGCACGCACCCAATAATTCCATTGAAGGTACAACGAGAAGAGAAGCTTGAGAGTAGATCGTTCATGGGACCCATTCTTTTTTCTTTTCTTTTTTTTGATGAAAACACTCTTTAACTTCATTCAACAAACTAGGACAAAAAGTCCATAGACAGTACATCATACAACAGTTGGTCAACAATAGATGGGGGATAGTCCTCCACCCAGATTACACTTTCCATAATTGGTTTGGCTTTTTTAGCCATTACATGAGCAGCTATATTTCTGCTTCTCCTCGTGTGGGAGATCTTCTAGTTATCAAATTTCTTGAACCACCATGAGATCTTCATGGGACCCATTCTAATATCGAAAGTAGATCTCCCTTTCAATGGAAAAGTAGAGCATCTGTTCAAATTGAAAATAGAATAAAGAAAGTCCGGCACAACAGTTGGGGAATTGCCTCAAATATTAACGGTAACTTCGAAAGCTAATTAGGTTTCTCTGTTAAAGTAGGAAAAACTACTTTGATTATATTTTTAAATTTTTTCTTGAAGTGCAATAAAATTCTATTAATTGATGTGAAAGGAAAACTTATTCTTTATTAAAGAATTAATGTATTCATTGTCTATTGTGGAATAGGAATTGAAAAGGAGAAATTAATTGAACATGAAACCAAGAGAGAGAAAAAAAATAGAGAATATTTTCGCTTGAGAGGTGGGACAAGAAAAAAGACAACAAAATTTGAGTTTTTTCTACCAAGACTTTGTAAAGCGCACTTTGATTTAAGAAGTCATTAGGTCAAATATTTAATTTATGTAAATAAATAGTACTTGTGGCACTATCATATAGTCATTAATTATTAAGTTTTATTTGTACCATATTGTCACAGCACTGACACAATAAATGAAGCCCTTAGAAAGAGAGAAGTGGCATCATATTACTGGAGAGTGACTTAAGAGTCAAGTCAGTTACTTTGATCTATAAAAAATAGTGCTCGTAATAGTGCATAAATAAGAACACATGAGAAGCACATGGGTAGCGATAATCATGTCTAGTGCAAAGTCATTTAGAGAAAAGAGACACATACATGACCCGCATGTGAATATCAACAATTTCCTTGAAGATAGATTCTAGCTTTTAGATGATTCTCAATTAAGGATTACGGAAATTAGAGCAATAACAATATGACATGTGATAGAGGGAATAAATTAATTGCCAGAACTCCATATATAAATAGTAAAACACTTTCTCACAAATGACACACACAGTCATCTATCAAAACCAAAGATATCAAATCTCTCTTGTACCCGGAATCCGAAGGTTATTACTTCATGCTTATAAGTTTAACATGTATATTCGCCTCGCATGAACTAGGCTTTGTAACTTAGGCTCTTTGTAACTTAGACATTGTAATCTTGTTAATATTATCAATAAAATATCTTTTAATTCCCTTGTTCTTATTGTTAACTTGTGCATTTCACAAAGAAATCTTGTTAATTTAGGTTGTGCCAAAATCACTCCTCTTTGTGCGAAGTGAGTTTCCTATATCAAGTAGTATTTAATTACTTCGAGCGCATTGAAAATTGGTTTGTATTCAAATAATTGTGAATTGAAGAAAAAAAAAGATAGTGTGTAAAAGAAGAAGAAATTGCAATGAGCATAGTGAGTGTGTGTGAATGTACAGAAAAATCATTTTTCTTTAACTATGAAACATACACAAGGAAGATCAATTTGGAATTTCTTGAAAAAGATATTGTAATTGATTTTATAATAGTGGATTTATTCAAAGTTTGTCTCCTGGTTTTTTCTCTTAAAAGAGAAAAGGTTTTTCAAGTAAATTGATGTATTTTTGGGTGTGATTGATATGGCTTGGTGATTGATTAAAATTGTTAATTGGTTTTCTTAATTCACACAATATCACATTGGGACTTAGCAAGTCATATTAGAGCTTCCATTGACTCAACAAGTGGTATCAATACTATACCTATTGTCACATTCGTTGGACAACGCTAGGAAGCGCTGGGGAAAAAAACAGCCGAGATAGCCTTTTTGGACCTATACTGGCAGTTTTTGGAGCTGTAACCACAGTTTAAAAACGCTGCTATAGCTCCAGTTTTTTGTTGTATGACCATAATAAGTGTGTGTGAAAGCAAAGAAAAACAAGAATATTTTTGTCCTGAGACTATACATGGAAAATAAATTTGGGATTTCTTGAGAAAGATATTATAATTAATTTTTTAATAGTGGATTTATTCGAAGTTCTTGGTTTTTCCCTTCAAAGAGAGAAAGGGTTTCCCACATTAATTTTTTGTATTCTTGTGTGTGATTGATATTTTGGCTTGATATTTTGGTGATTGATTAAAACTTTGATTTTCTTATTTCATACAAAACTAGATTGTTATCCAACAACAACAACAAAATCTTACAAAATTTTTACAACAATCATATTTTGAATTGTGGTGGGTTTGATTGTAATCTTAGGTTTTTTTTTTTTTTTGTTAATCTTATTTTGATTTATAGTAGTTTTGCATCAGCTTATGAAAATATTATGAGATTTTGTCGTGGTCTTATAAAAACTCAATAGTAGCAATAGTGATGGAAACTAGAAGACCATAGGCCCATGGCCTCCCTTGGATCGAATTATTTTATAGTATATAATATTAAATTTTAAAGTCTAAACTTCTAAATATTACATATAACTCCCTCTTATCCAAAAAGATCCTAAATTTTAATGAACAATTGGATTACACTTATGCCCCCTTCTAAGTGTTCGTTTGGGTAAAGGCAAAAAAAAAAAAAAAAAAAAAAAAAAAAAAATCATTATTATTTGGAAATAAGCTAATTTTTAATTTTTCTCACACATTTAGGCTTGGTTTGGATACGGATGAAAAGCAGACGCGTTTTGCGTCTGCGTTTCCTCCTCTTTTTTTTCTTTTTTTTTTTTGCCGTCAATGTTGACTTTTGTACATGAACAGTGCACCTATGCACTGTTCATGGGACCCGTAAACATTACTTTTGAGCAACTTTTTCATTAAAAATAGGTTACACGGTACTATTTACACATTTAAAAATTATTTTGCTACAGTATTTTCAGTTTTCAACTGTATCCAAACGAACCCTTAATATATATGTTACCAAAAATTATATTTTTTTAAATACCATATAAATAAGCTACCAAAAGTTGCAGAATAGGATTCATTTAGATACCCCGCAATTTCAAAGGCATTAACTATTTTAAAAGCACTACTAACTCTTCAGCGGTTAGCTTGTATCCAGGTCCTCAATTCTACCTTTGATATTATTTAGGGCAAGAGCTCTCAGGCCTATCCCTCCACACACACTCTTTGTAATTAAATTTAAAAAAAGTTTTTCTTTGGATAAATCATTCAACTGATTTTGTTTTCTTGACTAGAAAATACTTATATTTTGGGCATTGAAAAAAAAAAAAAAAAAAAACAGTTCTGTTCATTTTCTTTATTTTTCCTAGTTAATTTACTAATTTCGGTTATAAAAAAAATTTTAAAAATAAAGAAAATGTAGGTTAACTATGTCTATATGTTTAGGTACTTGTACTTCTGAGGATCTTTACCCGAATGAACATGTTATCTCTTTTTTCTTCTTTCTTCTAATCAAATAAGAATTTATTCAATCAAACATAGAATTACAACAAATTAAAGGAGCACAATGCAGGACAAACAAAGCTGCACCTCACACCTCGGACTGTTCATGATACCCTACGTAACTAACCTAGTAAAATACTGCATGGAAACAAAGCTTACTTCATGCATGCATGAACGTAAACATAGAATTTACTAATTTAGCGACAACTGATGAGACATACACGGTACGTAGACAGAAGCTTATTAAGATAAAGCCTTTGGTCATATTCAGAGCTGGGCAAGTTGGATAGTGCTTTGGTTGCTGGTAGCGTCGCTTTGGGCTCCATTTCTAGAATTATTCTTACAATTGCGCAGGGCAACAATGAGTGTAGCAGTGAGAATCAGGAGGCTAATTATTGCCACAGCGAGTTTGACACCCGAAAGCACTTGCTCTTCCCTGTACATTACAAAAAGAATGAAATTGTATCAAATATTCAACAAGGAAAATTAAAATAAAATGAAATTTAGTGAATAATTTTAGGGTATTGTTACTCGTTTAGAGGAGGAGGAGGGTTTGCAAAAGTAGAAGGGTTGGAAGGACGCGAAACCAGAAAGTATGAAACTGGCTGAATGGGTTCCATTCTAGTTGTTAGTACTTAGTAGCTAGTTTGGAAAGCTTGATGTTGAGTGAGTATTATTGTTACATTGGAACATATATTAATATATAGACGCGTTTTCCTCGTTTATGGGACCCATTAAGAGAAGTTGTGGGTATTATCGTTCATGGGGCCCTTTCTTAGATACTCTGTCCTAATTGATAAGTATAATCTTCTCAAAAAGCAAAAAATTGAAATTTTAAAAAAATAAATAAATAAAAGGGGAAGTAAAGCACGGCGAGCACCATTCTGAAAAGGTTGAAAGTCGAATGAGAACTTAAAATTAAGGTCGAGAGTGCATCGTTCAATGTTCATGGACCCATATCTTTTTAAAATGTCGGGAACTGAATTTTCCAGCTATTTTCCTTGTTGTTTCACCTTTATTTCATCAATGTTGAAGTCATATCATTAAGATTAGTAGAATACTTTATGTCGAGAAGATAAAATGATTGGGCTAACAAGTTTGAGTCCAACCATATTATTTTAACCATTCTCTCTTGTTATTATTAATCAATATGTGGAATTTCACTCACACGTATATGCCTAACAAGTTTTCTCTTGCCTTTATAGGTTTTTTTCATCACCAACGCATCATCCATGAATCTCTCGTATGCCATCTGTGAAAATCACGTGTCAACCTAACACACTTATCCATGAGAACTGGCTAGCACATGCCTATCCATTGGAACCTTGTGCTTCACTATGATCTAGCACCATTGATAATATTTCTTTCATGGGTCTTTTTTCAAGATATGTATTTTTTTTGCATGGACCCTTTAGGCTTGCTCTGTCCTCATTGTGGAAGGGACCTTGAACATTGAACGCCACCTTCACCACACACCATCTACTAACTGTTTAGATACATAAGCTCTGATATCACTTGTTGAGAAGATAATACCTAAGAGAGCCTCCAATTGAGTAATTAATATAACATATAGCCTCCATTTGAACTAGGTTGCCATGATCCAACTCCACCACCTCACTCTGTTGTCGTCACTCTCCCTCATGTGTGTGTGTGTGCACGTGTGCACACGTGTAATGTGTTTTTCTTTCTCTTTGTTTTTCACTTGTGCACAATATCGCAGCTAGGTTAAGACAAAACCTTTCAAAATATTCACAACTGGAATTTGGATAATGATGTGGCCAACATATCAGTTCATAGTATATAATCAAATAATTTTAACACGTGGGGGTAGGTGGGGGGTTTTTAATTTTTTTTTTTTAATTTATATATATATATATATATAATGAGAAATGATAAGTATGTATGTGTGTGTGTATATATATATATATATATAAATAATATATCCACAACATTTTCACAACATTTTTACAACAAATTTTTAGTGACAGATTGTTACTGCTTGTTTTTGTTAGGGCAAAAAGTAATCTTAGTGTTAGGTTCAAATTTGAACCAATAACAACTAACCACCTATGATTTGTTGTGAAAATATTGTAGATGTAGCATCTCTCATACATAAAATATATATATATATATATATATATAAAAAGAGAAATGATATGTCAACAACATTTTTACAACATTTTTACAACAAATTTTAAGTGGCATGTTGCTATTGATTGCTATTGTTAAGGCAAAAAAGTAATCTTAGTGTTAGGTTCAAATTTGAACCAACAACAACTAACTACCTATAATTTGTTGTGAAAATATTGTGAAAATATTGTGGACATAGCATCTCTCATTTAAAAATAAATATAAAATAATATATACATTTAAATAAATATATATATTCATTTATATTATATATATTCTTTACCGCTAAAACTCATTCAGTTTTTTTTTTTTTTAGGAATATTGTAGAATATGCCATAGAATATTTCTAGAATATTCTATGGCATATTCAGTAGTATTTGGCTTGAAATCATACGGCTCTTTTTTTTTTTTTTTCGGAATAGTGTAGAACATGCACTTTCGCAAACGCCAATATAGGTCATACTCTTACAAATTCCTATAGTGGCATTTTCCAAACGCCACTATAGGGTACCTATAGTGGCGTTTTTTACAAACGCCACTAAAAAAACGCCACTATAGGTCCAGTTTTTTGTAGTGAAAACTGATTCAATCAAACACTGACTTACAACATTTTTACACAATACAATACAGAAAGAAAAGGCTGCAAAATCTCACACAGCTCAAACACTTGCTAGTTCATGATTTATTTAACAAACCAACAAAAATCAAGCATGGCATTCTACATAAATTACATAATAACAATTTTTTATATTTCATGCATGAACATTTTACAAAAAGAAATTGTATTAAAATCAGGGAGTCAGGAACCAAAACAATAAACAGGAATAATCAACCATATATATGTAGTTATTGTGCGAGGCACTTTGACCTAGCTTCATTGAGTTTGCGTCTTGGGTGGACATGTGGACCTTCTTGAAAATTGGCAGTTGATCACATTATCATGTAATTTCCATTTCATATCCATACTTGATATCTTAAGTCTCTAAGACTCATGTTTATGGTGTTTGCTCTATTTGACACTTATTGTTGTGACGACATTTTATGTAAACTACTCCAGAAAATTATTCTTAAATGAAACTTATCTATGGTTTATAGAATGATATCTGCTGCCAAAGTAAGAGATTGTTAGCATTTTTTATGTTATGAGTTAGCATAGTCATTATTTTACGTATTTAATAAAACCTGGACAATAAGCTTGAGTGTATTTTAGTCTGCTTTTGTTAGACCCAGTAGTGAATATATATATATATATAGTGATCATCATATATTGTTAATATTGGGTCATTTTGGTGCACCTTAATTAATAGTATGGATTTTGTTTATTGTGTATTTTACTTGGTCAAAGGCAGTGGCGGCTATAAGAATTTTGTTTAGGGGGATCACTACAAAATTTTAATAAAAAGAAAACTTGAATATATTATTGAATTATCGAAATAATAATAATAATAATATAAAGTTTTACAATTTTATTCTACAAGTTTTCAAATTTTGAATGTTACATGATAGTTCATTATGAATATCTATTGCTAATGTGGGTAGCTATGAGTCTATGATCATTTTATTTTGTTAAGTTTGTCTAACATTTTTATCTTTATGCAGTTGTTATTATCTATTTGACTTTGTTTTCATAAAAATATTTTAGACTAAATGACTAATTTCAACTCATTGGCTCCGTATTAATTATTAATGCACACAATCACACTTATTCATACATAAATTATACAGCCTAATCTAAGCGTATATGTGTGCAAAACTCCCTCCTAGAGACTTGAACCACGGCCCTTACCCCCTACACTCCACAAGCACTTATACTTGTGGAGTGATCATTGCACTAAGGGTGTGCGGTGGTAATGCTTGAACAATCGTTAACTTTACAATTGTTTTCTTGAATTTTACTACTTTATTATAAAAAGTTATTATAATATGATAACAATACACACACATGTAAAAATAAAAAAAACCCCTCTCTATTTCTTAATTATTAAATTATATAAAGTTATATTATATTTATATTGTACAAACAAACATCCACACACATCATAATTTACACAAATACGTAACATTATAACAAAAAGTAATGTACACAATTAATATTAAACACACTCACACACATATAATATAAATTTATAAAAAAAAAATTACACTTACAATTCACACTCTTTATTCTTAAAGTTAAAAATACTTTTAATAAAAATATGCAAAATTTAAGTCAGAGTGTGCAAAAAAAAATATTTTTAAAAATAAATTAAACTATTAAACTAACAAAAATATATATATATATATATAATTTATATATATAGCTTTTTATTTTGAAGTCGGGGTTTGAACCCCCTTAATTTGCTTTAGCGCCGCCCCTGATTTAGATTGAAGTGATGTCACCAACAAAAGAAAAGGTGAAGTTCTTCTTTAAAAATAAATAAATAAAAGATTGAAGACTTGAAGTGATGCCAAAAGATTTACTGCGAACAACTCTTCTTGTCTTGATTGAGAAATTCTTCTGCACTGACGGAGTCACAGGGACGTGGGTCCGATAGGTCCCTTGGGATTCCCAACCCTGGGAGGGAATGTGGAGGCGGATGACTGATTGACTTTCCTCGTTGATTATTCAAGGACAAATAGTGAAGTGACTAAATTCTGAGTCTGAGATCAAATATTCTCTGGGAATGAATGAGCGAAGTAGCTTTGAATCTCACTCTCATTTCGACTTCACAAAAACGTAGTAAAAACTGGAGATAATTGGACAAATTTGGATACTTGTCCACCATTCAACATGTTAAGTAGAAACTTTCACTGGACACAAGTCACACCCGAAATAATTTACATTTAAAATTTTATCTTTCGTGTATTTATTTTATTCTGCTCACCCCATCATCACTCGAGCCACTGCAAGGATTTTTATTGTTGTTGTCTCTAAAAAAAAAAAAATCAATGATATTCTTTGTTTGTTAGATTAGTTTATTTTTGTTTGATATCTGTATTTATAGAATCATCAAAATATTACCTTTTATTTTGTTGTAATTATTCCTTAACACCTGAGTGAACATATTACTTTTATTAAACTAAAAGGATTAAACAAATATATCGGGTAACAATAGTATTTGGGCTTCAAAGAAGGAAAGAATTTCCTTGATGGTTTAATAGTTGAGAAGGTATTTATATAAAATAATACTACATTAGTGGTATTAAAATCTAATAAATAAGAGATATGTCTACAAAAAATAACTACTTAACTAACAAATAAAAGACGTGTTAGTAGGTAGTTATTTTTGTATACATATTTCTTATTTATTGAATTTTGATACTAACAATGTGGTATCGTTTGATACAAAATAATTTTTCCTAATAGTTAGCTTGTGCATAGCTAGGGTATAGGGTCCAACTCTATTATTTATTCTCTAATATGCTTTTCTTTCCTTTGTTTGTCTAAAATAAATAAATAATTAATTAAGAGGTAAAATAGAGTTAACTCCTAATGTTTGAGCTAATATTAGTCAGATACAAGAAATTTCAAAACTAACCTTTACAACTTGGTTCCTAATTAGTGTGAGAAGAGAAGGATAAATGAGGAATAATTTTTTTTTTTTTTTTTTGAGAAAGAAATGAGTAATAATTTAAAGACCAAAATTTTCAATTAAAATTTTTTTTGAACTTCTTGCACTAGCTCAAACCTAAGTATTAAATGTATTTTACCAAAAATAAAAGCCTTCTTTATGAGAAAAATCTTTTGAGCTTAATTTAAAAAGTCAAGAGTCTACATTTGTATTTCATCTGTTACCAACAAAATAAAGGAAATGACAAGATGCTTTGTATTCTTCCAACTTTTTCTTTCCGTTGTTTCAATGTAGATTTCATGATTCAAATACGCTTTTCCCACTTAATGGCCTCGTTGGTAACGTGATTGGACACCCCCAAAAAACTCTTTGCTTTTGTGCTTTTTTATTTTATGAGTCATGCTAATGCTAATGAGTACGACTGAAACAATTGTTAATAAATTTTTTTTTTTTTTAATTTGACATTACTTTAGTAGGAAATAAAACGTTGTTAAAAAAAATTAATTAATATTTTTTTTCTTATAAAAAGCTTTTAAAAATATATCCTACACCAATATTCTTTATATATATATATATATAACATTATTCTAATATCCTTAAGTTATCCATTAACCTTTTATTTTTTTAATATTTTTTTTTATTCATGAATAAAAGTTCTTTCGGACTTACATCAACCTACTTGCATAAATAAATAAATAAATAAATAAAACCACTGCCAAGTGGAAGACTTCTTAAGGCCAGTAAGTGCGAACCACCATCCGACAACGTGTTGACAAAGCTGCTGAGAAAAGTAAGGCCATGAGCTCGTGGGATGCCCATGAGTGATAATGATTTCTAAGTTCCTGTTGGGTGCCACGGGCCCACAGAGGAGTGGATGAGAAAGAAAAGATTTGTGTTAGATATTAAGTGTGGGTTTAGATACCAAGTCCGCATTTCTGTCCAAACCCATGTCTGCGTTTTTGTTCCTTTTTTTTTTTTTTTTTTTTTTTCAGTGTATGAACAGTATAATTACATGGATGTACTGTGTGAGAGACAATTTTCGCTAAGCAGCACTGTTTATGTATTGTAGCATCACTGTTTATGCATTTAAAAATATTAAAAATGAGTCTCACGGGTACTATTCACACATTTTAAAATTATTTTGCTACAGTGTTTTTAGATTTCAGTTTCAGCAACAATAAGTTCAATCCAAAGGTTCAGATTTACTTATTTTGTTCAAATTGAAATTTTTTTTATTAAAAGTACTATAGATAGAAATAAAAGTTAGCTGAAATAATACAGTATGATCCATAAATAATATCAAAAAGTGCAGTGAGACCTATAAATAGTAGCAAAAATAAGCTAAATAGTAAAATAAGTTGGCAAAAATAATCTTTGTTAAACAGACGCAAAGTAAAAATTTGGTAAAGATGGGCTGATGGGTGTAAATAGCATTTTTTTTACAAGGGATATTAAGAAACTTAAATTATATAAAATTTAATAAAACAAAACTTGATATATTAAAAAAAAAACATATAAACACATAAAATTTTACAATTTCTTTCTAAGTTTTCTTATTTTAAAATCATTGTATGATAATCTTATTATCAATATTGCAAACTATTGCGTAAAACTCATGGTTTACACATATATCAATTTTTTACTTATTGAAGGGTGTAAACCAAAAGGTTTACACCAAGTGCTTATAGAATTTAATCTCTATAAGGTAAAATTTTGACATGTCAATGTTTTATTGGAGAGTGGAAATAGGGACTTATAAACCACATCTTTAATGAATTTAATCTCTTTATTATTATCAATAATTAATGTTATTGGTTGTAGGAGCAAGACTACAAGCGCATAAAGAGTATTGTGTAATTGCACTCAAGGGTTGAGATTAAGATTTTGTTTAGGATGTAATGAAAAATTCAGTTTATTTGAGTTTTTAGATTATTTTTTGTATTATTCATGAGTCTCATTGTACTATTTAGCTAACTTTTAACTCTCACTTTTTTCTACACTTTTAGCAAAAAGTTTTCACTTTTAACTAAATAAATTATTCCCAAACAGATCCTTAGAGTTAAAAAAATAAATTTTGCTCTCGAACTCCTGAATAATTAAAAAAAAGTTATAATTAAAATATAAAGAAATAATTAATTAAAATTAATTAAAATTGTGAAACAAAAGAGGGCTAATAGTAAATCGTTCAATTCCTAGGAAATTTATTAATAAAAAAGTTATGTTTTGCAAAACAATAAAAATATTATTAATAATAAAAAATATCAATAAATGATCGGCAACAAAGTGGAGATCATGGTGGAATTTTCAAGAAAAAAAAGTGCTGGATGGATCAAAAAAGGAGACGGCCGATAATCATTAGATAATATTATTAACTCTAGCTGCTCTATTCAGATCCTTCGTGGAGTTTACTTTATAGTTAACGTAATTTTTTTTTTTTTTTAAAAGTGTGTTTTTTTAATTTATAGTGTCCACTCTTGATGATAGCTTTTTATCATCAACCCAAGACACTAATCGGTTTTTGGTATCTTTTTTGGTGTAAATAGGGATTGAATCTCAAATCTTTTACTCAAATATTAGAGACTTCACTAGTTAAATTAACTAGAACCCACACGTAATCTTATTTTTTTTTAATGTAATTTTTATCTGCAATTATATAAGAAGTGAAGTGAAAAGTGAATTTTTAAAATAAGCTGTGAACCTGACCAACCGTTTTTGTATCAGGCTATTTTGTGGGGATAAAAAATTTTGAACCAATTCGGCCCACTTTGTAGAATCCATGAATTGGCTCCCCTTTGGGACCAATCCTTACCAAATTCATTTTCATTCTTAAGCAAATTTTTGCCTCTGTGAGCCCAAAATAGAACTTGAGCCAAACCTGTAAGACCAATTCTATGATTATTCTTTTGGGCCCAACTAACACACTCCACACTCCACAGTCTCTCTATTTTCAGCATGTGCGCAGTACGGGTTTGCTGTGTTTTGGTAACCATTAACTAATGCATGCATTTTCATGGATTTCAAGACATAAAAATGCATTTTGAAAAAATATTAAGGTGCTTGGTTGGACAATTGAGAATTTACAAATTTCATTTGGTCTAGAATGCGATTTTCAAATTCTCATTTCTAGAACAAAAGTTAAAAAAATTCCAACCTTTCATTTTCATTCTACTCCTCATTTTTTTGCTAGGAAAATATTCTAGGTACTACAAATTTTAGTACATAATATTTATAAATTGATATGACAATGAATTTAATTGATGGACTTCAACTACCTCATAAATGAATATTTCAAATTTTTTATTATCTATTTGTGATTGATGACATGTCAATTTGTAAACTCAATGCAATAAAACTTGTAATAATTGTAGCAGTACTCTGTTTGCTAAAGTAAATGGGCCCTCATGGCAACTTATTGGCATAAAAAATAATATTTTAATATCACCATTAGTCATATTAGCATTTTTCATTCATCACTTAATGGTATGGGCCATTTTGACACAATACCTAAAGGTTGAAAAGACTAAACTAACACATTTGACACGTTAGGAATTAAATTGATATATAGTGTAAATGTTAAGGACCAAAATGCTTTCCTTCTCCTTTCCTTTTTCTACAGTTAATATATATGTTTAAAAATCTTTGATTTCTCCTTAAGCTAAGGTATTCTTTACTGAGCATTTATATTGAGAGAAACTAATTTCTTTTCTTTTCCTTTTTTTTAATTTGATAATTATAATGAAAAATTTTAAAAGCTAGATGTTAGAAATATCAATAATTTTAAACTAATTGAACTACAAGACTCTTGACATTGAAACTAAGCCATTCTTATGAGAGCATTAATATGGTAGGGATGAATATTAAACGTCGAGTTTGGCTTACCTCCAGTACTTTTTTAACTAGAAATCTTCTTTTGTTTTAAATACACAATAGCAAGTGATAGTGAGTTTTAATCTTCACATTTTATTTAGTTAGTGAGTGATGTGGTAATTTTTCATTAAAATAAAAGGAAATTCTAGTTAAAAATGTACTAGAGATAAGTTAAACCGTTAAACATCTCCTTCCTTATTTCAGTTGTCTTGCTCTCCAACAACATCTGATCCATTCCCACGAGCGTAATTTATTAGGCCCTTGATCCCTAGGTAACTATGATTAGTCAATAATTGCAAGGCCCTTTTGGGGAAATGGTTATGCTGATATTTAGGCCATCATGGGATGAGTCCTAAGCGGAAAGGGAACTCTTTTAATAAACAGGTTGTGTGGCCTGTGAAGCTGCGTAGCTTTTTTGCATCAGGCTGCTTTGTTGGATATTTTAAGGTATGAAAAATTGAACCGCATCTTCGGCCCACTTTACAGTCCTTGAATTAGCTCCCATTAGGCCCAATTCTAACCAAATCTAGTTCATGCATGATACCGTATTTAACAAACCAACAAAAACCAAACATGGTTTAATTTCTAAATAATAACAACTTTTTACTTTTCATGCGTGAACTTTATTTTCCTCCAGAGGGTAAAAGGCTAAAAGCTCCACTTAATTAGACACACTATATATGTTGGTAATTACCAAGCCATCGTGGTATTGGTATTCACAGCTAAAGTTGGTCCCATAGCGATTTGGCCACTGTTGGTATCACCATCATCATCACCGGCGGCATTGACGTGGACAGTAGTTTTTGGCCAGCACTACTGGAATTACGTTTACACTTGCGTAGTGCAAAAATAAGCACAACAATGAGGATGAGAAGGCATACTATTTGCCCAACAACTTCAAGCTGCAATACCAACTTTTCTTCCCCACGTAAACACAGAAAATATATCAAACCAGGGGAAAATACAAGAGATAGAAATTGGAGAAAAAGAAAACAGGAAAAACCATATATATATATATATATATAGTTATTGTTACACGTGAAGAGGTCGAGAAGGCAAGTATGAGAATGGCTTGGGCATGGAACGTCGTCCAAGGCCTAGGGTTTTTCTGCTCAATAGGACCCGGAGCAGAATGAAAATGGGAGTGAGGAATAGACTATGAGTTTAGTGAGAAAGAAATTAATGAGGTTTATATATAGAGACTAGAGTTAATTATTTGTAGTTGGTTGTGGAATATACTCATATTGATCACACTACTCACTTTTTAATTTGTCATTAATTTAATGGTGTTGCTGATAGGAAATGTCTTATTGATAAAAATGAAAGCATGATCAACTCTCTAGCTAGCTGCTGAGTGCTCTGCCTGTTCTCATTCTTCTTAATAAGACAAAAACGATGTTGGATACACATTCTAAATTCTCTCGCTTTCTCCATGCAGATCCTTAGCTGAGTTTACTTTATAATTAACTTAATCTTTTTTTGTGTAATTTTGTATGGCAATTATAGGAGATGCGTGAAAAGTGAAATTCTAAATTAAGGTTGACCAACCACAAGTTCTTTTAGGAACACACCCTTTAATACACACTTTGTCACAACTTCCTTAAATGTTAGATAAAAAATATAAAAACTGCTGAACCACTTCAGCCTATTTTACTTCTCATTTTTGCTAAAGCAAATGGGAACCATGTGACAATTTACTTAGCATAAAAATAATATTTTAATATCACTGCTAGTCATATTAATTTTTTTCATCCATAACGGTAGGGACCTTTTTGACATAGTATCAAAAGATTAGGGATAAAATAAATATATTTTCTTCCTCCTTATGCCAAGATATTTTTTATTAAGAATTCATATATAGAGAGTTGCTAAACTTTTTATTATTATTATTATTTATAATTTGATAGTTACAATAAGTGGAGAAAATTTGAACCTTAGACCAGTTAAGCTATAATTTTCTTGACATCAAAGCTAAACTATTATTATGAGAGCATGTATTTTTGGGGGATAAAATATTGTTATGAGAGCATTAATATGGGATTGAGCATTTAATGTCTCATTGCTTATTTGAGTTGTCTTGCTCTCTAACGACATCACTCACACCGTCAGACGAGTGTAATTTATTAGGCCCTTGATCTCATGATGTCTATGATTTATTTTGGAGAAGAATGATGTCGATGATTGGTGCTACTAAACATTTTTCGAGAGGCAAATGGTTATGCTGATATTTAGGCCGTCATGGAATGAGTCCTATGTGGAAATTAGTAGTGGTTTAAACAAGCTGTGACATATACAGTGAAGCTGCCCTACCTTTTTTGTTGGATATTTCGTAGGGAGAAAAATTAGCCTGTCTCTCAAAAAAACAAAAGGTAAAAATAGCCTCTTCGGCCCACTTTGCACAATCCCTGAATTAGCTCCCCTTAGACCCAATAATCCTAACCAAATTTATTTCAATCTTAAGCATTTTTATGCCTCTGTGAGCCCAGAATAGAATTTGAGCAGAGCAGGGGTAGTTGGTTTGTTATAGACATAGCCTTACAGATTATTCTTTTGGGCCCTCTCATAATTTAGAACACACACATATTTTATTACAAGTTTACAACTCCACACAGTCTCTCTCCTTATTTTCCTGCTGTGCACAGTCGACAGTACATACAGTTAAGACTCAAGACAAAACCTGTCAATATTCACAAGCATCTTCAAATGACACGTACGGTATATACCCAATAAAACTGATTCAATTAGACATAGAGTTACAATATTCCAAATTTCCAACACAATACAACACAGAAAGAAAAAGCTGCAAGACCTCACAGTACATCCTCACGATACCCTATTACACACATTCTTCAACTTAGAATTTTAAGCGTGGGTTAGAATGTATGCAATAAATTGTGTAAAATAAACATGGCCCATTTTAATAAGAGTTGTGTTAACGGATATTGTAAGAAGTTTGTTAATAGGTTAATAGCAATTTTTGCCCTTTTTTTGTATAAATTTTTGTCTTTTTTTATAACTTTATGTTATTTTTTTCGCGTGAGGTGAACTTTGTAGAAAGAAAAAATATTAAAATAACCAAAATGATTAGTTTGATGGCCTTTTCTTTTATTTATTTAATTTTTTTATTAAATAGTACAACTTTAATACCTACGCTGTTAACCTTTTAATAAACCAACAAAAACCACACTCCTACTTCGTGCATGGACGTACTTAATTACTGTTCTTCCACAGGTAGATATGCGGGTAATAATAACTAGCAAGCCATGGCGGGACTCACGGCTAGGCAAGTTGGATAACTTGGATCTATAGTGATTTGGGTATTAATGTAGGGAACACCAACGCCATCATTATCAGCAATGCTCACACTGGCCGGAGTTTGGCCACCACTATTGGAATTATTATGTTTACACTTGCGTAGCTGTAGTGCAAAACTGAGTATAACAACGAGGAAGAGGAGGTAAACTAGATGCTCAGCAATCTCAAGGTGCAATAGCCACTTTTCCTCCCTGAGCATACAGAAAGAAATGGTATCAAATAATTAAACTGGGGAAAATAAAATTAGAGAAAAAAAATTATTCAATTACATATTTATTCCTTGACCTTTGCTTTATATTTCAAAATAACACTCATCCTTTGAAATGTTTCATTTTAGTAAGTTCATGTAAAAAAACTCCCTACTTTTGTCTATTGTTTTGGTTTTCTCTATCTCCGAACAAACATAAAAGAAACAAAACAGATTGAGTATTAAAATTACCAATCTCTTCCTTCTTTGTTGTTATCAAAAATCCTATCTCCAGACAAAAAAAAAAAAAAAAAAAATAGCAAACAAAGTACTAAAATTACTAATCTCCTCCCCCTTTATTGTTATCAAAATCTTTAGGGATTTTTCCGAATAAACTCAACTCAAAAATAAAATAAGAATTAACACCAAGGACCTTGTTCACTCAAACTTCAAGTATATGGATTAAAATAAAACATTTTTATACATACATATATATATATATATATATATGGATCATTTTTTAAAGATGGGACAAAAGTTGAGAACTAAATATGTAGTTGAAATATAAAATGTATGAGTACCATAGTTATCATTACCTGTTGAGAGGAGTCGAGGGTAAGAGTGGATTTGGCATGGGAAGAACCATTCTAATTGAATCTTAGAGATTTTGTTGTTGTTGTTGTTGGAATGGTAAAATAGTGGAAAGAAGATTTGAATTCTTATTTTTCTAATAAATGAAAATAATTAATCTGGGCAATGAATTACAAAGCTTGTAACGATTTTTTTAAGCTAGCAGTGTGTGTGTGTTTCTTAAGGAAAAAAGCAATCCGGATAGAACAGTATTATGGAAAGGAGAATATATTTATAGTTACCTCTTCACGAGTTGACCCATCTCGTTTCGAAACGTGATCTATGGAACTAGTTTTACCGGGTAAGAACCGAGTGGCCGGAGAAAAAAAATCAACTAAAGTAAACCGCACGTTTTATGATAGTCAAACAGATAATGACTTATATATGTGTGAAAATGTGACAATAGTAGTTAAGAATATACGCATTTATGTTTAGTCATCCACATGGTTGCCAAAGCAACGTTGCTCGGTTGCTCTTGAAGAGAGCAATAGCCACAGCATTTGTTTTTTAGCATTTGTTTCAACCATTTTTAGTGAACCATTGAAAAAATGGGTTGAAACAAGTCATGTTTTTTGGAGTGAGGACCCACAGCTGGACCCATAGAGAGAGAAAGAGAGAATGAGAAAAGGAATTTGGGATACTCACGCCAATATACACTCATGCCAATATAATTATATAAACGCAGTGTTTCTCTTCCTATCTTAATTACTGTTAGATTAAATGAATAAAGTAACTATTTTTTAATGCTTAAGTTTTTTGAAAAATCGATAATTTAACACTAATGATCCTAATTATTTTGATTAGGTGGGTTCGTAAGATCCTACTATCTGGATTCCAATTTTGACAATCACGGTATATGGAACTAGTTTTGTCAATAAGAACCTAGTGGTGAAAAAAGAATCAAAGAAGCCGCAATATGATAGTCAAGAATCAAAGAAGCCGCAATATGATAGTCAACAAATAATGACTTATATGTGTGTGGAAAGGGGAAAAGAGACGCTAGTAATTAGCGATTTACCGACAAGTTTCTTTTTTGCTTATGAGAAAGCCATTTGGAACAATTCCTATTAATTGGTACATTCTAATGCACAAAAAGTCTAGATGAGAAAGTATTCGAATTGTAATGCACAGAAAGTCTAAAGGAGAAAGTATTCAAATTACAGAATTAACAACATGTTATAATTATCATAGAAAAAAAAAAAATAAAGGATGAAAACCATTGGGGGGTTTTTCATTTTCAAATTGAAAACCAAACAAATGAAACCCTCCAACACCTTATACTCAAAGATATTATATTAACCACACATTTTTATTATTACTAGTCAATATGGGACTTATTTAATTGAGTAATGTTTGTTACATACAAACTATTTTATACACATCCAAAAACAATTTCATGTTGAAAATTGTGACTTTAAATCATGATTTTAATTGCGTTTTGGGGTGTGTTTAAAACTATGTAAAACAATGTGTGTGTAGCAAATTTAACTCTATTTAATTAATTACAATACTCACATATAAATACTGTATATAGGTTTGTGTACTCAAACATAACACACATTGTGCAAGAAAAACATATCTAAGAACATGTTTGCCTTAAATGGTTTTTATTAACTATGGACAAAGTTATAGCTTTACTCAAAATTCTTTTCATTAGATGTGAATTTTAACAAATCTACTATTGGATTACATTTTCTTCTTATATTTTTCATGCTTGCAAAATTTCAAGAATGTAAAAAATTAATAGCTATATCATCAATCAAAAAAATTTCAAGTTTTTGTAGTCTAAAATTATATTTCAAATAGTAAATAATATTCGATTGATACGAAATTTGATGTGCATGTTAAGGACATAAAAAATATATAATTCAACAGTTAAATTTTCAAAATATGTAATCATGTTAATTTTTTTAGTGGAAGTTGTACCCAAACTTGCCCTTGAACTATTAAGCTTCAATATTCCAATCTATTTCCCTTCATATATATGCACCACATTAAAAGGTAAATTAGTCACAAATTCTTAAATTTGTGAGACAAAATTTGTTAATATCCCATGGAGACAATTCATGGCATAAATAAAATGACTGAGCGAAAAATTTTATTAGAGGTTTCCAGACGCATGAGGGAGAAACTTACATTGAGATGTTGAAGTATTAACTTACCTTGGTCTATATGAAAAGAGTAATATTATCGCCACAAATTATTTTACAACATTTTTATAAACTGTTGATGTGTCCAACTTCTTATTGATTTTCATTTAGACCCACTATTAATAAGATAATTTTTTTTTTTATTTACCAATAACCACTCATCACATTAGCCATTTGTAAATTTTTTGTAAAAAATTTGTATCTCTAATATTAATCATATGAAAAGAGTAATACTACGACCACAAACTATTTTATAGTATTTTTACAAACTGCTTGTGTCCAACTCAAGGGAGTCAATTTCACATCGAAAGCTGTATCGATTTAGCCAATGAAACGATATATTTCAGTACCGATGTACCGTTTCAAGATTACCACTAATTATATAATAATTATAATATCAATAATAAGTATACAATTTATATATTAAAAAAAATTATTCTTTTTTTTTTTTTTTTTTGATAGGCATAGTTTATAGGTGTGTGTGTGTGTGTTTGTGTACTTTTTTTGGAGTTAAAGATTGGAATTGTTCTCATATTGTACAGAGAGCAAACAAGTACTCCTCAAGCCACGTGTCCATTCGGATGGTTAAAAAGTGAACAAAAGGACTAGTCTCTTTCACTTCCCATCAGACCACAAGTTTCAAAATGTGTGCATAGATATTTACGGAGGAAAAAGCGAAGAAAAGAGGGGAAGAGCAAAAAGTGGAATAGAAAAATAGATGCGAAACTACCATATTGATCTTTCAAGTTTATCAACTGAGTATAATTAGTCCCTCAAATTTAAAAAATGAGTTGTATCAATTTTTTTACTAACTTCTGTTAGTAATATTACTTACGTGACTAACAAAATAATAACTTGACATTTTTTAAATGACATGACATTTTTAAATTAAAAAAAATTACAATATCTAATTTTCAAGTAAGATTTTAGTGACCCGGTTGGAATCAAATTTTAAATTATAACCCGGTTACAAATTAAACACATTCTAATTTTTGTTTCACACAAACGCAAGACAGTGCCAGAGAGAGAAAGGGGAAAGAGAGATTGATGCCTGACGCGACGCCGCCTCCCTCTGACCTGCCGCCGGTGGAGACCTAAGCCTTAGCCGGCACCGGCGACAGCCCAAACGTTACCAGTTGTGAATGATAACACAGGTTTGGCATTGAATTCTCTACTTTTATTTAGATATTGCCAACTTGATCAAGATGTTCTGATATGATATCTTACTTAGGATTATTGAAGATTTGTCAATATCTAAATATTCCCTTACTGTTTTGTTGATTGTTGTCACATAATGTTCAACGACTCTTGTAGGAGGCTAAGGATCATGAAGGGCTCTGAGGCAATTATTTCTATTTGTTAAATGGGTAAGATTAATTCTTTTTCTCGTTTCCCTTGTTAATTTCGTTTTCTAAGTCGATTTGATTTGTGGGTATTTTTTGTTTTTGTTTTTTTGGAGTTTAGGTGTGTTTGAAATTTTTGCTATTGATGTCAATGCACGTTGTGACTTGGGGTTGGATCATGAATAAAATTGCAATATATTCTTTGATATTTGTGATTTGGTCTGCACTTTTTTTTCCTAACTGATTGACGAATGCAAGCTTAACTTTTTTATGAGTATGGAATATTCTTAGATGTTTCTTATGCACACCAGTATAATGCAAATGAGTTATAATAATGTACATCAGGTATTACACTTTTTCCTTTGCTTGTGCAGTTTTGGAATATCAGTAGAGACAATGGCTGCTGCAAGTGAGACATCCAAAAGAATTATAGAATTTTATTAGAATGCACAACTGCAAAAGTGAACGACATTTGTTGTGGTTAAATGTGCAAAAGTGAAGGTGCTTTTGGAGATAAATGTGTATTTTGAAGTGGATGGAATACTTAGATATTTTTTTTGTTATCATTTGAAATAGTTCATGGATTACTACTATTTGGAACAATTTGAAGAATAGGTTATTTAATGTTACTATTTTGAACATGTTAATTGGTGCAATTTAATATGATTTTTATTAGAAACCTTGTCAAATTATGCAGTTGGCTAGTCTTTCATTTAAAATTGATCAGTTGTTTAGATATATTGTTGTGCCTTGGAATGGTTTAATTTGCAAGACTCTTGTATGGAAGAGCATATTGGACAAAACTGTGGCAATCAGATTTCAAATATACCCAATCCAATTTGGTACAAAACTGCAGTGAAATCATTATTGTCTTGACTGATATTTATACTTTGATGGTCTCATATTTCAAAGAAGGCAGATTTTTTATTGAACTTTGCTTTAATCAACAAATTTGGGGTTTTACACGTTGTACCTCTATTTTGGAGTTTCACAATTCTCTTAGACTCCACCTCTGCTGTAAAGCAGGGACTTTTAGTTACAATGCTGAAAAATGTCACCAAAGAAAGGATTCTTGAATACCAAGGAGAGCTGAAACTGGTAAGTTCAATTTGCATAATTTTCCGAAATTTTCGTTGTGATAAGGGTACTAAAATTTTTAGTATCTCTAATTTTCCATAAAAAGTCAGTGAAATTACAAATATCAAGCAATCCATTTACACATCACTTTTGAGTTCAGAGATACATATATAAAAACAAAAGAAATTACATAATAATCCATGTCTCTAGTTAAAATCTTCTACCTTACATGAAAATTTTCCAGTCTCTTAACTACACAAAAGCTAATACATATCAAAGACAAATAGAGATTTCTAAAATAGAATACCAAACTTCAATTTCTTTCAAAGCTTTTGATACCCAGGAAACACCTCCCTTTGGTCTTTGTTGATACTTCCACTTTAGTTACGGTTCTTACACTTCTCCATGGCCCCTGGAGCTGCAATCAAAGCATATTTCTTAGATCATTTTGAATGTACATTTTCACTATAGAGACAAAAATCGACGATTACGCTGACAACAAGTCCATGATGTTCAATCACACTTTATATTAAGCTGACAAATTATCACACTGAACATATTATGATAACACATACCTAGCCCAATTGCCTCTGAGCCCTTCATGATTCTTAGCCTCCTACAGGAGTCGGTGAACATTCTGTGAAAACAATCAACAAAACATTAAGGGAATATTTTCATGGCTGAAAATGACAAATCTTCAATAATCCAAAGCAAGATATCATATCAGAACATCTAGATCAAGTTGGCAATATCTAAATAAAAGTAGAGAATTCAATGCCAAGCCTGTGTTAACATTCACAACTGGTAACATTTGGATAATCATACAAAAATAACAAATATACAATTTTTAACACAAATAACAAATTTAAAGGCACTACTTTTAAATATTAATCCTTCTTGAAGCTGAATTGGTTTGACTAATAATTCATGAACAGTTTTTTAGAGGACATAATATTACTTGCACATTGTGAGAATTAGCAGCTTGACTTTTTCAGGATTATGACAGTGATGAGGTATTCTCAATCCAAGATGATCGCATCATGCACTTGCTGCCTGCATTTTACCAGGATATGACAGTGAGGGTGTACTCTAAGAAGCCTGAACTGGTTTGTGGAAAATAAAGACATTGATTTTGCTAAGTCATTCATTCAACTTTCAACTGAAGACTTATGGAATGAAAGCACAGGTTCATTCAACTCTTGACTCAAAGAAACAGCACCAGAGATAACATAAGGAACAGGCCTCACATAGCCAAACCAAGATCAAAAAAAAAAAAAAAAAATTCCATAAAAAATTTAAAAATAAAATAAACACTTACTAAAAGAAAAGAAACATAAGAGGACTATGACAACCAGTAGTAAAACTAGTAAAAAAAAACAATCCTTTCATTTGTTTTGACTTTAATCTATCTAAATCTATTGGAGCACTAACAACGTTGTTGTTGTTAAATTCACCAAGTCCGAATCTTATGGTCACCAAACACTACAAGAAAAAAGACCTATTACAACAAGTAATATTACAACAACAAAAATAATTGGAGTAATATATATACTATTGCATCTGTGAGTTGTTTTTTGTTGTAATAGTAACTTAAATTTATTACATCAATTAAGATTGTTGCAAGAATTACCGTGTTACATCTAAATGTGTTGTTGTAATAACTAAACCTTATTTTATTTTGAAATATATTGATGCAATAAGTAACCACTTATTTCACATCAAAATATATTGTTGTAATAAATGAAAAATATACTTTTTGTTGTAATAGTAACTTAAATGTATTACATCAATTTAAGATTGTTGCAAGAATTACCTTGTCACATCTAAATGTGTTGTTGTAATAGTTAAACCTTATTTCACATCAAAATAATGTTGTTGCAATAAGTAACCACTTATTTCACATCAAAATATTTTGTTGTAATAGGTAAAACCTTGTTTCACATCAAATGAAGTTGTTGTAATAGAGGTCAAGGACAGCTTGATGCATTTGGGGGTTTAAGGCAAAAGTTGAAATTGAGGCTTTTTATATATTTAAGGCAAAAATACACTTTGAGCCAATTTTCATTTTGGTCTCTACTTTTTTGGAGCGCCTATGTTGATTCCTCAAAATCGAAAATCATTACCATTTTGGTCACTACTGTCATCTCAATAATGGAAATTGTCTCCGTAGCAAACCTTCAATCTAATTAAATTAAATAATAAAATATTTTTTTGTTGCTTTTCATTATTATTTTTTTTTAGGAAGAACATAAGAACATGTTCTTCATGTTCTTCCCCAAATCAAGACATGTCCAATTGACCCGAGAGCTCCGGCGGTCGGCGGTGAGTTATAGATCCCAAAAATTGGCTCCAATGATCGGCGGCAGGTTACAGATCCAATAAACCAACTTCGGTGGGTTGGTTGGTGGGTTCTTTCCTCTAAACCTCGCCTCAACCAACTTGATTGGAACCTTACCAAAATCCGGCGAATCAAACTTTTTTTGGCAAGTTTTTGGTCAAAATACTTTAGATCCGACGAGATTAGACATGTCCAACTGACCCGAGAGCTCCGGCGGTCGGCGATGAGTTATAGATCCCAAAAACCGGCTCCAACGATCGGCGGCAGGTTATAGATCCAATAAACCAACTTCGGTGGGTTGGTTGGCGGGTTCTTTCCTCTAAATCTCGCCTCAACCAACTTGATCGGAACCTTACCAAAATCCGACGATTCAAACTTTTTTTGGCAAGTTTTTGGTCAAAATACTTTAGATCCGACGAGATTTATGCCTGGGGATATCTCACTGAATCTAGTGAGATCTCAACCAGATTTGCTGGAGATCTCAACCAGATTTGGTGGAAATCTCATCAGATTTAGCGAGATCTCACCAGATCTGGTCAGATCTCCGCCAGATCTGGCAAAATTTTGTCTAAAATAAACTATTTAGGCTGGATTTTTCCACCGTGGACGGTTTGTACCGAATTGACCACTTTCTGGCACGAATCCGACTGCTCTAATCTGACTCCCTCTCCGGTCAGTGATAGGTTTGAACTTCCTTCACTCGATTCTGTTAGGTCGGTCACGGGTTGGGCACAAACCAAACCTAGACTGACCCGTGGACACCCCTTCAAACCCATAAACCCAGTAAACAAACCAATCTCCAACGAACCCATAAACCTATAAATTTTCTTCGAAAACATACACAAAAAACCCAAAAAATTTAGCTTAAATACAAAATAATAAATCCCAAAGCCCATATTTTCTCAAACACAAGCAAAATCATCAAATTTCAAAGTCTTAGCTAGCCACACCCTGAAATCTCCAAAGACCCACAACATGCCACACCCAAAATCTCCACACTTTTTTCATGTTCTTCTTCCCTAAAACCCATGGCCAAAAACCCAAGCCAAAAACCTATATTCCCTGTAGATCCATGCCAAAAATCATTCTTCCCCATAAACCCATGTCCAAAAATCGATGATGTGAACTTTCTCTATCTCATGGTCTAATCCAATGGCTGAAACTCATGTTTGACGACTCATGACCACACTCCATCAATTGAACACTATCTTATCATATTTCTCTCTATCTCTCACTCTCTAAATATGACGTAAAAAAAAAAAATTAAATACTACATAAACTGTTGGGCTATGTGGAGTTTAGTTGTGTTTGATCCGGATGACGACCTGACCCGACCCAAAATGATGTTGCATGATTTTTAATGGCAGATTTTCTGAGGCTTAGTCCATGGAGCGGAGGCTTGGGCCGATAGGCCAAAGCTGTAGCACTCATTGTGAATCCTGTGCGTAGGATATAGAAACCGTTTTTTTGGTGATTAGGGTAGACACAAAATTTGACAAAACATTTCACACTTGTTGATGTGGTAAATATGATTTTCAGACCCGAATCGTTCAAACAACTTGAAAAGAGAACGGTTCAAAGTTTTTAAAGTCGAACCAAGGTTTAACTGAGGTCGAACTGTGATAACATTATAATTAATATAATAATTATTTAAAAGATAAATAAATTTTTGGCCCGTTTTGTATTCTATTGTGAATCTTGTGCACAGGATATAGAAACCGTTTTTTTTGGTGATTAGGGTAGACACAAAATTTGACAAAACATTTCACACTTGTTGATGTGATAAATATGGTTTTTAGACCCGGATCGTTCAAACAACTTGAAAAGAGAACGGTTCAAAGTTTTTAAGGTCGGACCAAGGTTTAATTAAGGTCGAACTGTGATAACATTATAATTAATATAATAATTATTTAAAAGATAAATAAATATATTAAATTAGTAAAAATTGCAAAATTACCTAAAATAATCCAAATAAATATAAAGAATTATATTTCAAATACATTTCTTATGTCATAACTTTCATAATGCAAATAAAAAATATTAAATTCTAAGCATAATTGACAATCCAATATTTTCTTTTTTATGCCCATTCAACCATTTGTGAATTTAAAAGAAAAAAAAATACAAGTGGAGTGGGCGGACATTGGTTTGTGCCAATTAAAAAATGGGTTAAATACAGAAAAGGTTCCCATAATATTTAAGAATTTTTTTTACACAAAGCATAAGTGAATAACAGTAAAGCATAAGTGAGAGTAAAACAAGGCAGTGCAATAGTGTTGAGCCGGATATTGTTGCATTATTTCGCGGGACAAGATATTGGGTAGCGGGAAAGTTTTATTTGAGAGAAAAAATTGGGGAGCGGGAAAAGTGAATTATTTTCCCAGTTTTTTCTCATCTATTCCGTTTTCTCCATATCCTCTCAGTTCCGTGTTTGTCTCCATCCATGATACCGTATCTCAATTTTGAAGTTTATCTCTACTGGCTTGAATTTGGTTTCTCTCACGCGAACAACCAGAAACTGTCCAAAAAAAAAAAAAACGTGAGATTTGAAGGAGGCAAAGATGAGAGATTATTGAAGATTGTGATTTGAGGAGCAGCAGAGGAGTTCATTCTCTTTTACTGGGTTTTCTTTGAGGAATTTCAATCTCTCATTCCGGTTGGCTTGAGAAATTTCTCTGATTTGCAGGTATAATCTTTTGCTTCTCTTTAAATTTAATTTTTATTAATTTGTTTCTAGAGAAGACTTAGCAAAAAAAAAAAACGAAATTTTACTTTGGATTTTGAGCAGTGAAGTGGAATCAAGTAGACTGATACAAGAATATAGGTGTTGTTATTTTGGAATCTAATTTTTGAAGGTTTATTGGTGAATGTAAGGTTAAACTTGTGTTTTTTTTTTAAATTCAAATTATATGTGTAGTTTGAATTTATAGAATGCTCTGTGCAAAGATCTATTCTTTACACTGATAGTGAGTGGGAAAAGATTTTGTTCATGTTTTTGGAGTTATATAGTTGTTCTGCTGAATCCAACTGCATTGTAGGGATATAGTGAACTTTATTATTTTTTTTTTAACTATATAATTGGGGCTGTATTTGTGTGTGGTTTCTGTGTATTGATAGGTTATATTCAAATTATTATACATGCAGAGATATATGTTTTGTTGCTTTAGAATCCAGTCTTCGAAGATTTTATTGATGAATGTATGGATTAGTAGAGTGCTCAGTCCAAAGATCTATGCTTTATAATGTGTTAGTGAGTGAGAAATAATTTTTTTTTTCTTCATGTTTTTGGAGTTATGTAGTTGTTTTGTTGAATCCAAGTGCACTATGGGGGGTCAGTGAACTTTGTTTTTATTTTAAATTTGAATTTTGGTTGTTTAAGTGGGTTTTTAAGCATGTAGCTGTATGATTTTCTTTGCCTTTACTCACATATATTTAAGATGATTTTTGGGGCATTTGATAAATTAATAAACTTTATTGAAAAAGAAAATCACTAACTAGTTCACAGGATGTTAACTTAAATGGCATCAATGTCAAGAAAAAGTGCAACAACCGATAAACTTGTCACAATTTAGAGCCAGAAAGGTCTGTTAAATCAGACATCCATTTAAAAAAGGACCGTAAAAGCATTTTCCTAAGATCTGTTTTACCCTCTCCAAATAGTCCACATAATGCACATTGGTATTGCATCCCAAATATCACTGTTAAGAGGAGTAGCAAACCTCTCCTTCCAACATTCCAGTAAATCAAATGATAATGTATTATTGTGGGAATGGTCCTCTTAATCTGGGTTGTCATGCATGATATTTGCATGTCCTATTAGTTTGAACATTCTGGCTTCAATATTATGAAGTTATTATGTTTCTAATGTTTCATGGAATTTATTATTGTAGGCTATCACTTCATCGAGAACAAAGAAAGGTGAGTTGTTTCTGGCTGATAAACCCCTTTAAAATTTATGTTTCCCACTAATGCATGCTGAGCTTTATTAGACCAAATCTTGTTAGTGTAATGTACATGGTCCTTAGGCAATCAATCAGGATATCAATGGTCACTGCTTTTTTTGTTTACTTTAATGGCATCCTAGCATTTTAGATATTAATAATTCCAAGGCTTTTGCATCCTCACCAGATCACAACAAGGTAGGCAAGGGAAGATTAGAAGCTTGTCCTCAAAAGCAAGTAGTTAAGCAAGTGGACTAACACGATCAATGTTAGTTTTTTCCTGAATGCTAGACTCTTGGATGTTGATGTTTTTGGTTGTTCTATTGCTATATATATATATATATATATATATATATTCTTTCTTTTTGTTTAGTTTATTGAAAGTGTCGTATATGGTGGAGACTTGCACTAGTTCACTTTAGTTTATTGCTAGTATTAGACTTGATATACTATTAAAAATAAAACTAGTATTTATTTAATGTTAACAAAATGTAAGTAAAAAAAGATATAAAATAATTATAAAAATAAAATAAAATAAAACAAATGTTACAATTGAGAAGAAAAAAAGGGCATTGCGGCCAGGGGGCCCTTGGCTCCATGCTTCTAGACTAGTCCACAAATAACGCCGCCACTCTATCGATACCTTGTGAAGATAACCATTTTTTTCAAACCATAATCCAATGGGCATTGTATTGATTAGATTCTTGGCTGCTAATTTTATTGGCTTCTTGAGTTCTTGTTCATTTGAAATACCTGAATCTTCTAACATGTTAGTTTGCTTTTGGGTCACACACCCTGATTGGTTAGTTACTATTTCTACCATTTTTTAAAAAACCCTAAAAAAAGTGTCAAAGACCTAACATTCTTTCCAACAGATTTTATGGCAGTTTGCACCCCCAAATTGAATGTGAGGGGGTGCTCAGAGATAGTTCAGAGGTACAGAGAGAAAGTGAAAGTGATTGTCACACTCTCATTTGACTTGCTTTTTGTCAAACAGATATAGCTTTTACTTAAAAGAAGATATATCAGTGTATATATATGTGTGTTAAGTTAAACTTTGTCACATGCTTACTTCCCAGCATGGAGGAATTTGAAAGTGTATATTCTGTTTGCTTCTGAGCTAAATTAACATATTTTTTGGTTCATGCATGTGGAAAATGACGAAAGAAACAGATTAGATGGGGATTCTTATGTTCAAATGGTATATTTGAATTTGATTTTGCCCTTCTGGTTGTATTTAATTAACCATCCCCTTCTTTCCCTTCCCTTTTCTAACTTGAACATGCCATTTTTTGTTGTATGTGGCTTCCATCTTAGCAGCTAAAAATTGTGATTTTTTTTGTTTGATGTGAAACAAAATAGAACCATGTAATTCATTTTATAATTATCCAAGTACTAGCTGAACGTGCAGAAATGGAAGCAAAATTTGAAGCAGAACGCGCTAAAAGGGCGGCTGAACATGCAGAAATGGAAGTACAATTTCAAAGACTCCGACAGACTATGCGTGAGGAATTTCTGGCAATACTAGCTAACCAATCTCAAGTACACCTATCTTATATAAATTTTTGGTGGGTTGTTTTGTTGGTGGTGGGTTGTGGAAGTAGGTCGTTTTGTTGATGGTGGTTGTTGACAATATATATATATATATATATATATATATATGGTTATGTAGTTTCATATAGTTTCTTTTGATTGAGTAAAAATTCTGTTTTGGTGAGTTGATTGTCTAACTTTTTGGCAACTTATTTCTGTGCAAGCATGTGGGATCAATCTGTTCAGGTTGGAATGTTTTGATTGAGTTAAAAATACTGCTTTGCTGAATTGATTGTCTAACTGTTTGGCAACTTATTTCTGTGCAAGCATGTGGGATTAATCTATTCAAGTTGGAAGGACTGAATTGTTTTACTTGTTCAAATTGGATTTAAGGCTTCTTGTTGTTGTTGTTGTTGTTGTATATGATCACTCTTGTGTTTACATTTGTCTCATTGTTGGTATCTTTAGGTATTTTCTGGAGCTCATGTCATGGTTTTAAATGGAATTTTTGTGATAATTTCTATGCTTAGAAATTACCAGTAATAGAGTGTTATAAATTTGGTCCTCAATTTATACTTATTTATTTATTTTTTTCAATTGTATAGGGTGGAGGCCAATGAAGCGGCTGTGAAGCATTCATGGATATCACTTTCTGAAGGGAACTTTTCTTACAAGTTGTGTATATATTTGTGTATATTTACTTTTGAAACTATGTGTTTGATCGTAATTAACTAAACAAGTTATGTGTATATTTGTGTTCTTGGACGTATCAATTTGATGGAGTACTTTGACTTTTGCATTTATTTAATTTGTATCTTTAAATTGTAGTTCTTAAATATAATGTTTTATACTATCTTATAATGCATATATTGCATGATAGGCTAATAGACAAATTATTTAAAAAAAAAAAAAATCAACCTATTGCAACAAGGTTGTTTGTTGTAATAAGCTATGACATTTTTCACAAAACTTTTGAAGCAATAAGCTATTGCCACAAAGTTATTTATTGTAATAAAGAAGTTATTGCATCAACTTGTTTGTTGCAATATTTAGGATTTATTGCAACGAGATTTTTTTGTTGTATAAACCTATTGCCTCAGAGTTTATTACAACGGCTTGCAACAACTTTTTCGTCGTTGCAATAACACCTTATTACAACGACTTTGTAGTTATTGCAACGATTTTTTCCGTTGTAATAGACCTTTTTTCTTGTAGTGAAACTATGATACAAATTATCCTAAAAACTTTGGATCTAAATCTTACATGGACCTAAATTGAGGTGAGATACCATAGGAAAGGAGAAGGGAGGCGGGTCAGTGGTTGTGCGAGGGGAGGATGGAGGCAAGTCAGTGGTTGTGCGAGATAAGCAGGGACGCCGGTCAGTGGCTGTCGCCGGCGGCGGCTAGGGCTTGGGTCTCCACTGACGGCGGGTCAGAGGGAGTCTAAGGCTTTGGGTCTCCACCACCAGCGGCTAGGGTTTGTCCCCTTTCTCTCTCTGGCGCCGGCGTGCGTTTGGGTGAAACAAAAATTAGAATGGGTTTAATTTGTAACCGGGTTATAATTTAAAATTTGATTTCAACCAAGTCACTAAAATTTTACGTGGAAATTAGATATTGTAATTTTTTAATTTAAAAATACCATGTCATTTAAAAAAATGCCAAGTCATTATTTTGTTAGTCACGTAAATAACATTATTAACAGAAGTTAATAAAAGAACTAACATTATTAACAGAAGTTAATAAAAGAACTGATACAACTCATTTTTTAAACTTAAGGGACCAATTGTGCTTAGTTGAAACTTAAGAGACCAATTACGCACACAGAGTAAACTTGAGGGACCAATATTGTAATTTTGCCAAAAACAAAAGAAGAAAGTAAAAGAAGGAGAAGCAGGTGATGAGGCGACAAACTTGAAACTGAGAACTGAGAAACAGCAGCAGCTTCGTCGATCTGCAATGACTAGTTAACAAATTTTTCAAAGATTTTAATAAGCGTCAACTTCTTCTTCTCTTGTTATTCTTTTTCTAAGCCCTCCCTTAGAGGTTTTGGTTTCTGCCCGGTATTAAATTATCGGCCGAAATCCGGAATTTACTCGAGTACAGCCGGTATTTTAGCCAGAACGAAATAGTAGATTTTTTGTACCGGCCAAGGTTCCGGCACGCCGGTACGGTAAGAAATTAACTCCACTGGTCCCAAACTCCAACACCAACTTCTTATTGGACGAACTGCCACGTGGGGGATCTCAATTGTTTTGAATATATATAGAATTCATAATACTCCAATCTATCAAAGCATGTAATTAACCCCAATTCAACAAAACAAAATATAAACCATATCAGGTCCTTTATGTTCTCTCTGTTGTTGTTGTTGTTGTTTTTTTTTTTTTTTTTCTCACTCTATCATGAAATCAAAGTTATGTTTTGTCCTTTTTGCTTTTTTCTTTTTTTCCACCATAACATAGTATCAAAAGCATGTTTATCTTTTTTTAATAGGAGAGATACAATAGATCAGGAAGTAAACTCTACAGAAGGATTGAAACGCTTCATTATAAATGTTAATTGGACAAAGTTTACAAGTGATCTATTTAGAGGCCTAAAGAGGATCACTTGCATCGCTACTCATTCAATGAAGAGTAATACGAAATTATTATGTATGTGTTGTATACTGTAGTAAGATATTAGAATTATCGTCACATCACTATTCTGAAACCAGAAACTGAAGTTAGGATCTAAATCAAAGATATACGTACAACCTTAAATCAGAAAACCATGGCTAGAAAATAATTAATCGAATAACAATCCATTAGTTTTAAATGATAAAAACTCAATTAATTTACTTTTGCATACCATCAACATGCAACCATATATGTAACACAAAAGATTCTATTATATAGAATATTGAAACAGCAGAAACATACTTAGAAATATAATAAGCCACTCAAACACAAAAATACTAGACTTTAGTTTGTTTTGAACAGCGTCAAGAAAAACTCTAGCAGAAAAACACACACAAAATACAACTTTTAATCCAGGGACTAATTGGGGTCATTCACTTGAAGCACTTGGCATCAAAAAGAGGCTTGCCCTCAAAAGGTTCGTGATCTTCAATCATCTGATTCACACGTTCCTTTTGGTCTTCATCTGTGATATCAACCTTCTTCCAGTCATATAGCTCCATATCATAGCATTCATCAAGCACAAATTGTGGTATTTCTGGCCCTCGGAAAAGCCACAGTCCTTTCACCTTGAAGGGTGGCTCTGATCCAATCATTAGCATCTTCCCAAAAGCATATTTGCGTGCAAGATCCATCCTCTGAAGAAATCCACCGACCTTGTTTAGTGTTACAAAGGAAACAGTATTCTCATCATTGTACTTGTAATCACAGAACCAGAGAGAGTATCCCTCAGGATCGTACATGTCCCAGAACCCTGCAACAAACAAACATGAAACAATGATGAAGAGAAAATTGTTCAAGCAGCAAGTGACATATAAATGTTGTGAACATGATCAAGGTATAAATAAGGATTTCTAGCTAATGCATGGTGGACTTCAATGTTTCAAAATAATAACACGGCCAAGGTATTGGAATTGAATATTCAACAAAGACTAAATTACACTTTTGATTCTTATAGTTTGAGTTGTTTTCATTTTGATCTCTTTAAGTTTGAGATATTCATTTTGGACCTTTAAGTTTGATTCAAAAATGGTCGTCCATCTTCATAGTGACTAATTTAACCAATAAACTAAGTGCCAACAAAACAATGTCATTTCTTTTTTCATCCCCCTTTCCCCTCTTAACCGCTAGATATATCACGGGCATATACGAAACAACTTTTGAAAACACATTCAAATTTTGATGGACTAAAAAGAAATTTTCAAATTTGAAGGAACTGAAATGAAAATAATCCTAAATTTTAAGGATAAAAAATGTAATTTAGTCTTCAACATATTATACCAATATATATGCTAGCTATTTTCTCAATGCATGAACATAATCCAAACATACCACTTTAACAAAATATACAAACATTTAAAAGATAGCAACCTCAATAAATGAGAACTTCAAGGTTTGAGAAAATATACAGATATGAACTAAAACTATAGAATAGATTGAATGCAAATGATACTATTGAGATGACAAGTTATGATTGGTATACAATAAATTAATGTCCGTGACTTTGTGAAAAATCATTAGTGAAATTGATTTTTCACTAATCACAATTTCCCACCTCAAATTTTGTGAAAAAATTTATAAAATTGATTTTGCATGTAACATTGTTGATATATAGGGCAAAGATTAATATAGCCAAAAGAAGAGGTTATATTTTATACCTTTAAAACAAAACTTGTTGCACACAAACTTTTACAAACGTTTGCATACACACCCAAAAAAAAAAAAAAAAAAAACATTTGAAGACCCAATTTCAAATTGTGTGTAATAAACTCTACCTGTACCTTTAATAGCAACCTCGCGGAAGTTGGTTTTTGTATTTGAGTACAGCCTCTTCCACTCATCCAGTATCATCTTACTTGGGGGCAGTAGATCAAGAGGATTCTTAGGTTTGGGTTTTGGAGCCTCCTCTTCTTCACCAACTTCTGTTTGGGCTTTGTTGGCTCCTCCTTTTCCGCTTCATCCATAGGCTTCGGTTTAGAAGATTCTTTTGGGTGATTAGAAGGATTCTTTGTAGATGTAACTAGTGGAACAGTCTCAGTCTGTTTCACCTCACCTAAAATCTTCTTGAAATTTGGTTTGTTAACCAAGGTCCAGAAGTATCTCTCCACATGAAGGAACTCAGAGGTAAAGCTCTTAGTCAGGAGCTTGGTGAAGCCCTTATATAAGTAGCACGCCACAGCAATGTCAACCAGGGTCACGAAATGCCCAACTAGGTACGTGTTTGAAGCAAGATAAGTGTTTAGAGCTCTCAGAGCTGTCTTCAATCCCGAAATTGCAGCTTCCTCGACCTTCTTGCAAACAAAAGAAAAATTATACAAATCAAATAGGGCTAGGTTCTAATAAATTACCACTTGTCCCAAATGCTTAAACTAATAGAAAATTATGAAATTAATCACTTAATCATTATTCTTATATGACATAATTATGAGGTGATCATCAACATGTGCAAGGAGCACTCTCAGAATTCAAATCAATAATAGTAAAGATAAATTAAATAATAAGCGCACACGCACAAAGAGCATAAGAATTAAACATTGTTTGGCTATATACCTACCTCCACATGTGGTGATAAATAGAAAATTGTCAGTATAAAAATAGAAAAATTATATTAAGTGTACAAAGATTCTCTTAAGAAACCTAAACCCCAAATACACTCCGGCCATGTAACACAACATTTAGATTTTGTAAGTAGAATATAGATAAATACTAATGTTAATTTGTAACTCACCTGAGGAAGGTACACAGCACGTCCATCTCTAGGTTTAAACCAAATGACAATATTACCATATATCTCCACTGATGTGAATTCAAGCCACTGTTCTATGTGGCCCTGAAAATACAAGCATTCATAACAGTAACTCAATAAGCATAAAGCACACGCGCACACATAAAGAGCATCACCAGTGGTAATAAAGGTCTCACATAATCAATTAAAGAAGAACCAAGAAGTGTATTGTCGGACTTGAGGCGAGTGACTGCAGAACAAATAAAAAGCCCATAAGTTCCAACATAACAACCTTAAGAGAATCCTCAAGATTTGACAAAATTTTCTTCCAAACCGAGTTAAAGAAGAACTCACAGGACCATTTATAAGACTATCCAAATTAATTTAAATCACATAATTCATTCAATCATTTAAATAAATCACATAACTAAAAATATATATATAAATTTTTAAACTACCACGCAGTAAGTTAAAGGAATTTTTGAAAACTGTCCCTTAAAATTAATAGAAAATATGTTCATAGTGTTATACATTTCTTACACACAATTTTCAAAATATCAAGTGCGACATGCACATTTTTTTTTTTAATTGATGTTTATATTTAAAACATGAAACGAGTACATTAATGAGTCTCTGTGACAATGATTATTCCAAAATTAATGGGTGGGGGTAGAAGTAGAAAGTCAATAGCCTTACGATAACGTGCTATAGCATTGCTCTCAAAGATGGGACCATCAGGTGTTTCCAACACTGGAACCTAGAAAAATGACAGATTTAGTATTAGAAGCTTTTAGCAGACTAAAAAAATGATTACCAAATATAGAAGTATACCTTCCCGATTGGGTTTAGCTTGAGAAATTCGGGAGTTTTATTAGTGACATTCATCTCAAAATTTGGGTCCAGTTCCACTTGCACACCACTGTACTCTGCAACAATAAGTATCTTGAGAGCATTTGTGTTCGTATTTGCTGCATGCAATATCTGCCATGTTGATCAAGCGGATACATTTAATTTGGTAACAAAAATAATTAATCAATAAAAAATGCTATGTTCACAACATATTTATAACACTTTCACAACAAATCTTATGTGGTATATAGGTTGTTATTAGTTGTTATGGGTAACCAAAATAATAATTCAAATTATAGATTCAAATTAGAACTAATTATAATTTACCACTTATGATTTGCTGTATGTGAAAATATTGTAAACGTAATATTTTTCTTAATCAATTGTTATAGTAGCTAATTAATTAATTTCAGAGGGGGCAGTGCACTCGCTTGCAAGGGATATTAGCAATTATTAGCACAGGGAACCCCTACATCATATACTACAGATTTTACGTGTGAGCCAAATGGAAAAAATGTTTGGGGTCAATATTGCAACCGTTCTAGGATTTAATCCCGTAGAAAATTCACTAAAATAAACAACTTTACCAGTCTACTTACAACAAATTAGTACATTTAGACTCCCTATTATAACCTCAGAAAACGTCTTGTTTGCCACCACAATGACCCTAGAAGTTCTAAAATCTTTCTACATGAACTTCCTCCATGAGTGAACCTCGTCCACAACCAAAACTTCAAACAATGACACCTTCGAGGAGAAACTCTAAAAAATATCTCATATAGAGAAAACACTTTATAAAAAGTAATTTAGAATTCTTTTGACTCAATAAAAGTTTGTACTCAAAAATATCTCATATAGAGAGAAAAAACTTTATAGAAAGGAATTTAAAATTCTTTTGACTCAATAAAAGTTTGTACTCAGAGTAATTAACATTGATACAACAACCTCTCTCCTCTCAATTTCAAATATAAGGGTTGGTTTTATATAGGGAATCATTAGGTTAATTTGTATGGCTTCAAGGTTAGTGTAATGTTTGCTGCAATAAGTATCGAGTGAGAATTTTTTTGCTTGAGCGAAACTCTCTAGGAGAACAATTGTGACAACTTTGAATGACTATATCTCATTCATTCTAAACCCAAATTGGGTCAAATTTCCATGTTTTTTGAAGATCCAAATGTCTACTTTCAAATTAAACAAGTTTTACTTAGAATCCACTTTTGCGCAAAAGATATGGTAAGAGATCATCAATTCATCATCTTTCAGACTTCACCATATTAAATCCCTTATTATCTTTGAGTAGCTTCTAAACCAAACTCAAATATCAAGTTGGCGTTTAATTTGTCACAAACCCAAACCCAATATCTAGGAATCAATTATTCCAATGAAAAATTTAATCACCAACTTAATACTTGAGTTACATTAATGTACGGGTGATATATATGGTTAAAAAATCACTTGATTATTACATTTAATAAAATAAAATACGCAGGAAGTCTGTATTCTATACACCAAAGTGTGTATCTAAGTAGACCCTCAAAAAAAAAAAGTGTGTATCTGAGTAAATAAAGAATTCTTCTAAAAAACTTTAATAAAATAAAAATGAACTGAAATAAAACCCTTCTATTAGACTCCAACAAAGGAAAACTATCTCTTATTCTTGTTTACATCTACTATTTTACATTTATTTTCATAATTGATGTAAAAATGTCCACATTTTAATATATGAAAATGATCGTAAAATAACGTACATATAAAATAAGTGCAACAATACATTATCCTAAGTCCTTACAAGACAAAATGAGTGCACCACAAGTGATTGAAATTCAGACCATGCAATAGTATTGCACTTTAAATAGTTGAGATTAAAAGTTAAATTCACTTTTAATAACCCTTGAATTGATTTTTATAAATATATTATATATATATATATATATATATTAACCCTTTGAACAAATTTTTTTTTTTTATCATGTGTGCTAATTATATACATGTTACAATACACAGGATTTAAATCCCAATAGAACTGTCTTAGCAGGTCAAAACATAAACAAAAACCATATATGAGGTGGATAAAATAAAACAGATAAGCGATTGGTAAGAAATGCATGAAATCAAATAAAAGATTCATCCAATTTAATTCACCAGAGCCATGTCTTCACTGAAAGAAAAAAAAAACGTCTCTCTCAGATCTCAAAAGTCAAATATGCCTATACGAAACAAAAATAAAAACATACGCACGTAAAGTAATTAATAATGGAAAAACAAGGCGTTTGATTCTCTAAAGACAAAATTTTCAGAAAATATCGAATAGTTCCATTGAAACGATCAAAGTATAATCCGAGAGAAGAGAGAGAGAGAAAGATGTAAGACCTATGAGTTTCTAGGAGAGCAACTAAGAGTGAGAGATGAGAGAACCAAACAATGGGTTTTGTACGGATCCAATGCAAACAGTGTTTTATAAAATAATTTTTTTTTTTTTTTTTGTTCACTATTCTTCTATCCTTTACCCATTAGGCTTTCGTTTTTGAATAATCTAGCTATCATCATCATCATCATCATCATCATCATGGTCTTGTCTTAATGATTAGCATTATTCTATCAATATTTTTCTTAATGATTTGTTCGTTTTTCACAACTTTTGTATTATAAAATATTCATTTCGTTTGCTTTTGTCCGCCACCTTTCAATTTCATTATCCAACTTATTGCAATCAATAATACAATGTTCACTATAGTCTGTATCTTTGTATTTCCATACCCGTGCAAAACCTTCTACACATCCATTTTCTTCTACGTATACCTTTGTATTTCTATAACTGGTTGATGTTTGTTATTGTGTTGATGATTCTCTAGAGGAGATGTAGAGTCGTAGGTTTACTCTTTGAAGGTCAATCCTCCCAGACCAGAGAGCTCTACCTAGTCTGGATGGTGAGCATGTGTTTGATGTTATTAATTCCTCAAGATTCACCATGGATGAATAACGTACTGTAACCTCCAGATAAGGTGAACAACGTGCTTACTACACAATAGGTAGTTTCCAAGGTGTTGGTGATAACTATGGTTTTGGTGTACGTAGTTGCCACTTTGTGACGCGGGAAACTCTTCAGAGGCTCAAATTTTTTTTTTTTTTTTTTTTTTTTTTTGTCCAAGAAATAATTTTTTTATAGAAAATTTTATTAAGATAATCATATTTAGAGTAGCAATGATGTACACCAAAACTCCAAATTTGATTATCTTAATAAATTTTTCATTTTATTTTTTAGAATTGCAATGATGTACTCCAAAAAACTCCAAATTTGATTATCTTAATAAATTTTCCATTTTATTTTTTTTTATAAGAACCAAACAATGGTTTTAGACGTACATAATGATTTTTAGACTAAATTGCAAACTACACTCCTAAAATTTGGAGTATTTGAATTTTGCGTTCTAAAATTTTAGAATTTGAATTTTACCTCTTGAAGTTTTATTCCATTTGTATCAACAATCCGTTCATCCATATTTTTCATTAAGTACTACATAAGCTCGTCACATGTATTTAATCCATCCATATTATGTTATGTCATTTTTTTATTTTAAATTTTTAAGCTACACAAATGATGTGGCATTATTTTATTTAATAAACTAATTAAACACGCGTAAAATGTTTATGTGACACTTAATGAAAAATATGGATAAAAGGATTGCTAAACGAAATAGAATTATCATCTTATACTTGTTTACATCTACTATTTTACATCAATATTTATAATTGATGCAAAAATATCCACATTTTAAAATAAGAAAACGAATGTAAAAAAGAGTGTCATTGCCCTTTCAATAATACAATGTCTTATCAAGACAAATAAAATACACTAGAAGTGATTGAGATTCAAACCGTGCAATAGTATTTTTAATAGTTGAGACTGAAAGTTAAGAAATTCAGTTTTAATCTTTTAACTCTTGAATGAAAATTCTTCTAAAAAAAAAAAACTCTAGTATGAATTCTTAAATTAGTTTTAAAATAAATCTTAACCCTTAGATCAATTTTTTCAAACTTCAATTATTATTTTTTTAATCATTTACACGTTACAGTACATACAGTTAAGACTCAAGACAAAACCTGTTAATATTCACAAGCATATTCAAATGACACGTACGGTATATGCCCAATAAAACTGATTCAATTAGAGAGAGAGTTACAATATTCCAAATTTCCAACACAATACAACACAGAAAGAAAAAGCTGCAAAAACCTCACAGTACATCCTCACGATACCCTATTACACACATTCTTCCAACTTAGAATTTCAAGTGCGTGTTACAATGTTTGCAATAGAGTGCACAGAATAAACACTGCTTATTTTAATAAGAGTTGTATTAACGGCCATCATAAAGTGCTTGTTAACAGTAATTTTAATTTTTTTATTTTTATAGTTTTATGTTTTTTTTTTTTTTCAATATAGGGCCAATTTTGTAGAGAGAAAAAATATTAAAATAATCAAAATGGCTAGTTTTATGTTTTTTTTTATAATTTTTTTTTATTAAATGAACAATTTAGTACAACTTTAACAAGCACGTTGTGTTAACATTTGCCTTTTAATAAACCAACAAAAACCAAACAGGTACTTCATGCATGGACGTACTTATTGTTCTTCCACAGGTAGATATGCTGGTAATAATTACTAGCAAGCCATGGCAGGACTCACGGCTAGGCAAATTGGATAACTTGGATCTATAGTGATTTGGGTATTAATGTTGGGAACACCAACGCCATCATTACCAGCAATGCTGACACTGGCCGGAGTTTGGCCACCACTATTGGAATTATTATGTTTACACTTGCGTAGCCGTAGTGCAAAACTGAGTATAACAACGAGGAAGAGGAGGTAAACTATTTGCTCAGCAATCTCAAGGTACAATAGCCACTTTTTATCCCTGAGCATACAGAAAGAAATGGTATCAAATAATTAAACTGGGGAAAATAAAATTAGAGAAAAAAAAAATATTCGATTACATATTTATTCCTTGACCTTTGCTTTATATTTCAAAATAATACTCATCCTTTGAAATGTTTCATTTTAGCAAGTTCATGTAAAAAAAACTCCCTACTTTGTCTATTGTTTTGGTTTTCTCTATCTCCGAACAAACATAAAAGAAACAAAACAGATTGAGTATTAAAATTACCAATCTCTTCCTTCTTTGTTGTTATCAAAAATCCTATCTCCAGACAAACAAAAAAAAAAATAGCAAACAAAGTACTAAAATTACTAATCTCCTCCCCCTTTATTGTTATCAAAATCTTTAGGGATTTTGCCGAATAAACTCAACTCAAAAATAAAATAAGAATTAACGCCAAGGACCTTGTTCACTCAAGCTTCAAGTATATGGATTAAAATAAAACATTTTTATACATATATATATATATATATATATAGATCATTTTTTAAAGATGGGACAAAAGTTGAGAACTAAATATGTAGTTGAAAAATAAAATGTATAAGTACCATATTTATCATTACCTGTTGAGAGGAGTCGAGGGTAAGAGTGGATTTGGCATGGGAAGAACCATTCTAATTGAATCTTAGAGATTTTGTTGTTATTGTTGTTGTTGGAATGGTAAAATAGTGGAAAGAAGATTTGAATTCTTATTTTTCTAATAAATGAAAATAATTAATCTGGGCAATGAATTACAAAGCTTGTAACGATTTTTTTAGCTAGCAGCGTGTGCGTGTGTTTTTTTTAAGGAAAAAAGCAGTTCGGATAGAACAGTATTATGGAAAGGAGAATATATTTATAGTTACCTCTTCACGAGTTGACCCATCTCGTTTCGAAACGTGATCTATGGAACTAGTTTTATTGGGTAAGAACCGAGTGGAGAAAAAAAAATCAACTAAAGTAAACCGCGCGTTTTATGATAGTCAAACAGATTAAGACTATACACAGTGTGGAAATGTGACAATAGTAATTAAGACTATACACATTTATGTTTAGTCCTTCTCATAAATAAAAAAACATTTATGTTTAGTCACCCATATGATTGCCAAAGCAAAGTTGCTCGGTTGCTCATGAAGAGAACAATAGCCACAGCATTTGTTTTTTAGCATTTGTTTCAACCATTTTCAGTGAATCATTGAAAAAATGGGTTGAAACAAGTTATGTTTTTTGTAGTGAGGACCACAGCAGGACCCATAGAGAGAGAAAGAGAGAATGAGAAAAGGAATTTGGGATACTCGCGCCAATATACACTCATGCCAATATAATTATATAAACGCAGTGTTTCTCTTTTTATCTTAATTACGGTTAGATTAAATGAATAAATTAGATTCTCAAAAAAAAAAAAAAGAATAAATTAACTTTTTTTTTTTTTTTGACAACCACGATAGAAGTATATTGACCAAAAAAAAAAAAAATACAAAATAAAGTCTGATGGCCCACCAAAGGAAAAGCCAAACGCAGTGGCCAGTGGATCCAAACAAACTTCATAAAAGAAAAAACAACTAGTAAGGTGATAAACACTCATCCAGTTCATCAATTAGGAGGGCGCACAGCTAGTCGCTGGTATTCACCCAGCAAGGATGTGGCCCCTCTAAGAATTGCAGCAGGGTGTGTCTTGATGATGCCGAGAAATTCACCAGTGAGCTACACGATACTTACACGCTCGAATGTAAATCTGCACAACACAAAGAAGGAAACCTTTGCGGAGAACACCAGTGTGGTGCCGGCCAAATACCCTCCGAAGGTTAAGTCAGAAATATTCTCACAACTCTAGGGTGCTAGAGAGTTTCAAGAAGACGTACCTTGACTTGTGAAGGCATTGGAGCTTTTATAGTAGTAGAGGGTGTGGACTTCTCTTGCTTGGAGTAGAAGTCTTTTCCATATAGGAATACTTAAGATAGTAGATTGCGGAATCCTTTCCTTATAGGACTCTACGAAATGTGCCGCAAGTATCACATACCAAGGGCCTTTCTGCCCTCCTCATGGGCCTCGGACCCACTGATCCTTCATTTTGGGCTGTTCCATCTATTTGGCAGATAATGGGCCCGTCCTCTTGTTGGACCACAGTAACCATCCGTCAGGCCTAACCCAAATATAAATTCATCCTCTTCAGTTGCCCCCTTCACCCTATGGGTCCGTCGTACTTTGAGGGAAACATGGGGTGATGATGACATTAGAGGGCGTGACGGATGAAAAGATTGGGTAGACGGCTCCAAATCAGGAAGGGCGACGGTTTAAAGAGTCCGTCAACCATCAGTTCTGACGGGGACCTGAGATCATTAATGGGGCAAGACACGTGTCGCTTTTTCACAGGCCATTGTATTGAATCGAAGAACCGCTTCGTCTTCCGTGCATCTGTCTTATAAATATCGAACCATCCGCTCTCACTTTCTTACTCTCAACAGAAGATTACTTGTCAGAGCACCATCCGTCTACCTTGTCAGAGCACACCGTCCGGTCAAAACATCCGTCATCCTTAATTTAGGCCGTTCACATGGTAATCGGGTAAGTACATTCCTCCATATTTTTATACCGTCGTTTTACTTCAACAGTAGAACTTTAAATGTTTATAAATTCTTAGCCCGTCATAGTCTTAGGTTTTGTCGTCACTTGTAGGCAATGTCTAGTGCGTCAAGTAATCAGTCAGTTGTCCGTGACGGGGCAGATTATGAAGAGGTATACCCGTCAGGTCACAAAGACCAAGAGAGTCAAAGCGAAGAGAGGAGTACGTCCGCCTCTTCTCCGTCCTCAACAAATGAGGATATGGAGTTGGATGAACCAATGGAAGGTTCTGACGGCGAAGATCAAATAGGACCCGTCCTAGGAGCATATGGACCAAGGAAGTTCATTTTGCTTTCAGAGTGGACGGTGAATGATTTTACATCCACTATCAAGGAGACCCACTTCAAAACACTTAGAGTCAACTACCAGATCCCAGATAACATTCCCATCCGTCTGCCATATAAATCCGAGAAATGCTATTATGACGGAGTACAAGGCCTTGGAGTGTACGAGCAAATGTTGAAGGCAGGCCTTAGATTTCCCTTGAGCTCCCTCCATCGCGAGTTACTTAAGTATCTGGGTTTATTCGTATATCAAATATCACCCAACGCCTGGAGGGTCTTCATAGCAATGGAGGTCCTGTACGGTGCATGGTCCGACGGAGCTAGGAGGTTGACGGTGAGAGAATTTCTTCACTGCTACCGTCCGGACGAGATTGACAAATCTAGGGGTATATACAGTTTCGTAGCTAGAAGTCCGTTGTTAAAGGTAATATATGAGACCCCAGACTCCAACAAAGACTGGAAGAGTCGTTACTTTTTCTTAGAGGGTGACGAGTGGATGTGTCGTCCAGGGGATACGGAGCACATGCCCGTCGACACTGCTTTGGGCATATTGCCCTAAGCTGGTATGTATCCGTCCCAATATATAAAGACTTATTCATCCATTTCTAGATGTTTTAACCGTCTTCTTTTTTGCAGTACGATGGCGCCCACAAGTGAACCTTGAGGAGTACAGTTTTTTAGAAAAGATTTTCAACAAAACTACGCCGGAGGAAAGGACCTGGGCTAAGCTCGTCAACCTCGACACAATCCATTGGTATTGTGACGGTCCCGAGCCATCAAAAGAAGCCATCAAATACGAAAAAAGGATCCGTCAACGTAAGTTCGTCGTCTCAAATGTGTTTGACCTATTGATATTAGGTTAACAGATATTAACTATATCCGTCCGTCTTTTGCAGAAATGGACGATGCAAAGAGAAGGTCCATTATAAGGGCAAATGCTGCTAAGAACAGGGGGGCTGGTGATGCGGAACCTAAAGAGACGGGTGCAAACCATCCGTTAATGAAAGGGAAGTAGCCCGTCAAAGGAGACCGTCCATCAAAGAGGCCCAAGATCCCTCTAGACCCCGTCGTGGGACTTATGGCTGAAGGTGCGAAGACCGTCACCCCAACCAAGCACGGGGCTGGTAAAGGACTGATGAAGGGTCCGTCCTCAAGCAGTAAGAAGCCCGTCGCCCTTCTTCGAGACGACCCCAAGTATGCCTTGGAACAACTGTCGTCCATCATGACCTCAGAGGACTACGAGGATCTGGACAATCACTCGACGGAGGCGATGGGTGAGACGGGGCTGTTCAGCATTGCCCAGGTAACTTGGTCCGTCTATACCTCCTCCGTATGCCTATGTTTATTATTTATTTTTTTTTTTTAGAATAACTTTCCTCCTCTTGTTCAGGCCATGGTGATGATGAAGGGCTTATTTAGACGGTGCCTGAACCATGAGACGACCCTAGGCCGTCTAAGGGAGAAGGCTAAGGTGACGGAGGATGAGCTGGCCCAGCTTCGTGCCTGGAAAGTTGTCCAGGACAAGAAGCTGAAGATGGCAGAGGAGAGCAATGACCAACTCCTAAGGCTGACGGATGAACTTAAGAAAGTAATTGAAAACAAAGACAAAGAGATCCGTCAGGCCAAAGAAGCCGCGATACTCGAGTACAGGGATTCTGACGCCCTTTTGAATGAGCTAGGAGTGTCATTTGCTGACGGCTTTGATGAGGCAATCCGTCAGGTGAAGGCTCTGCATCCTCAGCTGGACTTGTCCTCCGTCAGCATCAGTGCTATGGAGCAAACGTCCGTCCTCCCTGCTCAAACTGAAGACACGAACGAGCTCTTTGCTGATCAAGCTCCTCCTGATGCCCCTTTTGACCAAGTGGTTGTAGAAAGCGAACCAAAAAACGGTCAGCCTCGTCGGAGTGAGGAAAAGGATGCAACGGTCGTGGAGTAGTTTTTACTTGTATTATTTTCTCTTTTTTTTTTATGTAAGAAAAATAGGGGAACAATCTTCTGACTCCGTCATGTTTTTATTTCTGTAGACACTTTATTTATTTATTTGAATGGTTTGATATATCCTGTTGTATGGAAGTGATCCGTCTTCTTTGAAGATTTAGACTATGATCTCTTTTGGGGAGGTCCGTCTATTTTGTTTGAAAATTATCATCCCCCTTGTGGTTATCCGTTCATTTTGGGGATTTCATCCTCTTGGTATGGTCCGTCCGTATTGTGGACTTGGGAGTTTTCATCCTTTTGGGATGATCCGTCCACCTTGTGGACTCAGGGTGTTTCATCCTCTTGGGATGATCCGTCCACCTTGTGGACTTAGGGTTTTTCATCCCCTTGGGATGATCCGTCCACCTTGTGGACTTAGGGTGTTTCATCCTCTTGGGATGATCCGTCCACCTTGTGGACTTAAGGTTTTTCATCCCCTTGGGATGATCCCTCCACCTTGTGGACTTAGGGTGTTTCATCCCCTTGGGATGATCCGTCCACCTTGTGGACTTAGGGTGTTTCATCCTCTTGGGATGATCCCTCCACCTTGTGGACTTAGGGTGTTTCATCCCCTTGGGATGATCCGTCCACCTTGTGGACTTAGGGTTTTTCATCCCCTTGGGATGATCCGTCCACCTTGTGGACTTAGGGTGTTTCATCCTCTTGGGATGATCCGTCCACCTTGTGGACTTAGGGTTTTTCATCCCCTTGGGATGATCCGTCCACCTTGTGGACTTAGGGTTTTTCATCCTCTTAGGATTTGGACGAACCTCACTTCAAGGTTGCCGATCCAATTGTTCACCTCTTCCAGGTATTTCTTCATCCTCTCATTTTTGCACTCATAGCTACCGTCAATCTGTCGTATTACTGCCTGGGAGTCGCAGTGTACGACTATATTTTTGGCGCCTGCTGCTTTGACTAGGTCCAGACCTGCTACCAGCGCTTCATATTCGGCTTCGTTGTTAGTGGTTGGGAAGTCGAATCGGATCATGCACTTGATTTTATCCCCCTCTGGTGTTTGGATGACAACACCTGCTCCCCCTGCTTTTTTGTTTGCCGATCCATCCGTGTGGATGCTCCACTGCGCGGCTTCTTTTGTCTTCCTATCCTCTGATTGTGCGAACTCTGCGATGAAGTCGGCCACGGCTTGGCCTTTGATTGCAGTTCGTGGGCGGTATTGTATGTCAAATTCGCTCATCTCAATCGCCCATAGTGCCATCCGTCCGGCCGCGTCAGGACTTCCTAAGGCTCTTTTCAAGGGCTGATCCGTCAGGACTATAATAGTATGGGCTTGAAAATATGGTTTTAGCTTTCTTGCCGCAGTTACCAATGCAAATGCCAACTTCTCTATTTGCGGATACCTTCCTTCTGCTCCTCTGAACGCCCGACTTATGAAATAGACGGGCCTTTGAGAACCGTCTTCCTCTCTTACCAATGCCGCACTGACCGCCGCGTGTGAAACAGCTAGGTAGAGGTAGAGTTCTTCTCCTGGTCTTGAGGGGCTGAGCAATGGTGGGGATGTGAGGTATTTTTTCAATTCTTCGAAAGCCCTCTGGCATTCTTCAATCCATTCGAACGATTTTCTCAGCGTCTTGAAAAATGGCAGGCACTTGTCCGTCGCCTTCAAGACAAACCTATTTAGAGCGGCAATTTTGCCATTCAGTCTTTGTACGCCTTTGATCGTTTTTGGTGGTTCTAACTCCATGATGGCCCGAATTTTTTCTGGATTAACCTCTATCCCTCTGTAAGATACCATAAACCCCAAGAACTTTCCTGCCGTCACTCCAAACACGCACTTAGTTGGGTTAAGCTTCATATTATATGAGCGGAGAGTGTCAAAGGTCTCCTGGAGGTCTTTCAGGTGGTCATCTTCGAGTAGGCTCTTCACAAGCATGTCGTCAACATAAACTTGCACGTTTCTGCCGATCTGGTGCGCGAACATTTTGTTCATCAGTCTTTGGTATGTTACGCCTGCATTCTTGAGCCCAAACGGCATTACTCTATAACAAAAGAGCCCTTGGCTGGTGACAAAAGAGGTTTTCTCCTGGTCAGCTTCGTCCATTTTAATTTGATTATAGCCCGAGAAGGCATCCATGAAGCTTAGGAGCTGGTGTCTGGCCGTGGAATCAACCAGGGTATCTATCCGGGGCAGCGGGTAACTGTCCTTTAGGCATGCTTTGTTGAGGTCCGTGAAATCGACGAAAATTCGTCATTTGCCGTTTGCTTTTTTGACCATCACTACATTCGCCAGCCATTCGAGGTAGTAGACTTCCCGGATAAAGTTTGCCTCTAGCAGCTTCTTCACTTCTTCTGCTATTGCCTTGTCTCGTTCCTATGCGAATACTCGTTTTTGTCTTATAGGCGAGAATGACGGATTCACATTCAGCCTGTGAGCTATGACCGAGCTTTCGATTCCTGGCATGTCTTCGTGGCTCCAGGCGAACACATCTTGATTCATTCTGAGGAATGATATGAAGGCTTGACGGACTATCTGGCTAGCCAGTGTCCCTACTCTGGCGGTCCGTTCAGGTCTTGATTCATCGAGAACTATTTCCTCTAGTTCCTCCACTGGCTCTGCTGTCGTCCGTGTGTCCTCTATGCACATGGTTTGCTGTTGGTCCTCCATCTTCAGCATGGCAACGTAGCACTCACGGGCGGCCACTTGGCTTCCTCGCAATTCACCAACCCCGTGTTCCGTAGGGAATTTGATCATTAGGTGGTAGGTCGATGTTGCCGCCTTCCACGCATTGAGGGTAGGTCATCTGATGATAGCGTTGTATGCAGATGAGCAGTCGACCACTACGAACTCTACGTTCTGTGTGATCTGTTAGGGATAATCCCCTACCGTCACTGATAGTGTGACCACACCTACTAGAAACACTCTTGCCCCTCCAAAGCCAACCAACGGGGTGTTTGTTGGTGTCAACCGATCCCTGCTAATCTTCATTTGTTGGAAAGCTGGAAAATAGAGAATGTCTGCTGAGCTACCGTTGTCCACCAACACTCTGTGCATGTTATACTCTCCTACCTGTATTGTGACCACTAATGCGTCGTCATGTGGGTGGTGAAGACGTCGTGCATCCTCCTCTGTGAATCCGATAGCTGGGCTATCTCTTCGTGCTATCTTTTGTGCTGAACCTGTTAACTGGACGTTGTTGACTATCCGTAGGTAAGTCTTTCGGGCCTTTTTGGACGACCCTGTGGCCGATGTTCCACCTACAATCATCCTTATGTCTCCGATTGGGGGCCTGGGACGCTCATTTTCCCTTCGGGGCTGCTGTTCTTGAACTGGTTGATCCGTCCTCTCCTTTCTGACGTACTTTTGCAGTTTCCCCTGTCTAATAAGGGCCTCTATCTGTTGCTTTAAGTCGTAGCAATCTGCTGTGTCGTGACCGTGATCGCGGTGGAATCGGCAATATTTTTCCCTTGATCTCTTGCTGGGATCTCCTTTCAGTTTCCCGGGAAAGGTTAGAGTCTCTTCATCCTTGATTTGCATAAGGACTTGATCTATCGGGGCTGTTAGCGGGGTGAAGCTCGTGAAGCTCCCCCCGGGTGGCTTAGAACGCCGCTCGACCCTTCGATCCTCTACTCGCGGCCTATTTGATCCTTGATCTCTTCGTCCGTCTTCCTGCCTCTCCCTCTTCCTGGGTTTATCATCCCGAGCTTGCAATGCGTCTTCTGCGTTCATGTATTTGGTTGCCCTGTATGGTACTTCTGACATTGTCTTAGGGTCGTTCTTGTATAGAGAGAACAGGAACTTACCCTTCCGCAGCCAGTTCGTGAAAGCTGCTACCAGTATTTTGTCGTCAGCTTCGTCTATTGAGAGCGCTTCTTTGTTAAAGCGCGTTATGTAGGCCCTCAGTGTCTCATCTTCCCATTGCTTGATACTCATCAGACAGGTTGTGGACTTCTTGTACCTGTGCCCTCCAATGAAGTGCGTCGTGAACAGAGCGCTCAACTCCCTGAAGGTGCCGATCGAATTTGGAGTCAATCGGCTGAACCAAACCCTTGCGGGGCCTTTGAGTGTTGTCGGGAAGGCCCTGCACATGATCTTGTCTGCTATCCCCTGGAGGTGCATGAGCGTCTTGAAGGTTTCTAGATGGTCCAGAGGGTCCTTCACGCCGTCATAGCTTTCTACATGCGGCATGCGGAATTTATGGGGTAGGGGAAAGGAGTTCACTGCAGCAGTAAAAGGCGAGTCGATGCGGTTGACTAGATCGTCAAGGTCGCTGGAAACTCATCCTTTGAGTGCGTTCATCATAACCTCCATTTGTTCCCTCATCGCCTGTATCTCCGTGGCAATGTGTGGTGGAGTTGCATCCGTGAGGGATGGCATGCTTAAGTTCTGTCTCTCCGGTCTGCTAGGGGCATGGCTGCCTTCAGGTTTTTCCTGATTTTTCCTGGCAGCGCTGGTCCCTTCTTGATCCTCTTGCTGGTCGTTCTGTTCTGCGTTCTTCTGGCGCAGCTGTTCCTTTAGGTCGTTGTTTTGTTTGGTGAGACGTTCCACCGCGGCGGTGAGGGTTCGAACTTGTCTTTCGAGGGCAGTCGTGGGGGGTTCGTCTCCCTGAACGTCGTTAGTCGTTGCCATTGAGCGAGTGAGTACCATGCAACCCTTGAGTCTGGGAAACGATGGTATGACTTTTTAACTTTCGGAAATTCCCACAGACGGTGCCAACTGATGATGCCGAGAAATTCACCAGTGAGCTACACGATACTTACACGCTCGAATGTAAATCTGCACAACACAAAGAAGGAAACCTTTGCGGAGAACACCGGTGTGGTGCCGGCCAAATACCCTCCGAAGGTTAAGTCAGAAATATTCTCACAACTCTAGAGTGCTAGAGAGTTTCAAGAAGACGTACCTTGACTTGTGAGGGCATTGGAGCTTTTATAGTAGTAGAGGGTGTGGACTTCTCTTACTTGGAGTAGAAGTGTTTTCCATATAGGAATCCTTACAAGAGTAGATTGCGGAATCCGTTCCTTATAGGACTCTACGAAGTGTGCCGCAAGTATCACATACCAAGGGCCTTTCTGCCCTCCTCATGGGCCTCGAACCCACTGATCCTTCATTTTGGGCTGTTCCATCTATTTGGCAGATAATGGGCCCGTCCTCTTGTTGGACCACAGTAACCATCCGTCAGGCCCAACCCAAATATAAATTCATCCTCTTCATGTCTGAATGTTTTCAAAGTGAAAGTGGTTCCGTGCATTCGACAAAGACCAAGATGTCAACACCCACTTCTCAAGGTCTTGTCGGTTGAGCCTCTCAGTCAAGGATCGGGCAAGGAGGTAGAAACTTGGAGCTACCGAGTTACTATTTTTTAATGCTTAAGTTTTTTGAAAAATTAGTAATTTAACACTAATGATCCTAATTATTTTGGTTAGGTGGGTTCGTAAGATCCTACTATCTAGATCCCAATTTTGACAATCACGGTATATGGAACTAGTTTTGCCAATAAGAACCTAGTGGAGAAAAAAGAATCAAAGAAGCCGCAATATGATAGTCAACAGATAATGACTTATATGTGTGTGGAAAGGGGAAAAGAGACACTAGTAATTAGCCACCTAGTTCATTTTTCATTAATTATAATTAGGGGGAAAAAGAGCAATTATTAATAATACTTACTTTTACGCTTAAGTTTTTTTGAAAAATCAGTAATTTAACACTTACGATCCTGGTATGATCCTAATTATTTTGGTTAGGTGGGTTCGTAAAATCCTACTATCTGGATCCCAATTTTAACAATCACGTTCTATGGAACTAGTTTTGACAATAAGAACCTAGTGGAGAAAGAAGAATAAAAGAAGCCGCAATATGATAGTCAACAGATAATGACTTACATTTGTGTGGAAAAGGGAAAAGAGACACTAGTCAACAGATAATGACCATTTTGATACAATAATGGTCACCCCATTTTGATAAAGTAATCGGTCCCCTATTAATGTGATATTTTGTTGTTATTTGGTGCACCAACAAATGATTCTTATTTCTTCTTGGTCTGTGTTTTTGATAGAGTAATGCTTGCGCCACATAAAATAGTACAATTTGTGCTACAACTTGCTTACGTGGTGAGCTATGAGGGGTAGAAGTGTGTTCCCATATAGACCCACTATCACACCTTTAACACTCACAATTCACCACATGGGCAAGTTGCAATACAAGTTGTGCCATTTTATGTGGCATCGTCATTACTCTTTTTGATATATTCCCAATTTTCCCCTTTGAGATTGGACTCAATCCACCGACATGTCCTTTTTTCGCTTATGAGAAAGCCATTAATTTGGAACAATTCCTATTAATTGACACCTTCTAATGCACAAAAAGTCTAGACAAGAAAGTGTTCAAATTGCAATGCATAGAAATTCTAGAGGAGAAAGTGTTCAAATTACGGAATTAACAACATGTTATAATTATCATTAAAAAAAATAAATAAAGGATGAAAACCATTGGGGAGCTTTTTCATTTTCAAATTGAAAACCAAACAAATGGAACCCTCCAACACCTTATACTCAAAGATGTTATATTAACCACACATTTTTATTATTACTAGTCAATGTGGGACTTATTTAATTGAGTAATATTTATTACATACAAACTATTTTATGCATACCCAAAAACAATTTCATATTGAAAATTGTGACTTTAAATCTTGATTTTAATTGCTTTTTGGGATGTGTTTAAACCTATGTAAAACAATGTGTGTGTAACAAATTTAACCCTATTTAATTAAACACATTACTCACATATAAATATTATATATAGGTTTGTGTACTCAAACATAACACACATTGTGCAAGAAAAACATATCTAAGAACCTGTTTGCCTTAAATGGTTTTTATTAACTATGGACAAAGTTACAGCTCCACTCAAAATTCTTTTCATTAGATGTAAATTTTAACAAATCTACTATTAGATTACATTTTCTTCTTATATCTTTCATGCTTGTAAAATTTCAAGAAGATCAAAGATTAATAACTATTTCATCAATCAAATGTTTAAATTTCAAGTTTTTGTAGTCTAAAATTAAATTTCAAATAGTAAATAACATTCGATTGAGAAACTTACGTTGAGATGTTGAAGTATAACTTACCTTGTTGATGTGTTCAACTTCTTATTAGTTTTCATTTAGGCCCACCATTAATAACATCACTTTTTTATTTACCAATAACTACTCACCACATTAGTAATTTGTAAATTTTTTGTAAAAAAATTTGTATCTCTGGCATTACTCATATAAAAAGAGTAATGCTGCGATCACAAACTATTTTATAATATTTTTACGAACTGCTTATGTGTGCAACTTCTTATTGGACGAACTGCCACATGTGGGGGATCTCAATTGTTTTGAATATAAATAGAATACATAATACTCCAAATCTATCAAAGCATGTAATTAACCCCAATTCAACAAAACAAAATATAAACCATATCAGGTCTTTTATGTTCTCTCTGGTTTTTTTTTTTTTTTTTCATTCACTCTATCATGAAATCAAAGTTATGTTTTGTCCTCTTTCCTCTTTTCTTTTTTCTTTTTTCTTTTTTCTTTTTTTTTTCCTCCATAACATGGTATCAAAATCATGTATAGATCGGGAAGTAAACTCTACAGAAGGATTGAAACGCTTCATTATAAATGATAATTAGACAAAGTTTACAAGTGATCTATTTAGAGGCCTAAAGAGGAACACTTACATCACTAATCATTCAATGAGGAGTAATATGAAACTATTATGTATGTATTGTATGCTGTTGTAAGATATCAGAAATTTCATCACATCACTATTCTGAAACCAGAAACTAAAGTTAGGATCGGAATCAAAAATATATGTGCAGCCTTAAATAAGAAAACCATGGCTAGAAAACAATTAATCAGATAACAATCCATTAGTTTAAAATGATAAAAACTCTGTTAATATACATTTGCATACCATCAACATGCAACCATATATATAGCACAAATGATTCTATTATATAGAATATTGAAACAGCAGAAACATACTTAGAAATATACCAAGTCACTCAAACAAAAAAAGGCTAGACTTAATTTAACCGTTAATTACTGCCAACAAAATGACGTCTATTATTTTTTTTCCTCCCCCTCTTAACCGCTAGATAAGTCATGAACATATTCGGAATGACCATTTTGAAAAAACAAAAATAACTTTTGATAGACTAAAAAAAATCTAATTTAAAGAAATAAAATGAAAATAGTCCTAAATTTTTGTGATAAGAAATGTAATTTAGTCTTCAACCCATTATACTAGTATATATGCTGGCCATTTTCTTCAATTCATGAACATAATTTAGAACTCTAATTTGTATTGTTGGCAAACCATGATCAAAACAGGTTGATTAGTCTTGTTTAGGCTTGCTCAAAGTTGTGTCTTTCATGTAAAGTTGGAATCGAGAGGCTGCAGATGCATTGGTGCATTTTGGCCTAGCTCGATCGATTGAATCTCGGGCAGAATGTTTTTCTGCAGGATTTTCCAACTCAGCCCTACCTCATTAAACGTTTAGGATTTTATGTTTTTGCCCTAGGTATATAAGGCAAAACCCTAGCCACGTTTTTATGAGTTGTTCTGAGTGTATTGTTGCTCATACTTTGCTGTTTGTGTGAATCTCTTGTGAGATCCTTGAGGAGCTTTCCTTCACATAAACTTAGGGTTTTCAAAGTAGAGATTATATCAACATCTTGATGATCAACTCAGTTGCTGCCATTGGAGTTTAAAGAATAACAAGCATGGGTGCTTATAGCTGATTGGAGAATCTAAGAAAGAATGAGTCCGTGGATTCGGAGTTTGCACGTGGTCGTGTCAGTAAGTTCTACTGGTGGGTAGCATTAGGAAGTCAAGCGGGGAGCTTGTAAGTCCTTTTGTATGAACTTCGATTCTTTCGTATAGTGGATTCAGTTTACCTTGAGGATAGCTAGGTCAAATCCTTCCTAGGTTTTTATCGTGTGGTTTCCTAGATCATCATATCATTGTATTATTTACTTTTCCGCTGCTTTATATAATTGATATGATTGTCTGATTTGTTAATCTAGATTTGAATAATTTGATTAAATTAATCACTTGGCTAATTAACTAGGTTAATCTGATTGGGTTAAGGGGTCTAAAAACTGTTCATAATTCAAGCATACCACTTTAACAAAAAAGATACATACATTTAAAAGATAGGAACCTCAATAAATAACTTCAAGAGGACCTTCGAGAAAATATACAGATAGGAACTAAAACTATAGGCCATGTTGATGAATGCAAATGATACGAATTATGCCTTCATGTCATTATAAACAACAAGTTTAGGTATGTGTGTATTTGGCTTCAGTTTAAAAAGTCAACTTATTTTATTATTCAGCTTATTTTTACTACTATTTATGGGCCCCACTGCACTTTTTGGTATTATTTATAGAACAAAATTGGCCTTTGCACCTTTCTATCAAAATATCTAGCATTTTGCCCCTCTTTTGAAACTAATTAATGCCCCTCTTTTGAAACTCGATTTTCTCAAAATCAAGTTAAAAAAAAAAAAAAAAAAAATTCTGAAGCTCTATAATGGCGTTTAAGGAGTCTATAGTGACGTTTTAAAGACCTATAGTATCGTTTTTAAACTCGAGCTCCATGAACTCAAGTTATAGGCAATTTTTTTAATTTTTTTTACCTATAACTCAAGTTCATGGAGTTCGAGTTACAAAACGCCACTATAGGTTCTTAAAATGTCACTATAGGTTTTTAAAACGTCACTATAGGCTCCTTAAAATGCCACTATAGGGCTTAACTCGATTTTGAGAAAATCGAGTTTCAAAAGAACGGCATTTCCCTAATTAGTTTCAAAAGTGGGGCAAAATGCTAGATATTTTGATAAAAAGGGGCAAATACCAATTTTGTCCACTATTTATGAGTCCCACAGTATTATTTCAGCTATCTTTTACCTTTATCTACAATACTTTCAACAAAAAGTTTCCAGTTTCAGTAAAATAAGTAGATCCTAAACAGACTCTGTGTATGAAAATGATTTTTTACTAATCACATTCTACCACCTCAAATTTTGTGAAAAAAAATATAAAATTTATTTTGCAGGTAAAACACCTGTTGCACACACACATTCAAACACGTCTGTACACACCCAAAACAACGGTTGAAAACACAATTTCAAATGGCATGTAATAAACACTACCCATACCTTTAATAGCAACCTCACTGAAGTTGGTCTTGATATTTGAGTACAGCCTCTTCCACTCCTCCAGTATCATCTTACTTGGAGGCAGTAGATCAAGAGGATTCTTAGGTTTGGTCTTTGGAGCCTGCTCTTCTTCACCAACTTTTGTTTTGGGCCTTGTTGGCTCCTCCTTTTCGGTTTCATCCTTAGGCTTTGATTTAGAAGATTGTTTTAGCTAATCAGAAGGATTCTTTGTAGATGTAACTGGTGGAACAGGGTTTAGTCTGTTTCACCTCACCTAAAATCTTCTTGAAAATTGGTTTATTAACCAAGGTCCAAAAGTATCTCTCCACGTGAGGGAACTTAGATGTAAAGCTCTGAGGCAAGAGCTTGGTGAAGCCCTTATTAGATAAGTATATAAAGTTAATTATTATTCCTCGGTCATATGACTTCTTTTTTAATTATCATTGTTTACTAGTACTGTTAAAAGTAAAAAAAAAAAAAAAAAAAAAAAAATCCTGACTTCTCATTCTCATTCAATTTCTCATTTTTGCTGAAGTAAATGAAATCCATGTGACTGCTTCCTTTGTTTAAAAATTAATATTGTAATATCATTCTAGCTCTGGCTCACATGCTTGGCATAGTATCTTAAAAAGAAGAGATGTTCTACTGAAGGGAGCAAGAGGGAGGGTTGGGAGTGGAGAAAATATTAGTATTTGGAATGATGCTTGGCTACCATCACTGGAGCATCCACGAGTCTTTTCAGACATTCTTCCAAGTTTTGAAGATGGTAGAGTCTCTGATCTTATTAATCCGAGTACAAGAACTTGGGATGCGAATTTAGTGCACGGTTTATTGTCACCTGAAGAAGCTGCACTAGTTCTCAGCATCCCACTGAGCCGTACTCCAGTGGAGGACAAAATCATTTGACCCTTCACCCCCTCAAGTAATTATACGGTAAACTCGGGTTCCAAGTTCCTAGCTAAACTAAACTCTATGTTGGTTCCTGCAAGTAATCCGCAGCAGCAAAATGAATTTTGGAAGCTAATTTGGGGGCTCAATGTTCCAAATAAAGTGCGGAATTTCATGTGGCGGGTTTGCAAAGAAGCCATTCCAGCAAAGCACAATCTGTTGAAGAGGAAGATCCTAAATGAAGATAGATGTGAACAATGTGGGGTGGAGTTCGAAACAGCTGCCCATGCACTATGGAATTGCTCCACTCTAGACGAAATTTGGGATAACACTCCAGGCTTTGAAGACCGTAACCAACTTGGCATCTCAAACATCACGGAGCTGATCAAGGTGACGCATGAGAGAAGGTTGAACATGGAACTCATGGCGTTAGTGATGTGGACGGTATGGCACAGACGGAATCAACTCCGTGTAAACTCCAACGCCCTCACCAAAGCCCAGGTTCCTCAACAAGCAAAGCAGGTCCTTGAAACGTTCCAAAATAGCCAACAATCCCTCATCAACCAAGCAGCAGACATGAGAACTCAGCAATGTGTGCAGTGGTGTCCTCCTCCAGCTAACTGTGTTAAATTGAACTTTGATGGTGCCATTTTTCCGGAGTTGGGCAAGGCTGGTCTGGGTGTGGTTGTACATGGCTCTCATGGGAATGCCATTGCCTCACTGTCAGAACAAGCTCCACTGCCATTTTCACCAGTCATTGTGGAAGTCATGGCTGCTGCAAGAGCGATTACCTTCGCACAAGAACTTGGTATTAATGAGTTTATGCTTGAAGGAGATTCAGAAGCAGTAATAAACACCCTCCGTAGCTCGGAAGTCTCATTGACTACTTATGCCATCTTCTTGAATCTGCAAAATCCTCTCTAGTTACCAACAAGTGCATTGCATTTTCCCATATTCGTAGAAGTGGTAATAGAGTAGCACACAACCTAGCTAAACATGCTAGACATGTTAAAGGTTTGTCGGTGTGGGTGGAGGACATGCCACCACACCTCTATGTTGTACTTTTTTATGTTCCCGGTTGATTTTTCAATAAAATAGCCGTCTTAATTCTCAAAAAAAAAAAAAAAAAAAACACTTTTCATTTATCATTTTACGGTAAAGACTATTTTCACAAATATCAAAATGTTAAGGACTAAATTGATGCATTTGGCATATTAGTAACTAAATTAACACATGGTATAAACCAATAACAACCAATAACAACCTGTCACTTAGGATTTGTTGTAAAAATGTTGTAGACATATCATTTCTCAATAATAATTTACCCCCTCCAAAAAAAGAAGAATTTTTTTTTTTTTACTCCTTTAGTTACCCATGAAATACATTGTATTAAAAAAACATATATTCTTTCTCCTTAAGCTAAGGTATTTTTTTATTGAGCATACATATATTGAGACAAGCTAAACTTTTTTTTTTTTTAAATAATTCGATAGTTTACAATGAGGAGAGGAAATTCTTTATTAATTAAAAATATCATAATATATCAATTAGTTGAGCTATAAAGCTCTTGGCATTGAAGCTAAGCTAATCTTACGAGAGCATTAATATGGTATGGGATTGAGCGTTGAATATCTCCATCCTTAATTGAGTTGGGTTGCTCTCCAACAACATCCACTCCCACGACTGTAATTTCTTAGGTCCTTGATCCCATGGTGTTTATGATTGGTCTATGATTGCAATACTCTTTTTTGAGGCTAATGGTTAGGCTGATATTTTGGGCATCATTGGCATGAGTCCAAGTGGAATCTGAATTCTTTTAAAACAGGCTGTGACCCTGTGGAGCTGCCATTCCTTTTTGTATCAGGCTATTCTGTTGGATATTTTAAGGGATAAAAATTGAACCAAATTAAAATTCGCCCCTTATTGAAACTCCACGGTCTTTCTATTTATTTTCCTCATCCTCCCGAGCACAGTACAGTTATACTCAGAAGTTACAACATTTCATCACATTTACCCAATAAAACTAATTCTGCCAGACAACGTTACAACATTTCAAGACAATACAGTTAAAGGCAACAAAGCTGCAAAACCTCACACACCTCCTCAAAACAGTTGATTATTATGAATACAAACCCTCCTCTTGTATCACTTTTTGTATTCCACCATCAAAACTTACTATGTGTTTAATTTGTATAACACAAAAAGTGATACAAAGGATTTGTATTGGTTATTATACCCTATTTAATAGTATTTAACAAACCAACAAGCATAGAATTCTAACTAATATTATGCATGAACATAACAACTTCAATTAACAAACCATCTTAGTCTCAAGGTAACAACTTTTACTTCAGCATGAACATGATTTTCTTCGACAGGTACGTAGAAGCTATATTGGTAATCAGCAAGCCATGGTGGAATTCAGAGCTAGGCAAGTTGGTTCGAAAGTGATTTGGGTATTGCTAGTAACATTGCTCGCAACGTTGACACTGGAATTATTATTTTTACGCTTGTGTAGCCGTAGTCCAAAAATGAGTATAACAATGAGGATGATGAGGTAAATTATTTGCGCAGCAACTTCAATGTGCAATAGCAACTTTTCTTCTCTGCATACACAAAAACAATTTGGCATTTCTAGCCAAAGAAAAGCTACAGTCCCTTCAACTTGAAGGTGGCTCGGAACTGATCACCAGCATCTTCCCAAAAGCATATTTGTTGCTAGATCCATCCTCTGAAGAAATCCACCAACCTTGTTTAGTGTTACAAAGTATTCTCATCATTGTACCCAGAGATAGCAGCAAGTAACATATAATGTAGAGAACAGGCTCATGAAGAAAAAGCATGACAAATGGTAGACTCATAAAGGTGTTAAAACAAAAGAAATGGGCCAGGTGGTTGAACTGAAAACTTAACGAATTCTACTAGTATATAAGCCAGTCACTTTCTTCAACTAATGTACATAATCTAAACACACCCCCTTTTTTTAACTGATCATACAAACATTTAAAAGATGGCAACTTCATCGTATGAATGATAACTTCAAGGAGACTTCTTGAGAAAATTAACACATAGGAACTAAAGCTAAAGGACAGATTAAATGCAAATTATACTACCAATGCCTATATATCATTATCAAAGGAAGATGACTAAAGCAGAGGTTAATAGCAACCTCACGGAAGTTGGTCTTGGTGTTTGAGTACAGCCTCTTCCAGCCATCTAGTATCAATTTGGGGGCAGTAGATCGAGAGGATTCTTAGGTTTGGGCTTTGGAGCCTCCTCTTCTGCACCAGTGTCTGGCTTGGGCTTTGCTGGCTCCTCCTTTTTGGCTTCTTTTTTGGATTCATCCTTAGGCTTTGATTTAGCAGATTCTTTTGGCTGAGATGGCTTCTTTGTAAAAGCCAGGACAGACTCAGTCTGATTCACCATGGTTCCAGAAGTATCTTTACACATGAGGGAACTCAGAGGTAAAGCTCTTAATCATCAGTTGACTGAAGCCCACATAATTTTTATGGTGTAACAATGTCAGCCAGGATCACGGAATGCCCAACCATGAAAGTGTTTTGAGGCAAGACTAGTGTTTACAGCACCCAGTTCTCTCTTCAATGAAGAAGTTGCAGCTTCCTTGGTCTTCATGCAAAAGTTATACGCATCAGATATGGCCCATATAGGCAGTGCATAGTGATGCTGGGATTATGAGAATTTAGAATTTTTATGTAGGATATATATAGCCTGCATTAATTTTTATTTTACATTAAGCTTGGTCATCATTTAGATGCCAAAAAAGAATTAAAACAATTCCATAATAAAATAAGATGTAACTCACCGGAGGACGGAATACTGCACGTCCAATTCCAGGTCTATAAAATGCTAGAATATTAGCAACAATCTCAAATGATGCAAAATCAATCCACTGCTGTATGTAGACCTGAAAATTTATGCATATGTAACAATAAGCATCATAACACACGCACATGCAGAAAGAGAGAACACCATCAGTAGTTATAAACATCTCACATCATCAATACGAAAAGAACCATATCAAGGATTGTCAGCCTTCAGGGCTTCAGGCGAGTAACTGCAGCAAATGTTAAAAAACCCATAAGTCCCAAAATAACAATCTTCAGAGAATCACCAAAATTAATGGGTGGGGGGAGGAAAGTCCCTGGTCTTACCATAACGTGCTATAGCTTTGCTCTCAAATACTGGACCATAAGGTGTTTCCAACACAGGAACCTACAAGGATAATAGATTTATTATTAAAGCGTTTTAAAGAACTAAAATACAATAGTAGTATAGATTACCACAAATTCCACAATATAGAACAATACCTTCCAATAGGGTTCATCTTGAGATACCAATCTCAAAATTTGGGGCCAGTTTGACTTTCTCGCGCATGTACTCCGCAGCAATGGCCGATGAAAATCTTGTAAGAATTTTTTTTGTCTTCCCAGCATGCAAGGTCTGCAATATAGATCATACAGCCCTATTAGCAAAGAATGATCACCAAATACATTGAATCCAGAACAAAAAAGATTTATAAATTGTGATGGGTTAATGGATTCAACAACGATTTCCTGACAGTTGCATATGCACTCATGGGATGGTCACAATTATCATCATCCGATGCAACCTTCAATAAAAAAAATAATAGAAAAAAAATGATGTGATTCAGTGATTCTTTGGCAACCAAAATAAAGAACATTGATTGTGCTCAAAGGAAAATGTGCCACAGTTGAGCCAGTCTCCCCCTGCCTTTAACACTAGGAACCAGAGGATTTGTTGTGCTAGTACACCCAAAGAGGAACAAAATTCTCTCTCTCTCTCTTCTCTTGTGGGACAGGGAAGTGCCACTTAAGCCAGATCTCATGGCATATCAGAACCATCAAATTCAGTATTCCTAGTCCTAAATTGGGTCAGAAATCAGAATACTAAACAATTTCAAAGCAGAAGGTTTGCTTTTTGAAAAATACAATCAAAAAATTTTTATAAGTGCCAAAATAAAAGGCTATAATATATTTTTTTTAAAATTATGGTCTGAAATTCCAAATAGTCCCCCTTAAAAACCTCCAACGAAATAGTTCCTTTTAAAAGCCAAATGGGAATCCCTAGTGGTATGAACATTAGCATCAGTCACTGCAATCCCCAAAGATGTAGGAGTTGGTTGCTGAAGAAAACCACTGCCAGGTTGACAGGTGTCATAGAATTATTAGCACCATCTAGGGAGGACTCCATCATTGTGGCACCATCAGCAAAAGACAGATCAATACTAGGTTGTGGAGACAAATTTGGACGCACATTCCACGTGGTACCTGACAGATTAGGGACAACACTAGAGCCTGCCATGTCACAATGTGACAGAAAATCAGTAACCGCACCTAGTCCAGATCGTCATAACTTTGCTATCGGTAACCACTCCCTGAAGAAAACTGTAAACGGAATGAGGCTCTTCATCCATCCCCAGCTGAATCAGTGCAGTGGAAGCAACAATCCACAAACTTTGCACCATGGACATGATAGCCTCTTTGTAAAATGGACGATCCGTATAATGTTGGCCGGGCAAGTAACGAAAGACCATCACATTAAAACGTGAACCAGAACAGAAAATATGGACAGAACGGATGAACACGAACAGAATGCAGAGGTGCAGTATACAAAGCATGGGGAAATTGATGGTGGACTTGAACACACACACAAAAAAATAAAAAATAAAAAAATCTAAAGAACGAGAAGGAAGAAGAAAATTCTGAAGGAGAAAATTTAATAATGAGTAGGCTGAAAGTGGCTGTCAGACACAAACCAAGGGAAAAAGAATATTAGAATGGCAAAAGTGGTATTAAACAGACAAGCACATGATATTAAGAAAAAATATTAAGATCTTGAAGGATGTACATGGTTCAAGAACAAACAGTAAGTAAAGACGGAATACATGATGTAAAAGAGATTAGAAATTCAAAAGACTACAGAAAGGGAAGACAGAATTGACATGATTTAAAAGAAAATAGATTCAAAAGACTAAGGAAAACAGAAAATATGAAGAGAGCAGATAAACAGGGAAACAAAGGGAATAAGATCAAATATAAATAAGAAGAGGACAGAAATTCAAACAGAAACAAAAACAGTGACAGGGAAACAAGCTGAAACACAAATAATCCACAGAAAAGCAAACCCAGAGAAGACGAACAAGAAAGAAACGAATAATGGAGGGATGAATCAACTATGGATTCACTATCAATCGTTACTTGCCAGAGGCATTGAAGGGATGAATAGACTTGTAAAGAGACAAATTTGAAATGAAATGAATGCTAACTAACAAGGCCAATGAAATGAAATGAAATCGTAATTAGTTCTTCTATAAAAGTCAAGTACTTTCACACTCTAAAGACAAAATTTTACTTTTCCCCACTAATTTTCTGGGCAACCAAAAACATCTTTACCACAATGAAATTGCCAAAAGAGAAAATACCCATAACAGATTTTTTATTTCATTCGTAGAATTGAGATGCACCAGAGCCATGGCTTCAGAGAAAAACATTTCTCTCAGATAAGATCTGAGCACCAAAAAACAAAACCTTTAAAAGAACTTAATTGAAAAATGACTTATTTTGATTCAAAGTAAATAATTCTCGGAAAATTGAAAGTTTTCTATGGAATCATTTTCTGTATAAACAAACAGATTTCGTGTATATAGAGAGACCTAAGGATTTCCTTAAAAAAAAAACTTTTCTAACTTTTAGTCAACCATTCAAATAACTAATAAAATCCAATTTTAGCTCACCTAATTCCACACACATAACTACCTAGAAGAAATTCATAGTTTCAAATCAAAATAACATAAATTCAACTTTATAAAAAGAAATCAGCCCAAAAACGCAAAGAACCCACTAAATAAGTAAACATCAAATACCAAACAAATCTCAGCAATAAGTGAAACAGTTTCTCTATGAAACATTGAAACTTGAGCTAGAAGATAGAGGTGGTGTTGAAAGAGAGCTTTACTGGGAATTATGTTAATTTTCTGGCAATGGACAGAAACGGTTGCTTAATGATAGGGGTAGCCCCTATTAATGGAAAGATGAGGGAGAGTCGTTTGAGATGGTTTGGTCCCAAAATAACAATCTTTAAAGGATCACCAAAATTAATGGATGAGGAAAGGAAAGTCTATAGTCTTACCATAACACTCTATAGCACTGCTCTCAAATACTAGACCATCAGGTGTTTCCACTTTCCACCATAGGAACCTACAAGAATAACAGATTTATTAGGAAAGCCTTTTATAAAATTAACATGCAATTAGTAGAGTATAGATTACCACAAATTTTCCAATATAGAACTATAACTTCCCAGGAGGTTTCATCTTGATAAACTCAGGAGGTTTATTAGAGACACCCATCTCAAAAATTTTGGCTAGTTCAACTTTCATAGAAGTGTATTCCGAATAATGATGAGTGTCCTGTATGAATTTTTCTTTGTCTTCACTGCATGCAAGATTTGCAATATTTATCATACAGCCTTATCAGCAAAGGAAGATCACCAAATGCTTTCAATCCAGAAACAAACAAGATTAATCAACTGTGATGGATGTAGTTGCATATGCACACTAGTAATTTTCAAAATTATAACCATCCAAATGCAGCCTTTAATTGGGGAAAAAAGAGAGTAATACAATTCTATCGAAACCAAAATAAAAACAGTCTATAGAAAATGTGTCACGATTGAGCCATTCTCCATCTGCCCTTAACACCCAGAAACAGAGGACTTGGTGTGGTAGCACACCCAGATAACAGCAAAATTATTTCCCTTAATTATTATTATTTTTAATTGGAAAGTTAGACAAGCACCCACAACATGATCCACACCACACGTTCATTCATGTGGAACAAGTATGAACTGACACTTGAGCCAGACCTCATTGGCATATCAGAACCATCAAATTCAGTATTCTTAAGTCCTTAATTGGGTCAGAATACTAAACAATTTCAGATCAAAACATTTATAATAAAAAAATAATGATTAAAAAAAAGGAAAATATTTTGATCTGAAATGCAAAACTTTAAGAACTTCAAAAATTGAAATTGACATCAAGCAAGCAGCAGAATATGCAAAGCAATCAGATTTGTGACCAATTTTATAGTAATTGCTAGCTAACAAGGCTAACAAAATGAGGTCATAATTAGTCAGATTCAATAAAAGTCTAGTGCTTTCAGATCCAAAAACAAAACTTTTCTTTTCCCAAACAGTTTTCTGGCCAACCAAACACATCTCTACCACAAAAAAAAAAAAAACCATAACAGATTACATACACAGAATCGAGACACGCCACAGCCATGGCTTCACAGAAACACGTTTCGCTCGGACCGATCTCAGATCTGAACACCAAAAAAACCAAAAACGATAATAAAATTGAAACTTAAAAAGAATTGAATTGAAAAGTAACTCGTTTGATTCAAAAGCGAAACATTTTCGGAAAATCGAAGACTTTCTATGGAATTATTTTCTGTAGAACCAAACAAATCTTTCCAACTTTTAGTCAACCATTCAAAAAAATAGCAAACAAGATCCAATTTCGCCTCAACTAATTCCACGCACTTAACTACCGAAAAGAAATTCATAGTTTCAAATCAAAATCGCATAAATTCATAGTTACAAAAAGGAAATCAACCCAAAAAAAAAAAAAAAACACACTGAATAAGCAAACGTGATTTCAGTAAAATGATGAGCTCTTACAGTTGCGGCTTCCTATGTCGTGAAACCCGATGATACTGGAATTCCAAGTTGACTCGGTGGAAATCGGTATTACCGAGTTTTTGAGGGCAGAGATTCATAAGGTTGTGGTGCCCGTAACCACTTGGGAAACGGATCCTCTCCATTTGCCTTTGAAATGGAGAGGCTCCATTTCACGGTGGAGATTTAAACCAGACAGATCCACGCTCAAGAACCATCCACGTCATTTAAAATTTAAACCAACACTTAAATCGTAGTTCAGGGAGCTTAACTCAGGTTTAACTCAACCGAACCAAAAAACACTCACACACCAGCCGTTCAAACTCTCTCTCTCTCTCTCTCAAATTTCAAAGTTCAAACTCTCTCAACCTCCCTCAACTCAAACCCATCAGAAAAATCAAAGAAAAATCCTTAGCTCACCAGAGATCCCGACACCCATACACGCATCCTTTTTAAACCCAGATCAGAGAGAGAGTAAAGGTTGGGGTTTGGAGAGAATCGGGTGTAGAGAAAGATTTCAGACCCAAATCAGAGAAGTTTAGAAGTTGATGGTCCTTCAGGTTTGATCTATGGAGGGAAATGAGATTGAGAGACAGAGAAAGAGATTTTGGTCGAAGGAGAGAAGAAGCCACCATCAGAGGTGGTGGTTGCGGTGAGCCAGCCTTGCCGATTTGGTTCAGACCCAAATCAAAGAAGGTTAGGGTTTAGGTTTGGAGAAATATGGCCAATCGTTTGGTTCATCCTCTTACTCAGTCACTTGTGCCGTTGGTTCTGTACATCCTATTCTATCAAAAGCACTGAAGAAGTGGACGAGTGGAGGAGGAGGAGGCAGAGCCCCTTGGCGCTTGATATTGGGACTTGGGGTTTCATTTTGGACTCAGTATATGAGCATGGCGGTGGTTCTGTTGGAGGGAATTCTTTCATTGCCTTTGCTAGGAAAAAGGGTGCTGTTGAAGAGGTAAATCTTTCACCATTCATTTACTTGAATGTTGGTTTAGTTTCTGGATTTTCTTGCATGTTCAATTTTGAAGACTGGTTGGTGCTATATTGATGAAATGCTGTGATAGACTTCAATTTTCAAAGAGTAATCCATATTTCTTGGTTTGGTTTTTGGGAATTTGATTAATTGCATTTGTGTAGCTTCTGGGCTGGTATTATTGGGTTATTTTCGAGAATTGGTTGATGGTAATATAAAGAAAACAATTAATTTAATGGGTGATGCATTGATGAATTTGGTTCATTGATTATTAATTTAGATATTTTAGTGTTTGGTCTTTTCGTTTTAGAATCATTGCGATCGATTCATGCTGAAAAAATGGGGATAGACATTAGTGCAGACAAGAATTCCAAACATGAAATAAAAAATTGTGCAGTGGATATCATTGTTTTTATCAAACCAATTGTATTGTGGTTATCTGAAATACTTGGATTCAGGGATGGAGCCATTCTTTGGCTTTGGGGGGCCATGCCCCCCCCCCCCCCCCCCCCCCAAATTTTGGAAAATAAGAGAGTATATATATATATATATAGGTTACTTACAGATTTGAGCAATTTTGCCCATATAAAATTAGACTTGCCCCCCTCAACAAAATCTTTGACCCCTTTAAACAAAATGAAAAAGCCCAAGAAACTTTTACAAATCTAAAATCCCAAACAAAACAAATTAGTGAACCCAAAAAATTAGCCCAACAACAAAGACTAATAAAAAAGCTAAAGAAATTTGAGCACAATCAACCAATTTACCAAAACATTAGCCCAGCCCTTAAAAATTTTGAAACAAAACCAATCTGATCTCAAATCATTCCATCAAATTTCCCCCAAATGAAAAATCTCTAACCTAGAGAGAGACACTAGTATTGAGATGTGAGACAGAGGGAGTGAAGGCTAAGACCAAAATGCTGCAGTACCACACAGCAGCTCGGTACCAAATTTGCTTCTGAGGGAGACCAAATCGCTCTCTCATCTTTGCTGAGGCAGAGGCAGAGCATATTTTCTCTTTCTCTCTCTGTAACTCTCTTTCTCTCTTTAACCTTGTTTTTTGTGGTTGCTAAATGAAGTCTCACTATTTCTATTACTTTAACTCTCTTTTATTGTTCAGTGTTTGTACCCATGTACTGGGTGTTTTTTATGAACCACCATGTGCTGACAGGGTGATATTGTTTTTTATAGCATATATGCACTATTAGGGGTGATTTTTTTTTTTTTTTTTTTAATAACATATGCCTGTATGAATAAAGGAGCAACAATATCAATAAAAAATATTTTTTACTGTCTATCATTCTAGCTATTTATATGAATTCTAGCAATACAAAACCGTGTCAACTATAAATTTTTTTTAACTAAGAGTAACAAATGATACAATATAGATAAATAATTAATGGTTTTGCTTGTCTTTTAGTGTATTTTTTTTTTTTTTTTTTTAAGTTAAGATGGTTTGAAATTTTAATAGTTAGTTGTTGATATTTAATAAAGTTGGTTGATTGCAGTGTTGTGCTATGCTTCGTGTCATTTTTTACGAATAATTTTATGTTATAGAACAATTTTATGTATGAATTCAATTATAAATGATTTCTAAGATTTAAAAAACCGTTGAGTCCCTTTTTCATAGATGATTACATGTTAATACTAAATGGATGTTATTAGGAGTTTTATAATGATTTTTTTTCTTCTATATTTCGCCCCCCCTAACTTAAACTCCTGGCTCCGTCCCTGCTTGGATTCTATTCTGCAAATTAAATTTACATAGTGCCAATTCCAGGTTCCAACTTCCAAGGCCATTGCTAAAGGATAATGCACTAGGCTCTGAAAGACAGAGAAGGTTAGGGTTGATGCTTAATCTCCATGGCTACTGCTAGCAGACCTTTGAAATGAATTCCTCAAAAGTTAGGAATTTTTTTTTTTGTCCAAATTGGAGTATTTCTTGATCTGTTTTTTTTTTTCATGTGTATGACAGTATGATGAGTTTAAGTGTTTATAGTCTAGCTGCTTGTGCAGACTGTGAGCAGAGTCACATTAAGACTAAACATGCCTTTATAGTCTAGCTGCTTGATCTGTTTTTTTTTTTTCATGTGTATGACAGTATGATGAGTTGAAGAACAAGTAACAATAATTTTGTGTATCATGGTGCAGGGCTTCGAGTAACAATTGATTGCAAGCCAGAAAATGGACACTTCAAGACAAGAGGGGTGGGGAAACTTGATGAAGTAAAAGATGGAAAACTGAATGAAGAGTGCTATGCACAGCTTCACAGTGCATCAGCTGCACCATGCCCTGCACATAATGGCCTAGAGTCTTCAAAAGTAGTATTCGAGTCCAATGCCAAAGGAAAATACACGTTTGGGTTGGAATTTTTGTTATTTTAATCAAAGTGTTTATTTTAATGGAATTTTTGTTATGTGATCAAAGTGTACATTTTAATAAAATTTGTTCGATTGTAAGGATTGAATTTTGATTGTAAGGATTGTGACAGTTGTTATTGTAAGGATTGAATTTTGATGTAAGGATTGAATTTTGATTGTAAATAAGGATTGTGACAGTTATTGTAAGGATTGTAAGGATTGAATTTTGATTGTAAATAAGGATTGTGACAGTTGTGGGTTATTGATATTTGTAGGTATTTTTAAGTAGGTGTAAGGGTGTGTTGCACAGGTGGTGTGATTAAAGCTGCTGTGTGTGTAAGGAGAGGAAAAGGATTGTAAAACTCATGCAAAAGAAAAATTGACACACCTATATCTATAAAAAACAACTCCTGCCCAGCATAACAGCAACACTTATATATAAAAACTTAATTATGCAGCAACACTTATGCAGCAACACTTAATCAAAACTTGGCTTATTTATATAAATTTTTTCCCCAAACAGCAACACTTATATATAAAAACAACTCTTGCCTAGCATAACAATTATGCAGAAAAACATGATTATGCAAAAAAACATGATTATGCAGAATATGCAATACCAAACCTATGCAGTAACAGTAATATTAATTATGCAGTAACAGTGCAGTAACAGTAACAGTATTATGTAGTAATTATGCAGTAACGGTCATAGTAATTATGCAGTTTGCAGTAACGGTCACAGTAATTATGCAGTAACAGTAACAATAACAGTAATTATGCAGTAACAGTCACAATAATTATGCAGTAACGGAACAGTAATTATGCAGTAACGGTCACAGTAATTATGCAGTAACAGTAACAGTAATTATGCAGTAACAGTCACAGTAATTATGCAGTAACGGTCACAGTAATTATGCAATAACAGTAACAGTAACAGTAATTATGCAGTAACAATAACAGTAATTATGCAGAAACAGTAACAATTTCTGCAGCAACAAATAATTATGCAGAAATTAACACCTTGCAGAGATACATCAGACATGCAGATTAAGTATTCTTTCCAAATAATAAAAAATATAAACATTTGAATGTGACTAAGTTTTGGACCATCAAAACTCCAGTCCTAAACTAGGAAAATTACAAAATATGAGCACTTAATCTCAGCATGTATCATAAATTATAAAACATGATCCTAAACTAGAAAAATGGCTTGACTTTATGAACCATCGGATTCCATCCACTTGTAATACTTTCTTGAGTCAAGGGACCTCCACTTGCAACACTTCCTTGAGTCAAGAGACCTCCTGCACCATTAATTTTGTTGTTGGAGCCTACAACACTTGATGTACTCTCTAAATGTGATGTTAATGCAACACTTGCTGATGAGCCTCCTTGATGTACTGCAGAACTTGTAGAAGCCGACTACAAAAAATCCAATTACACGTTACACATATCACAAGCTTAGCATTAAAATTATCAAATCATGCATCTAAACTATTATTAATATCAAAATAAAATATATAATTGTAAATATCTTTACCATTGAAAGTTGTGTAAAACTAGTAATATTTCCAGAAGATATATCTTCAGTTTTCTTTTGTGCCATGACATCAGGTGCATATATTTCCTGTAAAAATTGTACTAGTTTAGCAACAATAATAGTATACTATATTAATGTGTAAAAATAAAATAGAATGGTGAAAATAAGGATAATTGAAGATTACCTCCTACACTTTTCTTTTCTTTGTTTGCTTCTTTGATGTGCCTTCCTTTGGTTTCCTCATCTTTTCTATCCATGATTTCGGCCTACGCTTTTTATTACGATAAATCTCTCTTTTTTTAATCCCTTTTGGTACAATCGTAATCGAAGCACATAATTGATCTTCTTTGTCTGCAAAATCAGTGGAAGGCCTAATGATGTCTTCTTCTACATTAGCTTTGCAATTCCTAAGGTCACTGAGTTTTTTTTTTTCAAATCTGCAATTGCTAAGCTTAGAATATTATGGCCTTCTTTAGTTTCACATGCCTCATTCACCAATTGAATATATTTTGGACATAAATCTCGATACCGATCTACATATTCTAGTCGAGTATCCGGCTTAATGTTATGTGTTGTGCAATTTTTTCTGCTTCCATCTTTTGCATCTCTTCTCCACCTCTTCATGATATATCTATTAGGAATCAACTTGATATCCAATGCATCAAGAACTTTCAAACCATGCCTACATAAAATACCAAATGACTCAAACTTTCTGCAACTACAAGATAAAGTCTCATCTAATGGATTCCACATGACCTCATATTTTCCATTTTGATTGAAAACTCCAATCACATAACTATGTGTTTGACTCACATTGCGTTCTAGGATGGAAAGTGCCATTACCTCTTCAAATTCTGTTTGAAATAAATCAAACAACTTAGGTGTGTACACTGTTGCTACTTGGTTAAGCATAGGAGAGCTTTTGAGTTTAATCTTGGAAATTTCTGTCTAGAGTTGTATTCTGCTTCTAACTCCTTATCCCGCTTTTGATTGACAATTGTTTCAAAATGAGTGAAAAACTCTACTATATTGAGATCAGTACGTAAGCAATCCTTCAAGTCAGCATTAAAACTCTCACTAAGCTGGGTTGTCTTCATTCCTGCAGTGAAAGTTCTCTTAACATATGCTTGGGCCCATTTTTCCTTCAATTTAAATAGATCAATTAGCCATTTATTTTCACGAACATCGTACTTATCTAGCATTTCATTCCAAGCTGTAAGAAACTCATCTTCACCGTCATACTCATAGATACATGCTAAGAAATCAGCATTAAATTAAGGCTCAGTTTTTAGTAAATGACCCAAGTGTTTCTCAGCATTCTGCCACATATGCCAACTACACAATGCATGATATGTCTTAGGCATGACTACTTTTATTGTAGCTGACATTGTTGCATCTTGATCTGTGAAAATAGTGATTGACTTCTTTTCAGACATTGCTTCTAAGAAGGTCTCAAATAACCATACAAAAGATTTAATCGTTTCATCATATAAGAGTGCACCTCCAAATACAACAGTTTCTCTATGGTGATTGAGACCCAAAAATACTCCAAGTGGCCTTGCATCTCTATTTGTACTATACGTTGTATCAAACGTTATTACATCACCGAAGTGGCTATAGTCAATGATCATTCTTGCATCGGCCCAAAAGATATTAGTAATCAACTCTTCACAATCCAATTGAGTAGCGAAATAATATGAAGGATTTTCCTTAAGTTGACGACTGAAATATCTTCCCAAGCTAGCAGCTGCCCCATGCTCCATGTCTCTCTGTCGCTTAGTGCGTAAGTAGTTTTTATGATCTTGCTTGGTAAAACCAAGATTATCATATCCACCAACTTGCTTACTAAGAAGCTCATAAGATTGCTTTAATCTTAATCCCGATTCATGTGCCAAATCAATTTCAATAGCATGAGTTGCATCCACTTTCCGTTGTGATGGCATCATGTGCACAGTTGATGGAAGGTGGAGATAGTGGTTATGCTCAGCAATAAATTCACTCACCACATATTTTTTACTATCTCGATTAAGTATGATAACCAAACGTGCTTCACAGCCACATCTTGTTTCTGCTCGTGGATTCTTTACATTCTGATCTCTCTTGTCTTTGCCTCGAACTCCCTCCTTTGCGCACACAAATCTCCTTGAAGTAACCACTCCAGTCTTTTTACATTTATTTACATACTCTTTTCTAATACTAAAACCAGCCTTTCTGCCATATTCATTATAAAAACCATATGCAATCTCATCCGCTTCAAACTCCATCCCTTTAAATGGGGTAGATTCCATGGGCACATTAGAAGGAACATGTATTCCCATCATTATCCCTAGAAAAAATTGAACATAAATTTATTATAACTTTCACCTATCATTTGTTTTCAAAATAGAGATGATGTTAAAAAAAAAAAATGAGGATGTAATGAATGATCAACATACTAATGAGGATGTACCTCATATGAGAGAAATGTTATATATCTTTGTTACTAAACATAAAAATTCAAGATGACAAAGCATGATTTCAACTCAACTCACTCAAAGGCCAATCAATTTAAACATGACACTAATAAACATGTTCTTTAAAATCTTGCATCCATAATATGCCATCAAAAATCATTATAAAGGAATCTTCTTATTATGATTAAAGAACTTATTTATTATGAGATTTTTTTTTTCAAAAGAGAAATTTATTAATTTAAATATCTAAACCTTGTGATCAACACCACAACAATATCCTTTTGATCACCTCTTTATATATGTCCATAATCCACATTAAGCATACAAGTAATCATTTTTTAATTTCACATAAACTCATCATTGATACTATTTTCTTATGAACCGATTATAGTTAGTTTGTGCATCATTGAAATATATATATATATATATATTTTAAATTGTGCCACTAAACTTATTGATTACATTATGAATTACGATCATGTGTGTAAGGATTTTAGTGTTGATCCATTCCATAACATTTTATGGTAATAAATTCAAATTTATTGATGTAATTTTATCCGTTTGAAAATCTAGTTAGTTTTTTAGTTTATACTTTCCTAATCTACTTTCCGAAGTGGTTTCTCCATTAAAGATGTTATTTTTTGATTTTCCACTTCGTCACCAAATGTTATGTCATGCTTAATTGTGCTTTTTATATTACTTTTTGATTTGTTAATTGCTTAACTATAGTGAAAAATTAATTGTTTGAGTGGATCACTTCACCAATATAATTTGATAATTTTGCTCATTAATTCACATTGGGGTCTAAACAGAAATTTCAATGTTCAATCTTATTTAATTATATGAAATTTTGTAGGAAGACTCTAACTTTCGTCCAGCCATCAAAACAACAATATAAACTTGTGAGCTTGTTTCTCTGTGTGTAGCTTTTATTGGTGGCCATCAAAACAACAATATGTTCAAGAAATTTTCAATGTTCATTTTCTTATGTTAGGCCCACGTAAGCTTGTTTCTCTGTGTGTACTAATAAAGATTCAATCTTTATCTCAAAAAATTAAAAATACTCCTAGAATCATCTAGCCATTATAAAAATTCAATCATTATCTCAAAAAATTAAAAATAAAAATTCAGATAAACTCTAACTTGCATCCAACCACCAAAACAACCATATAAACTCACCAAGACAACACTATAAATGCAGAAAAATTATCAAACATCAAATAAGATAAGCATAAACAAGTTTTACTGATATACCTCTGTTTGGTAAGATAGAAACAGAGATGTCTTCTCTGAACCTTTTGTGAAGTTTTTTTTTTTTTGGTTAAAATCTATGAAGCTTTGAACGTGGGCTACCTCTGTTTCACTTTTCTCTCTAAAAGGTTTTTTTGTTTTTGTTTTCCAGTGCACGGATATACTTCTGTGAGGATCCGGTGAAGCTTTTTTTTTGGTTAAAATCTATGAAGCTTTGAACCACACTAACTCTGTTTCAGTTTTCCCTCTAAAATGTTTTTTTTTTCCAGTGCAACTAACGTATCTACCTCTGTTTCTCCATTTCCAGTTCACGGATATACTTTTGTGAGGATTCGGTGAAGCTTTTTTTTTTTTTTGGTTAAAATCTGTGAAGCTGTGAATCGTGGGCTCTGTTTCAGTTTTCCCTCTAAAATGTTTTTTTTTGTTTTCCAGTGCAACTGATGTATCTGCCTCTGTTTCTCCATTTCCCTCCAAAAAGGCTTTTTTTGTCCGGTTGAGTTAAACCTAAGTTAAGCTCCCTGAACTACGGTTTAAGTGTTGGTTTAAATTTTAAATGACGTGGATGGTTTTTGAGCGTGGATCTGTCTGGTTTAAATCTCCACCGTGAAATGGAGCCTCTCCATTTCAAAGGCAAATGGAGAGGATCCGTTTCCCTTAACTTGGGTCAAGCAGAGGACTTTGATTAACGTCGGTAGTTTTTTTAAATACGTGGAAAAAAAAAATGTGTAACGTTGTTTAAAAATTAAAAATGAGTGGTTTAGGAGCTGTTGTTATTTTCATAACTCATAATTTAAAAATTGTAGAATTCATAGCTGAGAAGTTCAATTGGATTTTGTTTTTAGTTTTTATTTTTATTGCTCAATTCTCTGATTTTTTAGTAATGAATTATGAAAATTGAAAACACATTTTAAGTATTTTCAGTTTTCATAATTTTGTTTTTAATGATATTTTCGTAATTAAAACTATATACTAGGTCCCACGGTCAGAGTCAGCCACAACTTTTGATTTTTTTTTTTTCACTGGGTTCGGTGTTGGTTTCTTCGGATTCAAGTCCTCTAAATTTTCTAGGGTACTCTACTAGTAGATTTTCTTAAATCCTAACCACTCTTTAATAATTTAATGATCTAGATTTTGCCATGTCAGCATTCTACTATCAATATTTTTAAAATAATAAAATAATGTTGCAAACAAAACAATTAAGATTATTGTTAGTGGAATGTTGACATGGTAGAATCTAGACCATTAAATCATTAAAAAATGGTTAAAATTTAAGGAAATCTATTTGGTAGAGTACCCTAAGAAATCTATAGAATCTGAATCCGGTTTCTTCATCTACTTTTTTTTTCCTTTTCCTTTCACACCAGGGGCTTCTTCTTCTTCTTTTTTTTCTTTTTCCTTTCACATTGGGTCTTGGTCTTCTTAAATAAGTATTTTTTTTTTTTTCCTTCTTTCACTAGATCAGTTTGGGTACTGGGGGTTGAAGGGAAAAAAAAAAAAAAAAAAAGCTGCACCAAGTTACAGGTATGGGGCTCATAAATAGTCAAAAATTTTGAGAAATGACAAGTTGAGTGATGGTGCCAAACAGACTTTGTGTAGGGAGTTGGAATATTTTAAATGAAGAATGATAAGTGAGGAATGAAGAGTGATGAGTGAAGAAAAACAAAAATTCAAACAGGGCCTTAACAACTCTGCCAAAGAGCTCCGACTTTTCCAAACTTTTGGGAACCTCGTTAAAGAGACAATACTAACATACAAAATGAACTTACCCTTTTGTCGTCTCTGTGATGTCATGCTACTTTGTCTTTTTTTTTTTTGCTGAATGATGTCTTGCTACTTTGCCCCGAAGATGGAAACACGTTGTAGTATTACTGTTTTCATAGTTGATGTAAATCAATAATTATTCTCCTTTAAAATATGGGTAAAATATCATTTTCGTCCTTAAATTATCACAAAAGTTCGTTTTTCGCCCCTAAACTTTCAAAAGTTCTATTTTTGTTCTTAAATTATCACAAAAGTTCGTTTTTCGTCCCTAAACTTTCAAAAGTTCTATTTTCGTCCCTAAACTTTTTCAAACGTATTGATTTTCGTCCCTCCATCTGACGGAGTACTGACGTGGCTTGACAGAATGCTGATGTGGGAGGGACGAAAATCAATACATTTGGAAAAGTTTAGGGATGAAAATAGAATTTTTGAAAGTTTAGGGACGAAAAACGAACTTTTGTGATAGTTTAGGGACGAAAAAAGAACTTTTAAAAGTTTAGGGACGAAAAACAAACTTTTGTGATAGTTTAAAGATGAAAATGATATTTTACCCTTAAAATATTGACAACTTTAACAGTATTGACTTTGACTATTGTGTTTACAAATTACAACTACCAAATAACCGATTATAAAAGTTATTTAAATATTTATTTATGGGTAGTTGAAACTTACTGTTTATTATCGCATCATTTTGTAAAAATTCTATGGTAAAAGTTGTAGTGTATTTAGGATTTTTCGAAAATATTATAATTTCATCTTAAAATGAGTCATGTCATTAATATATAAATTACTGCAATTAGGATCAGATAAAATAAAACGTGTCTTAGTTAAATATTCAGACGTGGAATATGGGATAATGAATTGGCCAATCAGATCAGCTCATAGAATAGTGAAATTACACATGCCAAATTCCATTTACACATCCAGACAGAGAATTACAAGAATTCCAACACAACACAGGGGAAAAAGAAAATTGCAAAACCTCACACACACACACCCTATAAAATATATAAGAGAAAGTATATTATTTACTAGCCTCAACAATATTTTTATAACACATACTAATAAACAAACAAATAAACAGCGCCAAATACGGGAACTCGACTTAGAAACTTCTATTGTTACTTAAATACGAAAGGCATAGTGGCAGCTAGCGAAGTTGGATCATAGCTATTTTGCCGCTGATGGTACCGCCATCATCATCACCGGCGACATCGAAACGAACTTCCCCAGCGAATTGGCCGCCCATTGTATCATCGACAATGGCATGAACTTCCCTAGCAATTTGGCCGCTGATGGTTTCGCCCCCATTATCACCATCACCACGGACAACGTTGGCACTCCCAGTAGTTTGGACATGGCGACCACCTCTGCGATTACGTTTCCACTCTCCTAAATACAAAAGTAGCAAAACAACGAGGACCAGTACATATAGCGCTTTCCCAGCAACTTCAAGATGCAATAGCATTTTTTCTTCCCTGTTACCAAGTAAAAAAGAAATTGTATTAATTATTCAAAACTAAACAAAACAAAAAGATTAACCATAGCTACTGTTCTGTTTATTACCCGCTATAAGGAGGAGAGGAGTATGAAAGCTTGGGCATAGATCGTCTCATTCCAATTTGCTGATGAATTTAGAAGACTTATAGCAGTCTTAAATAGAGGATTGTGTCCCATCAAAAGAAAAATGAGGATCCATTTCAGTTGCGCGCGGTCGGCGGACTCAGCACAACTAAAATTTATGGAGAAAGTAAAAAAGTAATTCAAGCCGACTTTTTTTTTTGGAGAAACCATCCAAAGTCGACTTGATTCATCGATCCTAGCCTTTCATTTACGCACCTCGTGATTTACGAAAAGAAAAAAAATCATCCAAGCCGTTCGTTTACTTAAACGGATTAGAAAAATGGGTTGGCCTAGTGTGGAAGGGTCCAGTCAAGTCTTGGTGGGGACCTTAGTGGGGAGGAAGTGTCCAGTTATATCTTGGTGGGGACCCAAGTTCAAATTGTTTATCCACAGTAGTCATCCACACTAGTCGTCCACGGTCATCACATCCATAACTTGACCACATCCAAGAAGGCCGAAAGAGAGAACAAGCAATAGCATTGCATGTAGGAACAACACACGTCTCTTTACAATAAGATCATCTAATTCCAGGATAGTCATCCATAATACAAAGACATAGACGACCAAGGCATGGACGACCAGATAATACTGGATGAATCCTACAAGAACTTCTCATAAAATTCTTTATGATCTGACCATGATGTGCTACTCTTAAAATGTGGAGAAAATTTCTCGTAATCCGCTCCACGTACCCTATTTATCCACTTTCTCCATTAACTATTCACGTCCCCCATAATGGTGGTGGATCCGAACAAGTAAATTCACTTCAAACTCCCTATAACAAGTCTCATTCACCCAAGGTAACTTTTTCACCATTCACTATTCCCATCATTATGTTTTAGAGAGAAAACTGACTTAACCGTCAGAGGGTCCTTGGCCAAGTTGCACTGGTTACCCTTGATAGTTCTTTCTTTCTTTTTAGGACCTACAGCCATCACCATAGCCCAAAGCATTTCAGCCTACTGATTTTCGTGCATCATTAGTTGGTGCCGTCTGTGGGAATGTGAAAAAGTTTATAAGTGTTAACTTCTTTGCTTTCCAAAACAAAAATGCTGCATGGTTCGGACTAGGTCGATGGCCACTAGTCCAGGACACCAAAAGAGTGGGAACGCCTCCAGTCATCCAAACCATGCACTAGCACCCCCGATGACCGTCCAACAACAGTTGTAGTCCATGGCAGCTGCGATGGTAGAATTGATGCAATAGAACTAGGAGTTAACTAAAGAAGTTAATAAACAGCGTCAGCATTGACGTGGTGAAGAACGGGGAAAATTTTCAAAAAATGAAGGGGCTAAGAACAATGTTGAAAGAGATTAGTCCAAAGGTACCATTACTTGTAGGATACCACATTAGAGATGGATTAGATGAAAAGAGTCATGGAAGAAATGAAAGATTCCATAAGGAGAGCAAATCATGTGGATGACCTCGTCCAAATGATTGATTCCCCCTTCATTGCGTCCATCACAAGTCACCCCTTGCCTTCCTAGTTCAAAATGCCTACCCTGGACTCATATGATGGGAAGTGTGATCCTTGTGATCACATTGCCACGTTCAAGACAACCATGCGTCTTCAAGGTGTACCGGATGAAATCATGTGTAGAGAATTTCCTACCACATTAAAAGACCCAGCCAAGGTATAGTTTGGTAAGTTACCACCAAACACCATAACCTCGTTTCAAGAGTTAAGCAAGTTGTTTGTTAACAACTTTGTTGGAGGTCAAAGGCAAAAGCATTCCTCATCTAGTTTGCTAAGCATAGAGCAAGGAAAGAACGAGAACCTACGTTCTTTTATTAGCCAATTTAACAGAGAAGCCCTATTGGTGGATGAGATGGATGACAAGATCCTCTTGGCAGCTTTCTATAATGGAGTTAGTTTAGATTTGTTCATCCATAAGCTGTATGATCAGGAGCCATAGACAATGGCTGAGTTGATACATTCAGCCCAAAGTTTCATGAACGCAGAAGATACGATTATTGCTAAGAAAAAGAAAAAAGGTGAATGACTAGAAAATTGTTATATACACCATCTAGAGCAAGGTCCTCATCTAAAGAAAGCCAAAGTAGGAGAGAAAAGGGATCACGACTGGAAGAAACCAAGGGCAGCCTCGGGAAGATACTCCAACTACACTCCCTTGAATACTCCACTTGACTAAATGCTGATGCAGATCAAAGATGATCCATCCTTGAAATGGCCTGAGACGATGAAAGGAGACCCTAGCAAGCGGAACAAAAGCAAGTACTGTCATTTTCACCTTAACCGTGGACATGATACGAACGAATGCTATGACTTGAAGCAACAGATTGAGGCTCTCGTTAAGCAAGGAAAGTTAAAAAAAAAAAATTTCTTAGGCGAGACCACAAGGATGAGAGACAGCCAATGAAGTGTAAAGCAGAAAAAGTAGCACGCCAACCGCTTGGAGAAATAAGGATCATTATAGGAGGCACATCAATAAGCAACTCATCCAAAGCCAAGAAGACCTACCTACGGGAAGTCCAGAATGTTCAGATATCTAGACGACCACCAAGGATGATCAAAGAAGTTAAACTGGCCATTATTTTCACAGAAGAAAATGCAAGACAACTACACCATCCTCACGACAATACAATTGTTATTACCTTGACGATTGCAAATTATACAACTAGAAGGGTGTTAATAGACAATGGGAGTTCAACAGACATCCTCTACTATCCAGCCTTCTTGCAAATAAGGATTAACAAGGAATTACTTCGACCAGTGAGTGTGCCATTGATCGGGTTTAGAGGAATGAAGGTTCTACCAATAGGCACCATCTCCTTGCCAGTCGTGGTTGGTTCTTACCCACGACAAATCAATAAAGAAGTGAATTTCCTCGTTGTAGATTGTTCATCCATGTACAATGCCATTATTGGACGCCCAACTTTGAATAGTTGGAAGGCTGCAACGTCCACCTACCACTTGTCTGTCAAGTTCCCAACAGAGTATGGCATTAGGGAAGTATAAGGAGACCAATTGACCACTAGAGAGTGTTACTTAGCAATGTTGGCCATGGACAAGCAGATACAAACAATGAACATTAAAGAGAGAAGAACATTGGTTGTGTCGATTAAGGTATTGGAAGATGTACCCTTGGATGAGTCCAACCCGGAAAGGTTCACCAGGATTAGGACGAGTATAGGGGAGAAGACGAAGTAAGATCTCATTGGGTTCCTCAAAAAGAGCGTGGATGTTTTTGCTTGTAGTCATGAAAACATGTCTAAGATTGATTCAAGTGTGATTACTCATCATTTAAACGTGTCCCTGTCTTACAAGTCCGTCTGTCAGAAGAAGAGAGTATTTGTCCCAAAACGAGATAATGCCATCAAAGAAGAAGTTCTCAAGTTAGTCACCGCAAAGTTCATTCGCGAAGTTGTCACCGCAAAGTTCATTCGCGAAGTTTACTATCCTGATTGGCTAGCTAATGTAGTGATGATCAAAAAGGCAAATGAAGAATGTGTGTGAATTTCACAATTTAAACAAGGCATGCCCCAAGAATAGCTATCCTCTTCTACACATTGATCAATTGGTGGACTCACCAGCTGAGCTACTAAGCTTAATGGATGCATTCTCAAGGTACAACTAGATCAAGGTTTGTTTTCTTACAAAGTGATGTCGTTTGGTCTGAAAAATGCAGGAGCTATCTACTAGAGGCTAGTCAATCATATGTTTCGTTCGCAAATTAGGTGAAATGTTGAAGTTTATGTAGACGACATACTGGTCAAGAGTGCAAGGGAGACACAGCATCTGGAAAATCTTCAAGAAACCTTTGATACACTTAGGCGATATAAGATAAAGGTGAATCCAAGCAAATGTGCCTTTGGAGTTGCATCAAGGAAATTCCTTAGTTTTATGGTTTCGCAGAGAGGAATTGAAGCAAATCCTAAAAAAAAATCCAAGCGATCCTAAACATGGAGCCCCTAAAGAATGTTAAGGATGTCTAAAGCCTCACTGGACGAGGAGCTACCCTTAACATGTTTGTTTCAAAAACTACTGACAAATGTTTACCGTTTTTCAAAGTATTAAGGAAAGCATTTGAATGGACAGACAAGTGTCAACAAGCATTTGAAGATTTGAAGGCTTATCTCGCTTCAACTTTGTTGCTGAGCCTGTCCAAACCAGGTGAAGAGTTGTATCTCTACCTAGTGGTGTCCCCCCATGTAGGGAGTTCAGCCTTAATCAAAGAAGAAGGGAAGGTACAGAAGCTTATCCACTACACCAGCAAAACTTTAAAGGGAGCTGAAGAACGATATCCGACAATGGAAAAGTTAGCATTTTCATTGGTGATAGCAACAAGGAAGCTCAAGCCTTATTTTCAAGCTCATGTAATCAAAGTCCTAACAGATCACCCGCTAAAGAAGGCCATAAACAAACTAGAGGCCACAAGATGACTGATCCAGTAGGCAGTGGAACTTAGTAAGTTTGATGTGCGGTACAGATCAAGAAAATCAATAAAAGCTCAAGTCCTTGCAGAATTCACTCCTGACAGTGGGTAGCGAAATGGAGACCATGGGCAAAGCAACGGGTCGTCTGTGTAGATGGCTCGTCCACACAACATGCAGGAGGAATTGGGATAGTTTTACGCTCATCAGAAGGAAATCATTTGGAGTATGTAGTCTGTCTATAATTTCAAACAACCAATAATGAAGAAGAATATGAAGCCTTACTCCAAGGCTTGGAGTTAGCTAAATCACTTGGAGTGGATTCAGTCGTCGTCCAAGGAGACTCGCAGTTAGTGATAGGCCAGGTGAATGGAACATGTAAAGCTAAGGAAGAACAGATGAAGAGATACTTGGATAAAGTTAAACAATGAATTAAAGGTTTCATAACAACCTAGTTTCAACAAATACCAAGGGAGGAAAATGCAGAAGCTAACGTCTTAGCCAAGACAGCATTAGCAAACCAGATAATAGGTGATCAAGTCAAAGTCCAGTATATCCCAAGTATTGATATTCCAGATGTGAATCAGAGATGAAGTAGCTAACTGGACCACTCCAATCGTGTCTTATCTTAAAGACAGGCTCCTCCTGTAGGATAAAGAAGAAGCAAGGAAGCTAACGGTCAGAGTAGCGAAGTTCGTCCTTATGAATGAGGTGTTGTGTAAAAGGGGTTTCTCTCAGCCCTATTTGAGGTGTTTAACTCCGGACGAGTCCGATTACATCTTAAGGGACATTTACGAAGGAGCCTGTGGAAATCATTCAGGGGCTAGATCTCTCGTCTACAAGATAGTCCGTGCAAGATATTACTGGTCATCCATGCAAGCAGACGCCAAAGCCTATGTCAAAGTATGCGATAAGTGTCAATGCTACAATAACATGCCTAGACAACCATCAGAGTACCTCACCCCAGTGGTGGCCCCTTGGCCCTTTGCTCAGTGGGGGTTGGACATCCTTGGTCCCATTCCCATGGGGACAAGACAAATGAAGTTCTTGGTGGTAAGGCTTGATTATTTTACCAAATGGGTGGAAGCAGAGCCATTGGCAAAAATTACCAAACGGAACATTAGAAGCTTTGTCTAGAAAAACATTATATGCCGCTTCAGAATCCCCTGAGTGCTCCTCTCAGACAATGAACACCAGTTTGACAATACACCCTTTAGAGAGTTTTACGAGCAGTTAGGGATCAGGAATCACTATTCCTCACCTTCCTACCCACAGGCTAACAAACAAGCTGAAGTTGCAAACTAATCCTTGCTAAAGATCATCAAGACTCAACTTGAGGGGACAAAAGGGATATGGCTAGATGAATTACCTAAAATCCTATTGTATGATGCTATGTATGTTATTATGTATGACATTATATATGACTTAATATTGTGATTAATAAAGTTGCTTTATTATTATCTAAAATGATGGTAATATGAATATTTGGACATTATTATATAGTCCATGAGATGCATAGTATGTGATTTATGTGTAAAGTCACAGAAGATATAAATCACAAGTTCTTTGTAAACTCAGAATTTTAGTTCGTAGTCGGTGATGAAATTGAGCATTTCATCTGTGAAGACTATAACATATCAACTAAGATGATTTGTCTTGATCATAGAAGTGAAAACTTCTAGCTGGTATGTTGATATGTTTTAAGAGTTAAAACATATTGAACTAGACCACTGTGAGATTTATTATTTTCCTAACGATTATCAAATAAATAATAAATCTCACGACTGTTAGCCCACATACTAGAGTCCAATTGGAAAAGCCCAAAAAGCTAGTCTAATTAGATAATCAGTTATAAGGAGAGAAATATACAGAATTTTAGTAAGATACATGAAATGGTTTGTATGTGAGTATTGGATACTCTCTAATTCTCCCTTGAACAAATTCATATAACTGATTGAGAGACCAAACTTCTTAGGCATTTAGTGGAATTGGAGTAAAGATTAAAAGTATTCCCAAGTACTTCTAATCTTGGTTTTTAAATTCATCATACCAAGATACACTCTCTTGTTCTTAACTTCTGAAATTTACATAGTATATGTAATCAATTGCGAATAAAGTAGACCCGTTAATTTTTTCGCAACATATGTTTTGTATGCGATACAAACATGTATTTTTTCAATAGTATGTGTAGGGTTTTTTTCTCACAACCCTAAACATATATAAGACTTATTTTAAAGACCGTTATACATGGAGAACATGTGCAAAAAGTGACCTAGTATTTTATTCTCTCTGCAAGAAGTTACAGCATCTTTGTGCCTTAGGGTTTTGTAACCAAGTGCTTCTTGATCTTCATTGTTGATGAAGTGAAGAACTTTGCAACCAACAACATCTTCTTCAAGTTGCTAGAGTTAGTCACGTACTAAGATTCTTGCAAAAGGGTGGCGTTCATATATTGAAGAGTTCAGAGATTCTGAAGCGGTAGAAAATTTTTGCTGTAAATTCATCTACTAAAATAAACAATTATAACAGTCTACTTACAAAAAATTAGTACATTTAGACTCCCTATTATAACCTCTAAAAAAAAATCTTGTTTGCCTTCCCACCATAATGACCCTAGAAGTTCTAATATCCTTCCACATGAACTTCCTCCACGAGTGAACCTCGTCCACAACCAAAACTTCAAACAATGACACCTTCGAGGAGAAACTCTAAAAAATATCTCATATGGAGAAAACACTTTGTAAAAAGGAATTTAGAATTCTTTTAACTCAATAAAAGTTTGTACTCAAAGTAATTAACATTAATACAACAACCTCTCTAGTCTCTCCTCTCAATTTCAAAAATATGGGTTGGTTTTATATAGGGAATCATTAGGTTAATTTGTATGGCTTCAAGGTTAGTGTAATGTTTGCTGGAATAAGTATCGAGTGAGAATTTTTTTGCTTGAGGGAAACTCTCTAAGAGAACTATTGTGACAACTTTGAATGACTATATCTCATTCATTCTAAACCCAAATTGGGTCAAATTTATGTGTTTTTTGAAGATCCAAATGTCTACTTTCAAATTAAACAAGTTTTACTTACAATCCACTTTTGTGCAAAGATATGGTAAGAGATCATTAGTTAATTATTTTTCAGGGCTTCAGCATATTAAATCCCTTATTATCTTTGAGTAGCTTCTAAACCAAACTCAAGTATCAAGTTGGAGTTTAATTTGTCACAAACCCAATATCTAGGAATCAATTATTCCAATGAAAAATTTAATCACCAACTTAATACTTGAGTTACATTAATGTACGGGTGATATATATGGTTAAAAACCACTTTTTTTTTCTTTTTTTTTTAGAAATAATTATAACATGCTGCTAACCCCATAGCTCGAACCCTTTCCCCCCCCCCTCCCCTAAACCCCCAAGCACTTTGTGCATGGAGAGATGCCAATTCAGCTATAAGGTCTTTAGCAAGTTAAAAACCACTTGATTATTATATTTAATAAAATAAAATACAAAGGAAGTCCGTATTCTATGCACCAAAGTGTGTATCTAAGTAAATAAAGAATTCTTCTAAAAAACTTTAATAAAATAAAAATGAATTGAAATAAAACCCTTCTATTAAACTCCAACAAAGGAAAACTATCTCTTATTCTTATTTACATCTACTATTTTACATTTATTTTCATAATTGATGTAAAAATGTCCACATTTTAATATATGAAAATGATCGTAAAATAACGGACATATAAAATAAGTGCAACAATACATTATCCTAAGTCCTTACAAGACAAAATGAGTGCACCACAAGTGATTGAAATTCAGACCGTGCAATAGTATTGCACTTTAAATAATTGAGATTAAAAGTTAAACTCACTTTTAATAACCCTTGAATATAAAACAGATAAGTGATTGGTAAGAAATGCATGGAATCAAATAAAAGATTCATCCAATTTAACTCACCAGAGCCATGTCTTCACTGAAAGAAAAAAAAAACGTCTCTCTCAGATCTCAAAAGTCAAATCTGCCTATACAAAACAAAAATAAAAACATACGCACCTAAAGTAATTAATAATGGAAAAACAGGCGTTTGATTCTCTAAAGACAAAATTTTCAGAAAATATCGAATAGTTCCATTGAAACGATCGATCAAAGTATAATCCGAGAGAAGAGAGAGAGAGAAAGAGAGTAAGACCTATGAGTTTCTGGGAGAGCAACTGAGAGTGAGAGATGAGAGAACCAAACAATGGGTTTTGTACGGATCCAATGCAAACAGTGTTTTTATAAAATTAAATATAAATATATATATATATATATATATTTTGTTCACTATTCTTCTATCCTTTACCCTTTACGCTTTCGTTTTTGAATAATCTAGCTACCACCACCATCATCATGGTCTTGTCTTAATGATTAGCATTATTCTATCAATATTTTTCTTAATGATTTGTTTGTTTTCACAACTTATCGCAATCAATAATATAATGTTCACTGTAGTATGTATCTTTGTATTTCCATACCCGTGCAAAACCTTCTACACATCCATTTTCTTCTACGTATACCTTTGTATTTCCATAACTGGTTGATGTTTGTTATTGTGTTGACGATTCTATAGAGAAGATGTAAAGTTGTAGGTTTACTCTTTCAAGGTCAGTCCTCCCAGACCAGAGCGCTCTACCTAGCCTGGATGGTGAGCTTACTACACAATAGGTGGTTTGTTGTAGTTGCCACTTTGTGACGTGGGAAACTCTTCGAGGCTTAATTGTTTTTTTTTTTTTTTGGTCCAAGAAATAATTTTTTTAATAGAAAATTTTATTAAGGTAATCATATACTCCAAACCTCTTGATTATCTTAATAAATTTTCCATTTTATTTTTTTTATAAGAACCAAACAGTGGTTTTAGACGCACATAATGATTTTTTTAGGCAAAATTGCAAACTACACTCCTAAAGTATGGAGTATTTGGATTTTACACTCTAAAGTTTCAGAATTTGAATTTTATCCTTCGAGGTTCTATTAATTCCATTTGTATCAACAGTCCATTTATCCATATTTTTCATTAAGTGCCGCATAAACTTGTCACGTATGTTTAGTTCATCCATATTATGTTATATCATTTTTTTTTAATTTTTTTTAAGTTACAAAAATGATATGGCATTATTTTATTGGATAAACTAATTAAACACGTGAAAAATGTTTATGTGACACTTAACAAAAAATATGGATAGAGTGACGGCTAAACAAAATAGAATTATCCTCTTATATTTGTTTGGAAAAAATGCCCATACACTCTTTAAACTTTGAACTAGTAGCCAAAACACTTCCTGAAATTTTTTATTAGCCAATTTACACCCTAAATTATACGCACCTATCAAATCAATACCTCAATTAATTTCACTATAAAACAATAACGGAATAAGAGCATATGAGAAACATGTGACCTTTAAAAACTAACTAAATCATAGAAAGAAGAGACTAACCGCAGAGGGGAGAGAGTGTGAGAGAGAGAGAGGCAGTAGAACCATAAGAGAATATCCTTTTTCTTCCTTAAGTAGGATTGAATGGAGAAAGACAAGGATAAGCTTGTCATCATCTTTAGTTTCTATGTGGTCTTCGGCAGGGTCTTTTGGAGGAAAGCTCTATAATGGAATGGGCCAGCACAGAGGAGACTAAATTGGGTGGCCCATCTGGGTTTTCATTGCTGATTTACGCTTAGAAGAGATGAAAGCTGTGGAGAGGTTTTGCCTGGATTATCTTTCACAAATTTGTTTTGTCATTTGTTCATGAACATAGAAGAATTTAGTAATTTACAAGATAATATATATGGATTTCATTTATACATTCTTAGCTAGATCTAACAACTTCTTTTAAAGAGTACTGAAATTAATGCTCTCTCTTTCTTGTGGCATGTATTGTTCTTGGATCATTAATACAAGAATGTTTTTTTTTTTGTTATGATTTTGGTGTACAAGAATTCTCTCTCAAATTCAAATTGTTATTATCATCCATATTTTATTTAATGTATTTTAAATTGTGTTTTTTTTATATTAAAGATAGAAGTACTATTAAAAGAGAAAAAAGAGTTTACAGAGAGAAAAAAGTTTACAAAGAGAGGCGGCCTAGCTGCGAAGCAACACAACTCGCCTAGAAAAATCCCCATGCTAGAAATTCGAAAAAAGAAACTGCAAAAAACCCGGTGAGTCTTTCTTGCTAGCATTTTTTCTGGGTATGAGTTGTTCGATCTATGTTGGAACTAAGATCCAAGCTTTTCCTCTGATGGATCTACTGCCTCTCTCTCTCTGTGCCGGTCAGACTCTCATCTCTCCTCTTTCTATCGTGTTAACAGTAATTTAGTTAATTTTGAAAGGTGACATGCTTCTCACATGCTATTATTCCATTAGTGTTTTAACATAAAATTAACTGGGGTATTAATTTGGTATGTGTGTATAGTTTAGAGAGTAAATTGACTAATAAAAAAATTAAGAGGGTGTTTTAGCCATTAGTTCAAAGTTCATGGGGTGTATGGACATTTTTCCCTACTTGTTTACATCCACTATTTTACATCAATATTTATAATTGATGTGAAAATATCCATATTTTAAAACATGAAAATGAATGTAAAAAAAGAGTGTCATTGCCCTTTCTATAATACAATGTCTTATCAACACAAATAAAGTACACTAGAAGTGATTGAGATTCGGACCGTGCAATAGAATTTTTAATAGTTGAGGTTGAGAGTTAAAAAAATTCAATTTTAATCTATTAACTCTTGGAGGAAAATTCTTTTAAAAAAAACTCATGTATGAATTCTTAATTAGTTTTAAAAGAAATCTTAACCCATAGATCAATTTTTTTTTAACTTTAATTATTTTTTTATCATGTGTGGTAATTACACGTTACAATACACCGGATTAAAAACCCAATAGAACTATCCCAGCATGTCAAAAAACAAACATGAACTATGAGGTGGTCCCGAGCTGAGAAATAAAATAAAATAAAAACAGATAAGTGATTGGTAAGAATTTCTTCACTGAAAGAAAATTAAGATATATTCAATGAATTGAACTCACCAGAGTCATGTCTTCACTGAAAGAAAAACGTCTCTCTCGGTCTCACATACCAAAAGTCAAATCTGCCTTTGAAAAAGAAAAAGAAAAACACAAAAACGAAGCCTTTAAGTAATTTTCAGAAAATTCGAATAGTTGTATAATCAAATATAGAAAGAAAGAGATGAGAGAACCAAACAATATATGAGTTTTGTACGGAGCCAATATGCACAGTGCTTACTGCTTACTATACACAAAAGGGGGTACCCATGGCCATACGAGGATAGGGTGATGTGGGCTTATGGGTTACCACTTTGAAATGTGGTAAATTGTCTGTTTCGCGATTGTCTAGATTTATTTATTTTGCAGTACTGAACCTAGATTTTCAGTATTGTGACCATTTGTCTTCCAGTTCTAAAAGGGATCCCGTGATTAGGTTGGTCTTGGTCCAACATTGTTGACATTTGTGGTGCAGTCTGAGTCCGACATTTTTAACATGAGTGGTGCCATGGATACAACTACAAATGTGATTGGCTGATTGCCTTACAAACTAATGTTTTATAATCTTTTATGTAGTAAAATTGGTAGTAGTTTATTAAGACTTCCAAGTGTATGATATGGCAAGAAACATTTGAGTAGTCTTGTACCAAACCCAAAAATAAATGAATGTAAAAAAAACTTATGAAACTAATATCAAACTCCGTGGTAACGTGGGACGAAACCCACCATGTAACCCGTAAGAGTTCTATTTTATTTTTTTTCCAAAATTATTATTAAATAGAGTAGTAAATAAAGAGAATCTGTATTGGATGAAATCTTTTTATTTTTATTGGGTATTGCAAGATACATATACGACAATATCACTATTCTGAAACCAGAAACTTAAAATTAGGATTGGAATCAAAGATGAACAACCTTAAATCAGCAAACCATGACTAGAAATTAGAAAACACTTGATCGGATAACAAACCATTATTAGTATAAAATGGTGGACAACTCTTAATTTAATTTTTGCATACCATCAACAAGCAACCATTTATCTAACACAAGATTCTATCATATAGAATATTAAAATTTTGAAACAGCAGAAACAAACTTATAAATTATACTAGACCTCCACTCAAACACAAAAAGACTAAACTTAGTCTCTGTTTAGAAGTTAGAACAGCGTCAATAAAAACTCTAGCAGCAAAAACACACACAAAAATACAACTTTTAATCCAGGGACTAATTGGGGTCATTCACTTGAAGCACTTGGCGTCCAAAAGAGGCTGGCCCTCAAAAGGTTCGTAATCTTCAATCATCTGACTCACACGTTCCTTTTGCTCTTCATCTGTGATATCAACCTTCTTCCACTCATATAGCTCCATGTCATAGCACTCATCAAACACAAATTTTGGTATCTCTTGCCCACGGAGAAGCCACAGCAACTTCACCTTGAATGGTGGCTCTGAACCGATCACAAGCATCTTTCTAAAAGCATATTTGCGTGCTAGATCCATCCTCTGAAGAAATCCACCGACCTTGTTTAGTGTTACAAAGGAAACAGTATTCTCATCATTGTACCCAGAGATAGCAGCGACATATAATGTAGAGAACGGGCTCATATGGAGAAAAGGCATGACAAATGGTAGACTCAGGTTTTAAAACAAAAGGAATGGGCCAGGTGGTTGAACTGAAAACAAATCTGCTAGTATATAAGCCAGTCACTTACTTCAACTAATTAATGTACATAAACATTTAATATATAAGCCCCCCCTTTTTTTAACTGATCATACAAACATTTAAAAGATAGCAACCTCATCGTATGAATGATTATTTCAAGGGGACTTCTTGAGAAAATTAACACATAGGAACTACCAATGCAAATTATACTACCAATGCCTATATGTCATTATCAAACGAAGATGACTAAAGCAGAGGTTAATAGCAACCTCTCGGAAGTTGGTCTTTGTGTTTGAGTACAGCCTCTTCCAGCCATCCAGTATCATCTTACTTGGGGGCAGTAGATCGAGAGGATTCTTAGGTTTGGGCTTTGGAGCCTCCTCCTCTTCTGCACCAGCTTCTGGATTGGGCTTCGCAGGCTCCTCCTTTTTTGGCTTCTTTTTTTGATTCATCCTTAGGCTTTGGTTTAGCAGATTCTTTTGGCTGAGATGGCTTCTTTGTAAAAGCCTAAAAGACAGGACAGACTCAGTCTGATTCACCATGCTTCCAGTTGCATCGTTACACATGAGGGAACTCAGAGGTAAAGCTCTTAATCATCAGTTGAGTGAAGCCCACATACTTTGCATGGTGTAACAATGTCAGCCAGAAGCACGGAATGCCCAACCATGAAAGTGTTTGAGGCAAGACGAGTGTTTACAGCACCCAGCTCTCTCTTCAATAATGAAGTTGCAGCTTCCTCGGTCTTCACGCAAAAATTATACACATCAGATATGGCCCATATAGGCAGTGCATAGTTATGATGGGATTATGAGAATTTAGATTTTTTATGTAGGATATATATAGCCTGCATTAATTTTGATTTTACATTATCATTTAGATGCCAAAAAAGAATTAAAACAATTCCATAAATCTCAAATGATGCAAAATCAATCCACTGCTGTATGTGGACCTGAAAATTTATGCATATGTAACAATAAGCATCATAACACACGCAAATGCAGAAAGAGAGAGCACCATCAGTAGTTATAAACATCTCAATCATCAATATGAAAAGAACCATATAAAGGATTGTCAGCCTTCAGGGCTTCAGGCAAGTAACTGCAGCAACAGATAAAAAGCCCATAAGTCCCAAAATAACAATCTTTAGAGGATCACCAAAATTAATGGTTGGGGGATGAAAGTCTATAGTCTTACCATAACGTGCTATAGCATTGCTCTCAAATACTGGACCATCAGGTGTTTCCACCACAGGAACCTACAAGAGTAACAGATTTATTAGGAAAGCCTTTCATAAAACTAACATGCAATTAGTGGAGTATAGATTACCACAAATTTTACAATATAGAACTATACCTTCCCAGTAGGTTTCATCTTGATAAACTCAGGAGGTTTATTAGAGACACCCATCTCAAAATTTGGGGCTAGTTCAACTTTCACAGAGGTGTATTCCGCAGTGATGAGTGTCTTGTATGAATTTTTCTTTGTCTTCACTGCATGCAAGATCTGCAATATAGATCATACAGCCTTATTAGCAAAGGAAGAGCAACAAATTACAAATGCATTCAATCCAGAAACAAACAAGATTAATCAATTGTGATGGGTTAATGGATTCAACGGTGGTTTCCTGTAGTTGCATATGCACACTAGGGATTTTCACAATTATAAGCAATCAAATGCAGCCTTTAATTGGGGAAAAAAGAGAGTAATACAATTCTATCGAAACCAAAATAAAAAACACTGACTATAGTAAATGTGCCACGGTTCAACCATTCTCCCTCTGCCCTTAACACCCAGAACCAGAGGATTTGGTGTGGTAGCAAGTGGGTGAGAGTTATCCCGCCCAAACACTAGGGAAAAATATCATCCGTTGGATCAATGTTTCACCGTAGGATGCCAGAGACATAGTGCCGCCTGGAGTAATTAATAACGCCTCGCGAATGCTGAAACGTCAGTAGCAATGATGAAGCACCTAAACTATGCTCCCACACGTGTAATCTCAGGTATTTTTACTTTTTTTTTTTTTTTTTAATCCCTCATTTCTAAAGGCAAATCAAAATCCCACTTTTTCTCCTCGGATGCGAGAGAAAAATTAAAATTTTGAAGGGCTATTGTAGGGATAAGAGCCCAAATTTGTATATTGGGCATTGGGCCTTACTTGAGGATGTGGATATGTTTGAGGAGAATCAAACGATTGGGAGGGGCCCCAAAGTTGAAAATCAGACAAGAAAAGAATGGAGGGGTATGGTCTGAGGAGTACTTTCTTCTCGGATATATTGAATATCGATCAAACACACATTTGGGTAATTCAGATGACCTTCCAGGCGGTTCCAATGGTCAAGATGAACCTCAAGCACGTATGAATGTGATAAGAACGCAGAAATATCTAAAAGGAAAAGCTACTACCATCACATTAAATGCATTGCATCTACTTTTCTGGCCGCATTTATGTAGAGACGACTCCTGAACAGTGCAGTCTCAACCACCACCATTCACAGAGAGCCAAAGAAGATGACTAATGAGATATATACTCAAGTGAAAGCTTAGATGATTCACAAGTGTACGATCAAGCTGATCTAAGAGGGAACTATATAATGTAAAAGACCTCCCATAAGAGAGAGATCGTGGAATATAGAAAAATAGGAGAGAAGAAGATTTACTGTAGCACTAAGGACTATCTTAGCTTTTAGGAACGGTTCAATTCATAATTCATCTCCTCGGACCCCTATTTAATCAAGTTTCAAGTGTGTTTTTGTGCTTATTCATCTTTTAAATCTTTACTAGCTGTTGTCCAATTGACATATAGTCTAGCTCGTTCACCCACATTCTACAAATTTATTGTATTGGGCTCATTGGGCTTACATTCCATCTCTTTTGGGCTTGGGCTACAAACCGTGACTCCACAGCAGGAAATCTCAAGAGGCTAGAGTAAACGGTAATAGAGTCTTTAATAAGGGGAAGTAAAGTATCAAAATAAAATTTACTTATCTCACCCTATTATTTAAACTTCCTAAGCAGATAAAATTTGAGGGTACTAGGAGTTTAGTCCTATTTTGTAGATAGTGTTTTACATGGGAGTTAAAGAAGTATTTTTTTTTGACTAATTACCTTTATCATTATTTTCTCTAATTAAAAAAAAGAAGCTATTATATATATTTTTTAAACAGGGAGAGGGAAAGAAAACGTGAGAGAGTGAGAGAAAAGAAAAAGTTGTAGCTAAAATTGAGGAGTTTTTAATTTAGATGATAATTTAGAAACTTGAAATATATGTTTAACAAATAAAAAAAGCAACGTGATCATAACTGCTTAATGATAATGCTTCTCAAAAAAAAAAAAAAAAACTGGTTAATGATAATGGGGAAATTTAAAATGGCAGATGTGTTTTTTTATTTTTTTAATCAGTATGGCATATGTATTTTTACAAAAAAAAAAATGTGTGTTTCTTTTAATTTTAATATTTTTTTTATAAATGGATAAAGTAATTTAAAAACCATTAGGAGAGTGGTCCTATTTTATAGGAAATGTTTTAGTGGGAGTCAAAAAAGCATTTTTATCAAGTTTTGCCTTTACTTAAACGTAGGATGTAGGGGTATTTTGGAACAAAAAAAATCCGGTTTAAATAGGAGAAGCCTCTTAAATAATAGTATAGAAAAATTAAGGGTAAAATATCATTTTCGTCCCTAAACTATCACAAAAGTTCGTTTTTCGTCCCTAAACTTTCAAAAGTTCTATTTTCGTCCCTAAACTATCACAAAAGTTCGTTTTTCGTCCCTAAACTTCCAAAAGTTCTATTTTCGTCCCTAAACTTTTCCAAATGTATTGATTTTCGTCCCTAAACTTCCAAAAGTTCTTGACAGAGTGCTGATGTGGGAGGGACGAAAATCAATACATTTGGAAAAGTTTAGGCACGAAAATAGAACTTTTGGAAGTTTAGGGACGAAAAACGAACTTTTGTGATAGTTTAAGGACAAAAATAGAATTTTTAAAAGTTTAGGGACGAAAAACGAACTTTTGTGATAGTTTAGGGATGAAAATGATATTTTACCCAAAAATTAATAGATGTGATTTAAAAAAAAAAAAATCAATAAATGTCTTCTCTTCCCCTCCTTTGTTTCACTTTGAGGCATAAGTAGAGGTAATTTTCTTAATACTCAATCTTTTTTATATTTTCTTCCTTACATGTTTGTATGTCTGTCTTTAATTGTTCAAAATTGAAATACTATTTTACACTAGAATTTGTGTATATTTCAAATGGTGAGTAAATAGAAATACAAAGAAAGAACAATTTTTTACGTATTACGTTTCCTTCTATTTTTAGGCGAAAAGCACATTTTCGTCCCTACATTTTCACGCGATTCCCATTTTGGTCCCTAACTTTTTTTTTCACCGCTTTTAGTCCCTATCCTGGAAAACGCCTCTCGTTTTAGTCCCTGCCGTTACATCAGAGACGGAAAATGCACACGTGGCAAACGGATGGTACTGTTGGCTGACGTGGCCATTAAAATAATAATAAAAAAATGTTATTTGGCATTAAAAAATTTAAAAAATTAATTTATTAATTTTAACTAAATAAAAAATTAAAAACAAAAATAAAAACAAAAATTTATATGAATTAAGATCTAAAAGTATCTTCAACAAGAACACTAAGAACACCAACTCAAACTTAAAATCTCAAAATTGAAAACTAAAAATCACAAATAACTCAAAAAATAAGATCACAAAATTAAATATAAGATCCACATCAGAATAAACATGAACAAGAAATTAAATAAGAACAAGATCAATATTCCAAGCTCAAAACAATATTTTCTGAACTATTAATAGGGATCTAAGCATTTAGAACAACACATAAACCCCCTGGCAAAAGCAACAAAATATCAAACCCAATAGAGCTGAGATTCAGAAATCAAAGCAAAAGAGAGGGTGAGACATGGTGAGAGTTGAGAGAGCTGGAGAGAGGAGAGAAAGGCAGACCCACCACCACGCCAATCATCCACCACCCTCATTCACCCCCACAACCACCATGACCCAAACCCACCAATCTACAAAACGATTTCCGTGACCAAATACCCAAAACCCAAGACCCACGATCTCCACCATGAAAGCACCTTCATTCGGTTCCCACTCGCACTCACACTCGGCTCCGTCGAACAGACTCAACGCTCGTAGATCGGCGATGACCAACTCCCTCGTCCGAATCGGCAGCGTGGAAGGCGATCTTGTGAAGCGAGCCCTGGCGGCCTTAATTCGACCCTCCTTTTACCAACAGCGGCGGCGCGTCGACTTTCAGTCGCAGCCGAGCCGGCTTTCAGTGTTGACGAAAGCAGCCGGATCCGTCATAGGATGTCCGGATCTGTCATTGTGTTGGCCGTGTTTGGGTTGGTAGTATTTGGGTTGGTCGGATCTGTGTTTGGGTGGTCGAAAATGGTGGTTTGGTGTTTGGGTGGCCGAAAATGGTGGGTTGGTGTTTGGGTGGCTGTGGGTTGGTGTTTGGGTTGGCCGGATCTGTGTTTGGGTGGCCGGATCAATGGTGGTTTGGTGTTTGGGTGGCTGTGGGTTGATGTTTTGGTGGCCGGGTTGGTGTTTGGGTTGGCCGGATCTGTGTTTGGGTGGCCGGATCAATGATGGTTTGGTGTTTGGGTGGCTGTGGGTTGATGTTTTGGTGGCCGGATTGGTGTTTGGGTCTCGTTTTTTTGTTGTTGTTGTTGGTGGTTGCTGGGGTGCATGCGGTGGTGGGGTTATTTTCTGGGTTTGTGATTTTTGGTTTTCAATTTTGAGATTTTAAGTTTGAGTTGGTGTTCTTGGTGTTCTTGTTGAAGATACTTTTAGATCTTAATTCATATAAATTTTTGTTTTTATTTTTGTTTTTAATTTTTTATTTAGTTAAAATTAATAAATTAATTTTTTAAATTTTTTAATGCCAAATAACATTTTTTTATTATTATTTTAATGGCCACGTCAGCCAACAGTACCATCCGTTTGCCACGTGTGCATTTTCCGTCTCTGATGTAACGGCAGGGACTAAAACGAGAGGCGTTTTCCAGGATAGGGACTAAAAGCGGTGAAAAAAAAAGTTAGGGACCAAAATAAAAATCGCGTAAAAATGTAGGGACGAAAATGTACTTTTCGCCTTATTTTTATGAGTTGCCCTTGGTATTTAGTTTTAATTTGGTTTGGATCTCTTGCAAACTCTTTAGTATCATCCCTAATTGTTATCATTATCCTTTTTTATTTATTTATAAAAGCTGTGTATTGCCAAATATTTGTATAGGTAATATGTAGCTTTTTTTTCTTTCTTTTTCTTTTGCCTTAATTTTAAGATGCATCTTCACTTTCCTCTTTCAATTCACTTTTAGTCTTAGATTTTTTATGATTGTTGCCTTGATGTTGATGATTGGATCATTGGGCTTCAGTGTGGACAAGTTTTTTGTGCTGAAAAAGACGCAAAAGAGGCTACTTTGCCCATTCTCCCTACTTCGTAATTAATTGGAAACAAATTTTTTAAAGCACAAGGTACAACAACCACTTTTAGTGCAAGGTACAAGCAATTAAAACTTGAAACACGTTTTATGTTTTTTAATAAAATAAAGATTATTTGTGAACCAAACATCTAGCTTCTTACATCCCTTTATTGAATTTGCAATTAGAGTGCATGCAGCTAGCATCCCTTTGTTGTACATGAATATGCATTTGAGAAGGAAATTGTATATGTTTTTTTTTTTGAGAGTTTCAATTTATGGCGTCTGCTCCTGATGATAACCCTTTATCATCAGACTAAGACACCAATTAGTTTTTGGTGTAGGCGGGGATTGAACCTCAGATCTCTTATATAATCATTAAAGACTTTACCCACGGAAATTGTATATGTTTATTTGTTTTGTTCGTTGATTTTTTTTTTTTTTTTTTTTTTCGTGCTTAAAATTGGCTAAAGTATGTATGCACTTAAAAATGTAAGGTTTTAAACAAACTAAACATAAATTAGATAAGTTAAAAGTTAAATGAAAAGGCTCGTGGTTATGTGTTTGGCAAAAAGCTATTAGCTATTAGTTTTTTTTTGCTTCTTGTCTTAGCTTTAATTTCAAATTCTCAAAAATTAAATTTTTAAAATTTTTTTTTTTTTTTTTTTGGTCTCATATTTAGCAAACAAGCGAATAAAACTATGGGATACCAAACAGTTTGCGTTTTGAGGTTACATCTCTCTCTCTCTCTCTCTCTCTCTCTCTCTAAGGGTCTATTTGGTTGGAGGGGTGGAAAAGTGAAAAAATAGAAAATGAGGAAGGGATAGAAAAGTGAGACGATGAAAAAGATTTAGTTTTCTCTCATATGTGTTTGGTTAGAAGGATGGAAAAGTAGAGAGATGGAAAACTCATTTGTTTGTTTGAGAAGAAAAATGAGATGATGGAACATGTAATCCAAATAAATATACTCTCATGCCCCTACTATATAAAACTATTAAAACATTATAATTTTTTTTTTGTATTTCCTACAAATATATTAAATACATTTATAACTTATAAGTATTAACTCTACTTTTTTTTTAAATTACACAAATTATTTTTCATTAAAAAAAAAAACCCAAACACAAATTAAAAAATAAAATATGTAGACTGGGTTTCATGAAAAAAAAAAACACATTGTTCCATAAAATAAATAAAAAATAAAATGCGCATTCACTAGATTTCACCTTCATCCTTTCTACCCATTGAGCCAGGCTTAGAAAAAACAAAACACATTAATAATTTGTTTCGTACCCAAATGCAATAATAATAATGACTCACTTGATTTGGATGGCAACTTTTAAGGGTATTTGTGTAATTCAATACTTGGTTCATCCTTTCTCTCCTTTCTCTTCTCAGTTTTCCTCCCAAATCGAGAGGATAAGGGGCCATTTGCTGTTCTAGTAACATTGTTTGTATTTTTGGAAAATATGTGTGGGTGAAAAAGTGTGTGAAAATACATATAATGTTATTTAAACACTGAGAACTGTTGCTCAAACCACCCTACCAAACAGCCCCTATATATTTGTGGACTCGGAGTGATTTTTTTCTTCATTGTTTTCTTTACCTCTTGTTTTCTCTCCTAAACCAAACAAGGGAAAAAAAATACTTTCTTCCCTATTTTCCTCTCCTCCTTTTCCATCCTTCCTATTTTCATCACAACCAAACGGAGCTTAAAGGTAAAACTCAGAAATGCTTGTAGTATAAACACTTTTTTTTCACAAAAATTCCACAATTATTAAAATGGTCAATTATGAGTGGTGGTTTATGAGTGTCAATTGTGTCCACTACTTACACTCAATCATTTCAATAACCGTAAATTTTGTTATGAAAAAAATTGTGTGGGTAGCATTAGTGTATTACTGATAAAACTATATGTTTCGCAATCATCTAAATTACTTATTTTGCAGTGCTGAACCTATTGTTAGGGTACTTTTTTTTACACCTAATTTTATTTGAGTACCACCTATTTATACCACTAATAAGTTATTGGGTTTTCCCAAATATTTTTTGCTCTATTATTATGTTAATCACAAATATTTCATATCTCATTATCTAAATTGGGTCATGATATAAACTATCACAAAAAGCCCAAAAACTCATATTTTATCCAATTTTATTATCATTATTTAGCTAAGCCCAAAACTAGCCCTCTGCACCCAATAAACACATCCTATTCTATTTAAAGCCCAAGAATACTTATGCTTGGCAATATTTGAAAAGCCCATGATTCAAATCCATGGCAAAACAATTTTATCAATGGAATTCAAATCCATAATCAAAGCCCATGGTTTAAACCCATGGCAATTTATTTATCCAAAACCCAATTCACATTAACAATATCAAAGCCCAATTCTCATTGGCAATATCAAAGCCCAGTTCTCGCTGGCAATATTTAAAGCCCAATTTTCATTGGCAACATCAAAGCCCAATTCTCATTGGCAATATCAAAACCCAGTTCTCGCTGGCAATATTTAAAACCCAATTCTCATTGGCAATATCAAAACCCAATTCTCATTGGTAATATCAAAAACCCAACTTACGTTGGCACTATTAAAAGCCCAAGCTAACTACTTGGCACTATTCTATCAAAAGCCCAAGGTTATTAATACTTGGCAAAATACTATATCATAATTATTTCACTTAAAAGTCCAATAATGAACAATACTTTAGATTCTTAAACATATTACTGTAATATTACAAGCTCATGGAATTTATGAATTATCTATTCTCAAAACCCATGGCAATCATCTTATAAAAGCCCATGGAAAGTTATGATTATTAGACCCATGACATTTATTTATTTCATATTATAAACTCATGTTCACTATCTATCTTACATCACAACATTCATAATATTTATTACCAAAACTCATGATAATTATTCATCCTACATGTCCATTATGATTATTTATAGAGAAACTCATGAGAACATCACATTATTATATTATCGTGGTTGTTACCATATTTATTTAAAATCCATGGTAAATATTATTCTCAAGAACAATATTGGAGGTCATTATTTAAAAAAGTCCCAAAGAAAATATCATTTACAAAGTAATCCATAGTAAAAATGATGAGAAACTATACAAGTTGTTTATAAAGCCCATGGGAATTAATACCCAAAATTTATCATAAATATTTATTAAAGCTCATAGATTCATTTTATTTCTACTAACAACTAAATCCCAAGAGGTTAAAGTTTCTCTGTAGCAAGGCAAGGGCAAAAAAAACCCTAGCCGCTCTGTGGAAGGTCGTGCCTATCTCTAGGCTATTACAGTTCTCCACGTTTGGTATTACGAATGCTGTGAGAAGTCATTTTTCCTGGTTATGCTTTGAAATAGAAACTACAATGGAAGATCTATCAGTGATGTGGAAAAAACTATCATTAATAGAAGAGGAGGATAGTGAGTATAATGGTAAACCAGTAGAAGCTCTTGGAGGAAAGGTCATCGCGGCCAAGTTTCATATTCGACGTGTACTCAATATGTAAGCCGTCGTGCGAACCTTTAAACAACTGTGGTTAATGAAGAAGGGTTTTGAAGTTAAAGATATGGGCAACCATGTAGTTCTCTTTGTGTTCTCAGATAAAACAGATGCGGACAGGGTATTGTTGGGTGAGCCATGGAGTTATGACAAGTATCTAGACTCTCTGTGCAGGTTGGAGAAAAACGGTGCGGTGAAGGATTTAGTGTTTGATAGAACGGCTTTTTGGGTCCAAATTCATGATATCCCTATCTGCGATATGACTCTAGAAGCGGCTGCCGAGATCGGTAAGGTTTGTGGGGAAGTGCAACCAAGTATTCGAGACTGGGGCAATCAAGATGGCAGCACGTTCATGAGGATTAGGGTACGAGTTGACACCTTAAAGCCACTACGCCGTGGACGAAAACTCCGTAGAGAGGATGGGGAGATTGGATGGATACGTTTCAAATATGAGCGGTTGCCGATTATGTGCTACTGGTGTGGCAAACTTTCTCATAGTGACAAAGACTGTGAGCTTTGGGTAAGGAGTAATGGGTCACTCACTGAGAATGATAGACAATTCGGTGCGTGGCTTCGTGCCCCTCTGTTTAACACAAAGAAATGCTCGGCAATTCGGGTGGGTGGCAAAAATGAAGTTCAGTGTGATGGATCGAACCAAGAGGTGGTCAGAGAGAAAGTGGAAGTTTTGGGAAGCCAGAGTGGGAATGGGTATAGTTCAGTGAACGACGAGAACCGCTGGCAGAAGGAGGGGTCCAGTGGACCGGTTCCTACAAACAAGGAAACAGGCGTAATTTCAGTTACCATAATTCTAGGCTCTGAAATTAATGCAGAACGTGATCCTCGCAGAGCAACGGATTTCCAGGAGACGTTACGTGGGATCGACACGGCTATTTCAAAATACGATAAGACTGAGGTGGACCCAAAGTCAAACAGACTTGCATCCATTTTGGCCAAGTCGAGGCCCATAATACACCAACCATTCTGGGAAACATGGGCTGTGTTTTAAGTGAAGATGAAGACTTGCTTACAATTAAAAGCCCAGAAGAAAATGTGTACAAGGCTCGTGGTTGGAAGAGACTAGTGATTGAACGAGCCCATGCTGAAATCCAGATTACTCCCATGCAGAGAAAAAGAGCAGTACGTGATAAGGAGGATGAAATGGAAGTCGGGGTTTTGAGCAAGAAGTTCTGTGCCTTTGACACAACACAACAACAAACGGCAGAGGCTGCGAGACAACCCCGCCGAGAGCAATGAGTTGCCTTGCTTGGAACTGTTGTGGGCTTGGGAACCCACTGGCAGAGGACGAGCTTGAAGCCATTATTCGAGCCCAAGATCCCTTGATTGTCTTCTTGTCAGAGACCTAGTTTGGTAGTAAACAGTTAGAAAAGATACGGTGTAAGATCAAATATGCTGGTTTGTTTACCGTTCTTAGTCAGGGTAGGGGTGGAGGATTGGCTCTCTTGTGGAAATCGGATATTTCGGTATGGATAGACAGCTTTTCAAAGTATCATATTGACGTAGTGGTGAATGGAACGACATCGGAACCATGGCGTTTTACCGGTTTTTACGGAGAACCCAACACTTATTATAGGGAGGAAGCTTGGAGTATGTTAAGGATGTTGCAATCTAAACCGCATTTACTGTGGTGCTGTATGGGTGATTTTAACGAAATATTACAGTCGGAAGAGAAGAAAGGTGGAAGAATAAGGCCGCACGCTCAGATGCAAGCTTTCCGTGATGTGTTGGATGGTTGCGGTTTTGTGGATCTCGGTTCACTGGACCAGAATTTACGTGGCACAGTAGAAGATATGGTCACCTGATTTGGGAACATTTAGACAGGGGAGTGGCCAACTATAACTGGCTAGCAAAATTCGCAGCAGCTCAAATCCGCCATCTTCATTGCTTTTCATCGGATCATCGTCCCATTAAGGTGGTTTTTGATCCTAACAGTGAGTCACAACGGTGGTTTCGGAAGCCCTTTCGCTTTGAAGAGATGTGGTTAGCGGATAGGGGTTGTAGTGATACGGTTCTAAGAGCTTGGGAGATATCATAAGAAGGTACAACCATGTTTAAAGTGTCCAAGAAACTTAAGAAGTGTAAAAATATGCTTAAGTCTTGGAGCAAAGATCACTTTGGTAACGTAAAGAAGCAAATTGCTACTAAGAAGGAGCAGCTATGGAAAGCTTAAGAGGAAGCAGCCAAGGGTGGGAGTTATGGGGTGGTCGTCCAACTGCGGAAGGAACTTAATGTCTTGCTGGATAAAGAGAGCAAAATGTGGAGACAGAGAGCTAGAACATAGTGGGTGGCAAAGGGAGACAAAAACACAAGATATTTTCATGGGGTGGCCACTCAAAGGAAGAGGAAAAATTTTATTAAGGGTATTAAAGATGGTGAAGGAATTTGGCAGACTGATGAGGAAGTGGTTTCGGCAACCTTTGTGGAGTTTTATACCAGTTTGTTTACTTAATCACATCCTCATGATCTTGACCGTGTCCTTGAAGGAGTCAAAAGGGTTGTCACAGCAGATATGAATGCTGAGTTGGTGAGACCGTACAGTATGGAGGAAGTTGATATAGCTATCAAGCAAATGGCCCCTTTGAAGGCTCCAGGTCCTGATGGAATGCCTCCCCTTTTTTATCAATCCTTTTGGAAACATATTGGTCTAGAAGTTATAGAAGCTGTGCTATCTTGCCTAAATTCTAGTACTCTCCTCAAATCCATAAATCACACTTTCATTACTTTGATTCCTAAAGTTAGTAATCCTGAAAATGTTTTGGAGTTTAGAGCCATCAGTTTATGCAACGTGATTTATAAAATTATTAGCAAAGTTATTGCCAATCGTTTAAAACCCTTTCTGAATTCTATAGTTTCAGAAGCTCAAAGTGCTTTCATTACTGATAGACTTATCACAGATAACATTTTGATTGCCTTTGAGTCCTTACACTATATGAAAACTCAAAGCTCAGGAAATGAGGGTTTTATGGCTTTGAAACTAGATATGAGCAAAGCATATGACTGTGTGGAGTGGAGTTTCCTTGAAACAATCATGTTAAAGATGGGGTTTCAGGATTCATGGGTGGCTATGATTATGCAGTGTGTGTCCACAGTGACTTATTCCATTCTTTTAAATGGTGAGCCAAAATGGTTTATTCGACCATCCAGAGGGTTGAGGCAAGGTGATCCCCTTTCCCCCTTTCTCTTCTTGTTTTGTGCGGAAGGACTAAATGTTCTTCTTAATAAAGCAGTAGATAATGGGGAGATTAGGGGTTTATCTTTATGTCGCCAAGGGCCAAAGATTACTCACCTCTTCTTTTCAGATGATTGCTTTCTGTTTTGTAGGGCCAACAAAAAAAGAATGTCAAAAAATCCAGCAACTACTTGATTGGTATGAGGGTGCATCTGGCCAATTGGTGAATAAGAACAAAACAACCCTCTTCTTTAGCAGAAACACACCGGAGGAGGTCCAACAAGAAATCAAGGTCTTGTTAGAGGTGCCGGCTATAAAGCACTATGAAAAATATTTGGGCTTGCCATCATTTGTGGGAAGACAAAAAAAAAGCTTGCTTCAATCAGATCAAGGAGCGGATTTGGGCGAAAATGCAAGGGTGGAAGGAAAAGTTACTCTCTCAAGCAGGGAAGGAAGTCATGATAAAGGCGGTTATTCAATCTATTCCCACTTATTCGATGAGTGTATTTCAGTTACCAATTGGTCTAATTAAGGATATTGAGACGATAATCCGTAAATTTTGGTGGGGAAACCAAGATAATACAAGAAGAATGCAGTGGGTGAAGTGGAGTACCTTATGCTCTCTAAAGTCTCTAGGAGGTATGGGGTTTCGAGATCTTCGACAATTTAATGATGCACTTCTTGGCAAACAAGTATGGAGACTTCATCATGAGACGGAGACGTTATTGTATAAAGTATTTAAACCGAAATACTTTCCATCGGGTAGCATTTTCGATGCTAAATTCAACCCGCGAAGTTCCTTTGCTTGGAAAAGTATTTTAAATGCAAGGGAGGTTATTTGCAAGGGAGCACGGTGGAGAATAGGAGATGGATCAGGGATCAATATATGGAAGCATCAATGGCTGGATTCTTCAGGTGGAGGTCAGATTGTATCTCCTCAACTTGATCCTTCATTGATCACAGTAAAGGATCTATTTATCCCTGACACAAAAATTTGGAATAAGGAGCTCATTGAACAGAATTTCTTACTGTGGGAAGCTGAGAGTATTCAAGGAATTCCGGTTACCCATTATCCGATGGAGGACTTGCTTATTTGGCCACACACCACGGATAGAAGCTACTCGGTTAAGAGTGCTTATCAGTTATTGGTCGTTGGAACTAGATCTGCCCTGCCCAGCTTGTCTACAATAGAGGGTTGCAAGCCTTTTTGGAATAGGATTTGGAATTTGCAAGTTCCAAATAAAGTTAAGCACTTTATGTGGAGAGCTTCAAATGAGTCTCTACCTACCAAGCTTAATCTATTTAAACGGCACATTCTCCCTGAGAATATTTGCAATCTTTGTGAGGAACACATCAAAGATACTATATATTGTCTTTGGCTATGCGACCGGGTCAAATGCATTTGGTTCTCAGATTCAATGTTTAGCCCACCCCAATCAAAGATTTTTAGAAGTTTTGGCAATCTTGCATCAGCAGTTTTGGCCGATGCAAGCCCAGCCACTGCTACTCTGTTTTCGATGGTTGCCTGGAGCATTTGGATTTGACGGAATAAACTAAGAGAGAAGCAGACTATTTGAGGTGTTGGGGAGACGGTGCAGTGAGCTCGTGAACTATTGCAGGAATTTTGGGATGTTGCGGATCGCCCAACTCGATCTCGTGTGATGCGCACAAGGCAGAAATGGATGCCACCAGCTGCAAGTTTTTACAAGATTAATTTCGATGGTGCCATCTTTGAAAGTTCTGGAAGAGCAGGCCTGGGGGTGGTGGTGAGGGATGCGGACGGAATGGTCATTGCTACTCTTAGCCAAAATATTCAACTTCCCAGCTCTGTAGATTCGGTTGAAGCTTTGGCTGCCCGGCGTGCTATCATTTTAGCTCAGGAAATAAGTCTTACACAAGTGATAGTGGAGGGTGACTCATTAAAGGTTATCGCAGCCATCAATAGTTCAAAACAGAGTAGGACTCAGTGGGGCCACGTTATAGAAGATATTAAAAAAGAAAGTTTTTGTATGCAAGCTTGTAACTTCTGTCATGTTAGTAGGGGGTAATAATTTAGCCCACTCCCTTGCAAGAAGAGCAGTTTTAACTGTTGATACTGATGTGTGGTTAAAAGAACTACCACTAGATTTGGATGATATTTTCCAGTCTGATTTGCCTTAATAAAATTGACTTACCTTCTTCTCAACAAAAAAAAAAAAAAAAACAACTAAAGCCCATGAGGAGTAAAAAACCCATGGCAAAGCATGTCTTTAATGCCCATTTTGTAGGCCCAAGAATCTCATGAAGTAGGGAACAAGCCCAAGCAAAGAAAGGGCCATGTGGCCCAACTAAAAGTGCTAAAATGGAGCAAAGTTCCAGCTCAAAAAGGTCCCCAGCAAGAGGCTTGAAAGTGGGCAACCAGGCCTTGTTCATCCCTAACCAAAAAACAACTAGAGACCCCTACAAAAGAACCAAGCCTTTGAGGATGAACTAGGGGCTGTCCCATCAGTTTTCTGCCACCCTATGCCTGACGTGAACGGTGCCCAAGAGCTGTCATATCAGCTGAAGTCTGAAGGATGATGGAACTCCATCATCTTCCTCAAGACTGTACCTCCAGCGAAAGGAGAGCTGAAACCAAGTTATCCAAATCTCAACAAATTGATGCTATAAATGTTAAAAACGTTCAAGCATGATTCATGTGCCAAGCCCATGAATCCTAAAGGGGAAAATTTGGGAACATGTGGTTTGGAGAGTATAAAGGGATCTCTAGCGGAACCCCCTGAAGTGGACTTAGAGTTTGACACCTGGCTTGGGGTGTTGAATCTTACTTCTTGGGGGACCAAATCTCAGTTGTAGCATTAGGATTCGTTCCTGATACATGCCTCAATCCCATTGATTAGGCTCAGTCCCAGAAATCCTGGCATTTAATGCAAAGCACTCTAAAATCCCATCATTACCTAAAGAGGCAAGGCAACCCCTAAAGTAAATCTCCTACTTCTGACCAAAAATCCCAGGAAGATTAACCTTGATTCACTACCTTTGAGTAGTCCTATGTTTTTGGATTCTTGTTAATTAATGCTTCTCTAAAACACAATTATAAAAAGATGAACACCTCAGCCCACTAAAGGACAGCTACCCTCTTTGAAACTCTTGGTTTGTTTACTACTTTGCTCGTGGTTTAGCTTCTTTCGAGCTCACCACTCATCATCTTTAGCCCACACTCATCTAATCTCAGATACTCTTTTCCCCCTTTCACACAATCACAGCCCATAAATGTCTCTCAACTAGTCATAAACAGCCCACCACTTACAAAAAACCTTAACCTCAGTGTTAATCCCATTCTACTCACTCAAGACAACCCACATTACCTCATTCATGCCTTATGCACACACACACCCACCAAAATTTTAGTTTAATACTTGCTGCACTGAGCTGAGATCTCTCTCTCCCTCTATTCCATCCTATTTTTCCTCTTTTATTTGTAACTATGGAGCCTTTAATCCTTGTTTATTATTATTATGATGAAGGCCATAATGTTCTGGATACTATAGAAGTTTTTCCTTATATTGAGTTAATAATAATAAGGAAAACATATGATTTTTGCCATATAAACACACTTATTAACCTGGAATTACTCTACTGCTGGAGATAATACCGTACTGCTAGAAGACCGATTTGAACTATGATGCTGTAAAAGGACTAATAATATAACAAACTAACAACAGTAACGTGTTTATTGTGCTTTATTGTTGTCTTCTTGTTAGGTGCAACCTCTATCTCTTGCTTGGGCGGACTTACACAACACCAAAAGCCTTTGGGCTTTATTTCAATGGCCCATCGTCGAGTTTCGGCTTGGCTACCCCATATTCTATTTGGGAACATCAAAATTTTCCCCTCAACACCTATAGTTTCAGTATTGTGACTATTGTCTTCCAGTTCTAAAAGGGATCGCGTGATTAGGTTGGTCTTGGTCCAACATTTTTGACATTTGTGGTGCTGTCTGGGTCCAATATTTTTAACATGTGTGGTGCCATGGATACTACAAATGTGATTGCCTCACAAACTAATGTTTTGTAATCTTTTATAGTAACTGTAAAATTGGTACTACAAAAAACTAATGTTGTGTTATCTTTTATAGTAAAATTGGTAGTAGTTTCTAAGACTTCCAAGTGTATGATATGGCAAGAAACATTTGAGCAGTCTTGCATCAAACCCAAAAGTAAATGAATGTTAAAACAAATTCCAAGCCCACCTCAAAAGCAACTGGGATCCGCTTATTTTGCTAAAACTGAAAATTTTGTGTTAAAAATACCGAAGATAAAAATAAAAGTTAGTTGAAATAGTACAATAAGACCCATGAATTGTACCAAAAAGTACAGTAAGATCCTTAAATAATAGCAAAAATAAACTGAATAGTAAAATAAGTTGGCAAAAATAATTTTTGCCAAAAGGAAACTAAATTAGAAACTTATGAAACTAACATCAAACTACTTGGTAACGTGGGACGAAACCCACTATGGAACCCTTTAAGAGTTTTATTTTATTTTTTTACAAAGTTATTATTAAATAGAGTAGTAAATAAAGAGAATCTGTATTGGATGAAATCTTTTTATTTTCATTGGGTATTGAAAGATACACATACGACAAAATCACTATTCTGAAACCAGAAACTTAAAATTAGGATTGGAATCAAAGATGTACAACCTTAAATCAACAAACCAAAGATTAGAAATTAGAAAACACTTGATCTGATAACAAACCATTAGTATAAAAAGGGGGACAACTCTTAATTTAATTTTGCATACCATCAAGCAACCATTCATCTAACACAAAAGATTCTATCATATAAAATATTAAAATTTTGAAACAGCAGAAACAGACTTAAAAATTATACTAGACCTCCACTCAAACACAAAAAGACAACTTAGTCTGTTTAGGACAGCGTCAATAAAAACTCTAGCAGCAAAAACACACAAAAATACAACTTTTAATCCAGGGACTAATTGGGGTCATTCACTTGAAGCACTTGGCGTCCAAAAGAGGCTGGCCCTCGAAAGGTTCATAATCTTCAATCATCTGACTCACGCGTTCCTTTTGCTCTTCATCTGTGATATCAACCTTCTTCCACTCATATAGCTCCATATCATAGCACTCATCAAGCACAAATTGCGGTATCTCTTGCCCACGGAAAAGCCACAGCCCCTTCACCTTGAATGGTGGCTCTGAACCGATCACAAGCATCTTTCCAAAAGCATATTTGCGTGCTAGATCCATTCTCTGAAGAAATCCACCGACCTTGTTTAGTGTTACAAAGGAAACAGTATTCTCATCATTGTACTTGTAATCACAGAACCAGAGAGAGTATCCCTCAGGATCGTACATGTCCCAGAAACCTGCAACAAACATGAAAAGAGGATGAAGAATTTGTTCATGCTGCAAGTGTCATATAATGTAGAGAACAAGATCATATGGAGAAACATACCCCCTTTTGGCCAAGGTGGTAACATTTAACAAATTATACTTAGTATATAAGCCAGTCAATTTCTTCAACTAATGTAATCCAAACAAACCTCCTTTTTAACTGTTCATGCAAACATTTAAAATATGGCAAATGACAACTTCAAGGGAAATTTTTGAGAAAAGTAACAGATAGAGAACTAAAGCTAAAGGACAGATTAAATACAAACTACCAATGGCCATATGTCATCATCAAACAAAGATGACAAAAGAAGAGATTATTATACCTTTAATAGCAACCTCACGGAAGTTGGTCTTAGTGTTTGAGTACAGCCTCTTCCAGTCATCCAGTATCATCTTACTTGGGGGAAGCAGATCAAGAGGATTCTTAGGTTTGGGCTTTGGAGCCTCCTCTTCCTCACCAGCTTCTGGTTTGGGCTTCACTGGCTCCTCCTTTTTGGCTTCTTTTTTTGGTTCATCCTTAGGCTTTGGTTTTGGTTTTGCAGATTCTTTTGGCTGAGATGGCTTCTTTGTGATAGGAATGACAGACTCAGCCTGTTTCACCTCTCCCAGAATCTTCTTGAAATTTGGTTGATTCACCATGGTCCAGAAGTATCTTTCCACATGAGGGAACTCAGATGTAAAGCTCTTAGTCATGAGGTGAGTGAAGCCCATATATAAATTGCAAGTTGTAATAATGTCAGCCAGGGTCACGGAATGCCCAACCAGGAAAGTGTTGGAAGTAAGCTGAGCATTTAGAGCACCAAGCGCTCGCTTCAATGAAGTAATAGCTTGTTCCTCAGCCTTCACACAAATACACATTGTACACATCAAATAAGGGCAGCGCATACTGCATAGTTATTAGCAGATTATGAAAATTTAGATTTTTTAAGTTGAATATACATATAGCCTGCATTGATTTTGATTCTATATCAAGGAAAAAAAATTCGTCATTTCATTCCTTTTATACTTTATCTGAGTCTTCCATATAGCTTGGTCAACCTTTAGATGCAAAAAGGAAATAGAACAATTCCATTAATAAAATATAAGATGTAACTCACCGGAGGAAGGTATACTGCACGTCCCATTCTTGGTCTATACCATGACAGAAGATGAGCATCAATTTCCAGTGATGCAAAATCAATCCACTGCTCAATGTGGGCCTGAAAATTCAAGCATGCATAACAATGAGAAATATAACACACACACACACACAGAGCATTATCAGTAGTAATAAATGTCTTACATAATCAATAAGAGAAGAACCATAGAGAGGATTGTCAGCCTTCAGACGAGTAACTGCAACAACAGATAAAAAAATAATTTTCAATGCAACCACCTTCAGAGGATCCCCAAAATTAATGAGTGAGTGGGGGGAGAAAAGTCAGTCTTACCATAACGTGCTATAGCATTGCTCTCAAAAATGGGACCATCAGGAGTTTCCAACACAGGAATCTACAAGAAAAACAGATTTATTAATAAAGCTTTTACTAAACAAACATACAAATACCATTATAGATTACCGAACATTCCACAATATAGACCTTCCCAATAGGGTTCATCTTGAGAAACTCAGGAGTTTTGTTACTGACACCCATCTCAAAATTTGGGGCCAGTTCAACTTTCACACCACTGTACTCCGCAGCGATGAGTGTCTTGTAAGAATTTTTATTTGTCTTCCCAGCATGAAAAATCTGCAATATTGATGATACAGCCCCATTAGTAAAGGAAAATCACCAGATACATTCAATCCAGAAATAAACAAAAACTAATCAAAGGTGATGGGTTAATAGATTCAACGCCTGTTTCCTCTAGTTGCATATGTACAAATGAGGGATGGCCACAATTATCACCATCCAATGCAATCTTTAAAAATTATTTAAAAAAAAAAAAAAAAAACTTCATTCTATTCAACACATATACATTACTTCCTTAATTGACGTCTCTCTTTTCCCATTCTCCCTGGTGCATCAATGAGCAAACCATCTCATTTGACTCTCCCTCATCTTTTCATCGGTAAGGGCAGGGGCGGGCTCCCCCTGGGTCCAAATTTTTTTTTTAGTTATTCTAAATTTCATTTTTGTAGTTGCCCCCCTTCTCCCCAATCAGTCTAGCTAGCCTACCCAAATTGCAACTATCCAACCCAAAAACTTAACAAAAACAATAAAAATATTCACAATGGTGATTGTCTTTAGCAAAAAACCTAGTTTACCACCAAAGAATAAAAAAATCATATGTTATTAGAGAAGCTAATGCTAAATTTTATGCAACTACAGTAAACTGGTATATATACCAGTTGACTGTAGCGAGTTAAAAATAAAATACAATATTTTATTAAGATTATATCTCTTCCGTCAATTAAAAAACTCATAATTTTAAATGAAGTGATAAAAAAAAAAAAAAAAATAGAACATTTAATATTGGGTGTATTGTAAAGTGAGGTGGTAAAGTAGATAAAGTAGCTTTTTGAGGTACTAAAAACTAAAATTTTTAGCATTATCACTATGAATGCTCTAACTTCAAAAATAAAATCCTAGCAAAAAAATCATTATTTTGTTTTTGTTTTTGTCTTTGTTGGAATATGATTGTATCTTAATGTATTTAAAAACAACGATTTTGTCTATTTATAATTTTTTAATACCATATAGATGTCTATTTGGAGTTTTTTTTTTCTTTATACTCCGGCCCCCACTAGCTTAAAATCCTGAGTCCATCCCTGGGTAAAGGTCACCCCTATAAGTGATACAATTCTATAGAAACCAAAATAAAGAATGTTGATTGTACTCAAAAAGTAAAAAATACCACAATTAGGACAGTCTCCCTCCGCCCTTTACTAAAAGAACCAGAGGATTTGGTGTGCTAGCACAAACAATAACAACAACAACAACAACAAGCCCAATTTTTTTGGGGTCTGCTATGAATCCTCAACAGATTAGTTAGGGTCAGCAACATATATTCTTTTCCTCCATTCTATTCTATCTCAAGTCATTTTTTTAAATTAGTAAGTTAAAAACACACCCACTATCCACACATTCTTTTGGGACAAGGAAACAACCAGAGGATTTAGTGCCACTTAAGCCAGATCTCATTGCATGTCAGAAACATCATCAAATTCAGTATTCTAAGTCCTAAGATGGGTCAGACAACTAAACAATTTCAAATATAAAAAAGATACAAATCAAACCTCATTTTTTTGATAAGGAACCAAAAAGAAAATAGTTTTGATTGTATATTTTTTCAAATAAACTTTTGAATATCTGAAATGCAAAACTTTACGAACTTCAAAATTTGAAATTCACATCAAACAGGAAGCAGAATATGCAAATCAATCAAAACTTGAGACCCATTTCATAATTAGTCAGATATTCTATAAAAGTCTAGTGCTTTCGGATTCAAAACCAATCACAGATTACATGCATAGAATTGAGACTCACCAGAGCCATGGCTTCACGGAAAAAACGTTCTGCTCCGATCTCAGATCTGACAACCAAAAAAAGATGAAATACAAACATAAAAATGAAACCTTGAATAACGAATTTGATTCAAAGAAAAAACATTCCCGGAAAATCGAAGGTTTCCGATGCAATTATTTTCCGTAGAAACAAACAGAATTTATGCAGAGAAAGAGAGAGAAAGAGAGACCTGAAGAGTGTGAAGCGTGAGAGAGCGTTCTTCCGAGAGCAGAGTATAACTGAGATTGAGTGTGCAAATAGAATGAGAACCAATTTAGGGTTTTGTACAAAGAGAAAAAGCAAAAAAGTGAAAGAAAAAAAAAACGGGTATGTATTCGGATCGGGTTGTTTTGCATTTGGGTGTTCTGCCCAATGATGGGAAAGCCCACGGGCCTATTTGGTTCCTATTTTCTTCAATCATGGTTTAAAAATTACTATATTTTACATTCTATAATTTAAAGATGGATCAAACTAAAATTTTTATTTAAAAAATAATAAATTAAAATTTTAAATTTAGAAGAAAAAAAATAAGGAACTACACCTCATGGTGTTGAAAATATATTAAATCTTCAATCTATGTTAAATCCCAAATGAATGTAATTTTACTTAAATAAATTAAGATTTAATTTGTTCATGTACTTGGAATAAATTCATTTATTAATGGTTCCACAACATCAATGAATTCAAAAGTGTACAATTTTGGGGGTTGAAGTGATGTCAAATAATAATAATAATAATATGATATTATTTGTGTTATCCTATGTTTGTGATTCAAATTGTACATCCCCTTACTGTTGTTTAGGTCTTATGAATATTAGATTCCTAAACAGATTCTAAATTGAACCCTAATTTCCAACCTATTAGTTACAAGAAATGTCAAGTGTGAATAATTTTATTTAATTCAATTTTTTCCCATCATCCAATTAGGGAAGAGGATTGAACTCTTAATGTAAGGACCTAGTTTGAACTTCAAGCCCAGCAGGGATGTGGACTTTAGCCCAAAAAGCCCAAGACAATAAATTTGTAGAGAATGGGTTAGAAAACTGGGTTTTAGTGAATCAAATGACGAGCTAATAGATTTTAATGGCCAGAAAGGAAGGATAAAAGACGTTTCCTTAAAGAAAAGCGTCCTCGGCCAAGTTCGAGGAGATTAATTCTTAGGTTTTTCCCTTAAAGCTTTATTACAAGTCTGGTCCCAGGTTGCTACAGTATTTCTTTCTTGATTCTCCGGTCCCCTTCCTCATGGAGGGTCTCTTACATTATATAGCTTCCTTTAGACCATCTTGATCCTACACTTATTGATTATCTGAGCCTTCACTTGAGTGTTTGTCCCATTAGGCGCTCTCTTTGGCTTTCTGTGGGTTGTGGTAGTCAAGACAGCACTGTTCAGGAGTCTTCTCCACATAAATGCGGTCAGAAAAGTTGTTGTTGTGCATTCAATGCGGTGGTAGCAGTTTTTTCTTAGATTCCTCTGAGCTCCCATCCTTTTTGCACGATCATATCATCTGTCTCTATCAATAGATCGTCCTGGAAAGTTACCTTGAATGATATGGTATACGTTTGATCCATGCCTTGCTTATCCGAGGATATGTTCCTCCTCGGACCAACTTCCTCAGCCCTTCCATTTGTATTTTACTTATGGGGTTCTGAGCTTGACACTCTTGCTGCTGTTTATCCTCCTCGGACAGACAAGGTCCTCAGCCAAGCCCAAGGCCGAGTTCATGAATTTGGGCCCTTATCCCTACACTTAACATTTTCATTAAGAACATCTATTGGCCAATCTAATAGTCATCGGTTTTTAATTAAACTTTTTTATAAAGATTTTTAGCCACTCTTATATAATATTATTTGGGACTAGGACTGTTCACAAGTTGGTTAAGGTGGGTTAAGACAAGTATTCATAACCAAAATGCTACTAGTAGGTTAGACAAATTTCAATCCGTTGCCAACCCACCAATCTTTAAAACCAGCGAATTAGTTTAAAAAATTGGTGGTTTAAACTTTGGAAGATTGGCAAATTAATACAATATACCCACTCTTAGATTAATCCTTTCTGATTGGGTCATAAAATAGAGCCTTTTAGTTAACCTTCTTAATCGGTATTATTTCAAATAATTCATTATTTTTCTCAAATTATTAAGGAAGAAACAAAAAAACATTTTTTTAATAAAAATTTACCACTTTTTGCAAAAAAAAAAAAAATATATATATATATATATATATATGTAAAACGTAGGTGGGAGGCTTGGTTTTGGCGGGTTATAAAAATTTCAATCTACTAGTAAAAAAAGACTTGCTATTTTGATGGTCCAACCCGCACCATCTCACATAATAGACCAATGTTGGGTTGTTGTGACCAGTGGGTTGGATGAGTTGGCAGGTCAAGCGAGTTTTATTTGCATGGCCCTATTTGGGACTAATCTAGTCAAGCCTATACTCTTCATCTAGCTCATATTTTTAATTAATAAATTAAAAATTTGATGTCATGACATGTGGAGTATATATTTGGCAATATATATAAAGACAATATTGATGAACACAATGAAATCAGTAGGCTGAATGTCTCGAGTGTCAATGATCAGAGAACACTTGAAAGTCTTAAAAAGCAAACACAAAATCAGAGGCGACCGGGGAAGACCGGCCAAGAATCCTCCGATGGTAAAGTTAGTATTTCTGGGATTCCGATTTTTGTAGAAGTGTCTGTATGACTTACCCTCTCGTGGATGAATGCTTATATAGCATACACTTTGGGACAGTTACTTGTTTAGTAACCTCTCCTATCATTGAGGAATGCAAAAGACTCGGTGGTAACTTCCATAACTGCTATGGAAGTTACATTATTTGGGCTTGTTCTCTATAACTGTCATTGGAAACTGGCTATGGTAATGAACCTTGACCTTTGTGTTCCGAGCTAAGTGAGAAGCTCGTCCTAAGTTTGCATAAGGAGAGACGTCTAGAATGCAAGAAGGTTGTCCAGGTATTTCTTTGGACGAACGACCTCATCGTGGACGAGCATACTATAATGTAATCTATCTACATTTGCTTCGTTTGCCTTGAATGACCGCAATGGACGAGTTTGGAGTTGGTGCGTTATAATACACCATCAAATATTTTTTTCAAAAAAATTTCACAACTATTAACATAATTGATTATAATTAGGAAGGTGCTTAGGTTCAGTGCATCTTGTACACTAGACCCGATGGGATGTTGTCATGTGGCAATTCTTGGATACATGGCAACATCCTATCTAGTTTAGTGTACATAACATTGGACCCAAGTTGAACTCTTATAATCAATACATAAATAAAAATTAGTATTAGTAACAGATTCCATATAACTCAATTACTAAACTCTTTTATTATCAAATAAGAGACTCGAGTTTGAAATTTCAAACTCCATTAATATCTAAAATCAATTGGTATTATCATGTAATAAACCTTACAAATTTTAATCATATGGTCTATTATTTTCTGTTATTAATTAATATAATGTTTTTTATTTTATGCTGGTTGAATCTATATTATTAATAATAGAATTTCTCGTTTGGATTTCAACATTTTGCCTACTAAAATACCATTACACAAATTCTTAAACTCTCTAAAATACTTTTATCTTTTAGTTAAATAATTTTAAATTATTATAAAAAAAATTTAATTAAAAAACACAAACTAGGTTAAAAGAGTAATTTATTATTTACTATTTTTAAGTTTTAGATTTTTTCTTTTATCTTCTCTATTCAACCTAAAACTTAGAACATTATTTCTATCTCACTTTAAAATATTATAACACTAAACCAAAAAACAAATAAATAAAAAAAAGCATTATTGCACGCACCTTTAAAAAATGAGTCTAGTATTTTTTATTTTTTTTTTTGAAAAAGAGTAGTATTAATATAATGTTCAATCGTTATAAAAAAAAAAAAAAAGGTTTAATCATAGATGGTGTTAACGAAATAATGATTGTGATAAAATAATGATTTACTCTATATTTAATTGGCTAGAAAATCTTGCATTTACGTGGTCAAAGAAAAGCTTAAAAACTTTTCAAATATGTAGATTCAAAATGTTTTCTTATAAGAAGAAAAAAAAAAAAGAAAAAAAGAAAAGAAAAGAAGAGAGACTGAAAAATTGGCTTTCCCTATTTGCCCCACAACAAAGCCTCAAAGTAAGGTGGACCCCAGCAAAAAGACAGGGCATTTGGGTCAAGTAGATCAAAGCCAAGGTAAAAAACATAAAAAAAATATCCGACACAAGCAAAAACCATTTGATTTTTCCAAGACTTCACTTCAACTTCTTCAACTTTCAACTTCCTTCTTCTTCTTCTTCACTTTCTTCTTCTATTTTTCTTCTTCAGAGACCAATTCCTTAAACAACTTGTAGTAATTCTATTTTTTCATTTCTTATACAAATTTTAGTTTTCTTCAAAGTTTAATTTTTTTTAGAGAGAAAAAGATGGCGAGGAGAGCAGATGAGGAGTACGATTATTTGTTCAAGGTTGTATTAATCGGCGATTCTGGAGTTGGGAAATCGAACTTGCTGTCCCGATTCACTAGGAACGAGTTTTGTTTGGAATCTAAGTCCACCATTGGAGTCGAATTCGCTACTCGTACCCTTCAGGTTTAGTTTTGTATTTATATATATAGATAATTGTGTGTTTCTTTGTAATTTGGATCTGGGATTTGCTTATATTCTTACTCTTTTTTAGTATATGTATGGATATATGCTTGTGTTTATAGTTATGATATGGGATTTGTTTAAATTTTGAATTTTTTTAGTCCACAGAGTATACTTTGGAAATGGGATTTGCTTAAATTTTGAATATATTTCATTGTATATCTGCGTATGTGTTAAATGTGTATGTGTAATTTGGATCTGGGATATGCTTAAAGTTTTAATTTTTTTTAGTAACTATATGCATATTGCTTGTGTGTGCGTGTATAATTTGGATATGGGAATTGTTTAAAGTTTTGAATTCTTTTTAATACACAGAGTATACTTCGGAAATGGGATTTGCTTAAATTTTGAATCTTTTTTAGTGTATAAATGCATATATGTTGGTTTGTGCATAATTTTGATATGGGATTTGCTTAAATTTTGAATTTTTTTAATACGCACAGCATAATTTGGAAATGAGATTTGCTTATATACACATAATTGTGTGTTTTTCTGTAATTTGGATCTGGGATTTGCTTATAGCTTTACTCTTTTTTAGTATATGTATGGATATATGCTTGTATTTATAGTTTTGATATGGGATTTGTTTAAATTTTGAATTTTTTTAGTCCACAGAATATGCTTTGGAAATGGGATTTGCTTAAATTTTGAATATGGTTTATTGTATATATGGATATATGTTAGATATGTGTGTGTAATTTGGATCTGGGATATGCTTAAAGTTTTAGTCTTTTTTAGTAAGTGTATGCATATTGCTTGTGTATGTGTGTATAATTTGGGATTGAGAATTGTTTAAAGTTTTGAATTCTTTTTAGTACACAGAGTATTCTTTGGAAACGGGATTTGCTTAAATTTTGAATCTTTTTTAGTGTATAAATGCATATATGTTTGTGTGCATAATTTTGATATGGGATTTGCTTACATTTTGAATTTTTTTTAATACACAGCATAATTTGGAATTGATATTTGCTTATACACACATAATTGTGTGTTTCTCTGGAATTTGGATCCAGGATTTGCTTATAGTTTACTCTTTTATTATATGTATGGATATATGCTTGTGTTTATAATTTTGATATGGGATTTTTAAAAAAATTTTTTATTTTTTTTTAGTCCACAGTATACTTTGGAAATGGGATTTGCTTTTTGAATATACTTCAGTGTGTATATGCTTATATGTTAAATATGTGTGTGTAATTTGGATCTGGGATATGCTTAAAGTTTTACTCTTTTTTAGTAACTGTATGCATATTGCTTGTGTGTGTGTGTGTGTGTGTGTGTATAATTTGGATATGGGAATGGTTTAAAGTTTTGAATTGTTTTTAGTACACAGAGTATACTCTGGAAATGGGATTTTCTTAAACTTTGAATCTTTTTTAGTGTATAAATGCACTTATGTTTTTGTGTGTGCATAATTTTGATATGGGATTTGCTTAAATTTTTATTTTACTTTTTAATACATATAGCAAATTTTGGAAATGAGATTTGCTTAAATTTTTTATCTTTTTAATATATACAAAGGTGTGTGTAATTTGGATCTGGGGTTTGCTATACATGCATGCTTGTCTCTCTCTGTGTGTATAATTGGATATGGGATTTGCTTAAATTTTGAATTTTTTATTTTTCAGTACACAGTATACTTTGGAAATGGGATTTGCCTAAATTTTGATTTTTTTTTTTTAAATGTATATACATGGGATTGTAATTTGGATCTGGGTTTTGCTTAATTTTTTTTGGGTAAAACTATTGAGAGGGTTCCGGGGTGGGGTGTTATTTGAATCTTTTTTAGTAATTCTGTGGTGCATATATATTTACATATGTGTGTGTAGGCATGAGCATGCCAGCATGTAATTTGGATTTGAAATTAGCTTAATTTTTTTTTTAAAGTAATACTATGGTGGTTTGTGTGTAATTTGGATCTGGGTTTGGAGGAAGTGGTCCAAATGGAGCTCCTGTTTGATTTGAGCAATTAGTTTCTAATCTTCTGTGAATTGAAAATGGGTTATGTTTCTAAAACAAAGCTTAATTAAAATAAAATGCAAGTGACCCTCAATTTTTTGTATGTCTGGTGGTACTTCTATGTTCAACCCGTTAAGGTGTGGAATTTGTGGGTTTGTTGACTCAAAAAGGAAAGAAAATTTTAACAATTGCACATACATGTATGAATCATTTTGTTTTTATGTAATATGTCAAAGTATTTAAATAATTCTTCTAACTTCTATCTGCACCATTAAAGAACCTTCCTTCATGCAGCAACTTTGATTTTGATTTGAAATTTAAAGGGAGTTGTCAATGTTTATCTTTCCCATTACACATTGCATTTTACACTAGTTTTCAACATGTACCATGCAATAGAGTCCAAAGTTTTCCAGTCAAATTCAATAGACTCTAAAGTCAGAAATTTGTCATGGTTTGGCATTATATGGAATGTTAAATAGCTGCCAAATTTTGCCACATGGGTATTCTAGGCTGTCACAATTGGGAGGTTGGAGGCTTAATTTTGGAGAGAGAGAGAGAGAGAGAGAGAGAGTTGGAGAAGAATATTAACGGAGGAGAGGTTAAAAGACACGTGGAATGTTAGATTTAAAGATGTAGGATACATGGCATAAAGTTGTGGAATGTGGACAAATATTGTGAGTTTTCTCTTAATATTAGATTCCCTTATTCTCCATTTTAAAAGGTGTTAATTCATTTTGTTCCCTAGCTAAGTCATTTTGAAGTTGTCATTAGGAAAGCATTTATTTTGTAGTTTAGACTTAAGTGGGATTTTCCTTTATAAACGATTTGATATGGAGAATTTAATTGCATGGCCACACTCCCAGTTAAAGTTTGGTTTGATTAGAGATTGAGGATCATTGTTAAAAACTAACAGAAGAAAGAGGAAAAAAGGGGGGGGGGGGGGGGGAGGGGGTTGTTAATGGGCACGGTGGAAGTACTTCTCCTCACCAAATGCTTGCAAGATCTTAGTTTTTAAACTAATCCTGGTGCCTGCATTTTGCCCTTATACATTCAATTGGCAATGTTCTGTTTCATTTTAGCCCAGCTCAACTCATTGTTAGCATTTGTTACATGATTAGGAGAGTTTGTTAATTTTCTGGCAACCTTGCTGGTTGATTTTAGTTTAGAGTAATTACCAATTCTGCTCCACATTAAGGCATTCCCATTAGAGTGCTGATCCAGGAATATTGAATGATTCTGCCAGTTTTAAGCACTGTTCTATGATTTACAACCAATTTTTGGACTAGAAACCAACTCCCAAATTCTAAAGGCTTCCTCTTTCATCATTCATTAATGTTTTGACTAGCTTCACTAAAAGTCTTTAGCGGTGTACTACTAGTAGTTCACAGGCTACCAATATTTGTGATATCCGTAGGTCTTTGATGTCAATATCTTCCCATTTTCACATACATTTTATCTTGTTGCCAGTGAGCAATGAGCATATACAACAACGACCAAACCTTATAAATTTTGAGATTAGCTATGGATCCTCAACAAATTAGTCAAGGCCGGCCACAAATATTCTTTTATGTCATTCTATTCTATCCAAAGTTATTTGTTACTTAATTGAAGCATCATTTTTCCTTCTATTAATGTTAGTAGTGAAGAAGTTTGATGAAGCCCAACTGTCAGGAGGCTTTGGTTTGATTTGTGAGATCTCATTCTTTTCACCGCTTACTTTATAATGTGCTTTCAAAATGTGTCCTGTTAAATCCATCTAGTCTGATGTTTTATGTTATATGAAACCAGCTTTTTATTGCATGTCTTTACACCACAAAGTTTTTTTTTCCTTCTCAGGTTGAGGGAAGAACTGTGAAAGCTCAGATATGGGATACTGCAGGACAGGAGAGATACCGAGCAATAACAAGTGCTTACTATAGGGGTGCCCTTGGAGCTCTTCTTGTGTACGATGTGACTAAACCAACAACATTTGAAAATGTGAGCCGGTGGTTGAAGGAGCTCAGGGACCATGCTGACTCCAACATTGTGATCATGCTAATTGGCAACAAGACTGATTTGAAGCATCTCCGAGCAGTTGCAACAGAGGATGCCCAGGGTTATGCTGAGAAAGAAGGCCTTTCGTTCATTGAAACGTCTGCTCTTGAAGCAACAAATGTTGAGAAGTCTTTCCAGACAATTCTTGCAGAGATTTACCGGATAATTAGTAAGAAGTCACTTTCCTCGGATGAGCCAGGACCTGCTAGCATCAAAGAAGGAAAGACCCTAGTAGTGGGGGGATCAGAGGAAAATACCAAGAAGCCTTGCTGCTCTTCTTCCTAGGGATGGTTATGATTTATATAGATTACTTGTTTTCCCTCCTATGCTTTTCCCCCTTCTTGTGGGTTGTTTCATTTTTTGTTCTTTGTTTTAAAAATATGATTAAACTGCATTTTGTTGTGGCATCAGGATTTATAATGATTTCTTTGTGGGTGCGCTTAATGAGATATATTTGAGGTTCTTTGCAAATCCAGTTATGAATTTATAATGATTTCTTTATGGGTGCGCTTAATGAGATACGTTCTCGCCAGTCATAGGATAACTCAAGCATCCTTCATGCAGTCGTGCACAACCAGATCCAATTTTTCTTCTACTCAATTTGAAGAAAATTTCTTAGTCACGGGTTTGAGTAAACAACTTGGACGAACTGATCTTCCACTTAGGTAGAAAAATATTGAATGGCGAAAATTTCCTCCAAACTCAAATTTAAAGAACTCTTTCAATCCATATTGTGATGATTAAGAAGACTATTTACGTATATTCATTTTAATTAGTATGTTTGCCGAAAGAGTTTGAATCCATGACTTCACAAATTAGAGTACTCATTAATGTAAATATTTTACGTAGGATCGTTTAAGTGTCATTTGATTAAAATCATACATTGATAATAATTTGAATTGTCAAGTAGTGGAGATATTAAAAAAAAATTTAAAAATCCGCCGAATAGGTTTGATAGAAAATCCTGTAAATGTTTGTATGCACACCTCCATTTGGATGGATTCTTCCCTAACTGAAGAAATGGCTAGAAAATTTTCTGATGGCTATGAGCAATTGTTAGAAATCCATTTTCCCAAACAAAAGTAACAAAGTCAGGATTGATGTAGGCATATTTAACAGTTTTGATAGATCCATATGAGGGTACAGCCAACATAGTTTCTCCGTCCTGCAATCTTAACAGAAAATAAACATTACATAGCATAGCTAACCACAGCAGTTGCTGTTCTGCTGAATTGGCTGCCCCTTCATTTGAACAGTTCCAGTTGACTTGTTTGCAGTTGGTTGGTTTCCCATTCTGCAAAATATAAAAAATATTAAAAGCAAAGATATTGAAAATTTAATCATATGGATCAGAAAAAAAGGAGGCAAATCGAAATATTATAGTGATCAGTATCAAAACACTCCATCCTACAGAAATGCAAGAAACCTATGCAGCAGTGGAAAAAACACCACCATATGATATTTAAAATGACAGTTTCTCTATGGCTTCAATTACAACTATTTCATATCTATCAAAGAGTTTCAAAGTTCATCTTATTGGTCTGATTTGCAATAACAAGATGGAGGGAACAACTATCTCCACTCTCTAACCCAAAAGTATAAGAGTAATGCTAGGTAAAAAATGTTTTTCACAATATCAGGATTTGAAATATTGCTGACTCCTCTTTTCAGGGTTGTTCAAAATTAGTTTGCCAGTAAGATATTTATACACGTGTTTTAATTTAATATTTTAAAATGGAAGTGATCAGGATATTATTAGAAATATCAGGGATTTTTCATGTTTCTGATTCAGAATTCAGGTAAAAAATATCATATCATCTAAAATAGGGGAAATAGGAAGACTAGAGGTTTTACTTCTTCTTGATCTCGCCAGCCATGGTTAAGAAAGCTTGCTCCACATTAATTGAGTCTTTAGCACTTGTCTCAAGGAAAGGGATTCCGAGCTCATCTGCAAACGCCTGCATTTCATTTAGGCACAGGGGAGAGAAAGAAGTTAAATGCAAATAAGCAGCAAGAAAACGAATAATACCCTTGATTTCCTGTGTTTCCTCCAATATATTATATTTTGTGCAGAACTGGGCGCATCTGCCACTAAATTGCAATATGTAAACCAATGAACATACCATTTCTGGTTATAACTCAAATCACACAGATCATGAATTACCATGTTACTGTGTCTGTGCTTCTTAGATACACCTGCGTGCACACAAATTCGTGTCCAAGTTTTTCATAAAATGTTGTGTTTCCGTGTCCAAATTGTGACTTCTTTTTGGCTATAGACCATACACACCCTATTTGAATAGGGAGGAATTCTTCGCCTACCCACCACTCTTCCTTGTGATGTGTCCCATGCACACACATATATACACATATACATGTGTGCACATGCAAGTTAGTTTTATCAAGGGCTTATAAGGAACAAGTTTCTTGCATTTGTATGCAGAGATCCCAATTTGGCTTAAAAACACTGGATGTGTGCTTGGTAAGCAGAAACTGACCAAAAAAATAACACAATTCATACTATCTTAACTTAATAGTAAGAGTTAAGGCAGTTGATCTATACCTTGGCTGTTTGAGTGTCCACAACCTTGTTCTCAACCAAATCACACTTATTACCAACTAGAAGCTTGCACACACTATCATTTGCATATCTATCAATTTCATTCAACCACTGCTTGACGTTGTTGAAACTCTCCATCTCAGTAACATCATAGACAATCTGTCACAGTCCAATACATGTAAGATTTCTCAGGCAGGTACAATGATATTAATGATAATTACAAAGAAAAACTACGCTAACTAAATGAACAACTTTCTGCTGCCTTTTGAACCATGATACTTAAGTGCCCTAAATAGTGCTGAGGTTTGAAAATGTTGCAAAATCAAGGTTTCCAATATCGCAATTTGCTCATAATTATATATACTGGGTTCAAACACCCCATCCCCCCCAACCCAAGTGCCAACGAAAAAGGGGAAAATAAAAGAGTCCAACTTTATAAAATACTTTGCTTCAGAGAAAAAAAGAAAAAGGAAAAAGTGAAATAGGAGTGTCAGTAAAGTGTCAACAAAATGTGCAGAAACAAGCATGGTATTAACAGGTAACATGAGAAACGCTAAAAGATGATTAATCAATTACTCAGTACTTAAAAACAAATATCATACAGTCTATTTAATTAAACTAACTAAGCCTTAGTCCTTCCATTTACGCAACTCAGCCCTAGATGACCCTATCTAGGACTGTATGCTCATTTATCTGCGCTTGGGAGTGGTTATGCAAAAAGAAAATGACACTGAAGCACGATATAGGCTAAGTTAATATGATATTTAATCATTTGCGAAGGAGAACAAATAAACAAGAACATTCAAGACGCTGTCTAAAGTGCCTATGGCTATAAAGATCAAATGTAGATCCAGCAATTATGTACAATAATAAAACTACAATAATATTAAAACTGATAGATTCAGATACAGAGATGGACATGAATGCAACAACTAGCAAACAAGAATTCTGGCAATGGCCTCACATTTATCTGAAAATTACTATACAAGCTGCATGCAAGATCTATTGACTATTGGAGAAAAGTTTCTCACAGAAGGCAAAAGGCAATAAATTCTTACAATTATCCCATGTGCTCCTCGGTAATAACTGCTTGTTATAGTCCTGAACCGCTCCTGTCCAGCAGTATCCCACTAAAAGTACAGGAAATGAAAAGGTAATATTAATTATAAGTGGAACGAAGATTAAGCTTCATAAATCAATGCCTGGCTCTTGTTCAGAGATCTTGAATCCTTAACATAAAACGCCTGTCTACTAGTAAAATATCACTGGGAAATTGGAATAGAGAAGAATGCAAATATTTAGGCATGGCATTTCTATTGCTCCATTTATTCTGATAAGTGAGTTTTGGACCCAATGGAGGGGGAGGGGGAGACTCGAACTTGCGACCTTAGCTTCATGAGGTGCGGTCCCTAGCCAACCGTGTTTACCCCTGGTGTATATTGCTTCATATATCGTACGTAATATTTTTTGAGAAAGTAAATGATTCAGGAGCATAAAAGCACAGGATCAGGTTTCTTATGTAATTTCCAGCTTCTTTTCAGATCATAACTTCTATTTTAGAGGGGGTATTTTAGAAATCTTGTAAAATCTGGCAAAAGCCAGTTTATGGTCTTTTAAATTGATAAATCTTGACAAGCATTTTGTTGGGGAGATAAACACCTTGGGGAGCTTCCTTGAGTAATTAATATAACATATAGAAACACACTTTTACCCAAAAGGCCTAAGCCCAATGGGTATGTGCTCAATTATGTTATATTAACCACTCATTCTTCTTATCTTTATTCAATGTGGGACTTCACTCACACGTGTAACCCAACAATCTCCCCCTCACGTGTGAGTCTCTGCCACTCTGTGGGCTTCAAGACTTCTCTGTGGACCATGAATAAATCCTACTCGCTCCCCCTCTTTATTCAATGTGGGACTTCACTCACACGTGTAACCCAACAATCTCCCCCTCACGTGTGAGTCTCTGCCACTCTGTGGGCTTCAAGACTTCTCTGTGGGCCATGAATAAGTCCTACTCGCTCCCCCTTGCTTAATGGACTTTTCACTTCATCAGCGCGTCATCCATGGGTCTCTCGTACGCCATCCATGGGAACCACGTGTCAACCCCGCACGCACATCCATGGGAACTCCGCACGTCCATGTCCATGGGAACCTCGCACCTCATCATTGTTTAGCACCATTTGCAAGCCATGAATAAGTCCTACTTGCTCCCCCTTGCCTAATGGGCTTTTCACTTCATCGACGCGTCATCCATGGGTCTCTCGTACGCCATCCATGGGAACCACGTGTCAACCCTACACGCACATCCATGGGAACCCCGCACGTCCATGTCCATGGGAACCTCGCATCACACCATTATTTAGCACCATTAGCAATATTCATTTGTTGGGCTTTTTTTCTTCTTCTTTTTTCTTCTCCAGGATTTTTGTGTGTGGGCCGTCTAGGCTTTTCTCTCTGTCCCCGCTGGGTAGGGACCATGAACACCTCACCACCTTCGCCGCACACCACCATGGGCTCTGATACCAATTGTTGGGGAGATAAACACCTTGGGGAGCTTCCTTGAGTAATTAATATAACATATAGAAACACACTTTTACCCAAAAGGCCTAAGCCCTATGGGTATGTGCTCAATTATGTTATATTAACCACTCATTCTTTTTATCTTTATTCAATGTGGGACTTCACTCACACGTGTAACCCAACACATTTTGGGACAAAGGTCTTACTATTGTTGATGTTGAAATGGGATTAGCTTATTTATAGGTGTGATTAGGTACCAAGGGGAACAGGCATGCCAGATTATAATAGTTATTACGTTTTCTTACCATAATCAATGAATTTATTTGGAGGGCAATTGACCTCAAGTATGGTTTTCAGGCAAAGCCTTGTGGGTAAGGGCCATTTCTAGCTCTTTCTTGCTTGTGTGAGCTGTGTCAATCTATTCTCAGCTACTGCATCTCTCTCTCTCCTTTTGTGATAAAAAAATTCACTTTGGAATAGCTATTCCTACTGTGTAAGTTTTCTGGAGCATTTGAGATCAGGTTATGGTTTTTAATTAAATTTGTCTTGCTATACTGGCACCTGATCGTAAAATCAGCAATCTGACACAAAGGAGAGTTTAATATGATTTAGTTTCTTTCCTCACATTTGGGGTTCCGATCTCAATCTGAAAACTTAATGTAGAGTAGGTTAAATTCAGGCCTACTGCTGCAATGCTTGACCTATAATAGATCTCAAGCCAGAAAATCTTAGCATCCCTTGTTAAAAAGATCATAGCCTAGCACTGGAATTATGGCATGCAGCAAAAACAGAAACAATTTTTTTTTTTGAATAAATACAGTTGCTTGGATTAACACAAACTAGGTAATTTCTGAATTCTGATGTATAAGAATGATACTTTGAAAGGTGATCCAATTAATTTAATACTTTGAAAGGTGATCCGATTAATAAATTAATCATAAGTTTATACAGATCTCAATTAGACCAACTCCACCATCCAAAATAGCAATCAAAATTAAATTTTGCTAAAATCTCAATGCACCCACATGAACCCTTACTTATTTAGACTAAATCCAGAAACAACTTCTACTAAATTGCTCAACCATTGAATCAGAATAAACAAAAAAATAACAGTTTCAACTCACAATCTGCAGCTTGATTGTCTTCCCATCCAGATCCACAGTTCTGATTTTCTGAAACATCCACCACAAAATTTCAAGTACTGACCCATACACAAACAAAATATAAACCCAAAACATATACATACATACATAAAACTCCATCATAAAAGTTTTAAAAAATCATAATCACTCATTGTTAAATAAATGGTTTAGATTATACTTCATCATCAGCATTTATTTAAACATTAATACGGCACTGTTTTTGGCATTTATTTCAGGTAGTGATGATGTGGCAAATTCTAAACCACCCATTTAACAATAGATACTTAAAACTTTCACAAGAAAACTCTAGACCATCTTAAAACCCCACATGAGAGAGAGAGAGAGAGAGACTTACAAAATCAACTCCAATGGTACTTATGTAGCTGTCTACATAGGAATCATCCTGAAAAATCAACAAAACACACATAAAAATACAAAATTTAAGCACTAAATAACCAAATAAACAAGAATCAAACTGAAACCCTAACAAATTCCACTAATTTAATTCATAATCACCATCCAAATCACTAAAATCAACATTTTTTTTTTCTCAAAAAGCAAAATTAGAAACTCAGAGAAACAGTGTAAGAAAAAAAAAATCACCGCAAATCTGAGCAGCAAGCACGATTTTCCGACGGAGGAGTCACCGATTAGCAAAAGCTTGAACAAATAATCACTACAAAAAAAATCCAAAAAAAAAGAGAAGAAAATTAACGCACGTGTTGAAAAAATAGAAAGTATAAGTGGTGTTTGGAGAGAAGGAAAATGAGAGAGAAAATGATGGACTTACTATTCGTTGCTCATGATTGAGGGCTTGGAATTCTTTTTTGGGATCGAAATGGAAAATTCTTATACAAAATGAAAATTTGTGAGGGGTTTTTAAGAAAAGGAAAGAGTGTGAGAGTAAAGAGTGGTGGAGGGCCTCACCTATAAATAATGATTGAAAATGATTTGCTTTTTGAGTACGATTTTTATTTTTATTTATTTATTTGATTTTGGATTTAGTTTTTTTTTTTATATATAATTTATTGGATTGTGGTGTTGTGAAATTACTGATTTGTCCTTGGGTTTGCGGTGGGTGGGGAGAATGGTGACCTGTACAATTACAAAACCCGGCATTGACCCGCCCCACCCGCCGGGTTTGACCTTCCCTATTCAGAAGTCATTTTTCAATCTCTCCCTCCTTCCACGTTTAAAAATTAAAAAATTAAAAACCCAATGCTTTATAGAGTTCTTCATTTCATATTAAAGCAATGCTACATTAAAATAAAATTTTTTGATATTATTTTTTACAATAGTTGTGTTGGCAAGTTTGTAGAAGTTCTCATTTATATTCGTTACTGATATCATTTTTTTTTTTTAATCATTAACAATCTATATCATGAACAATTGTTAATTTTTTCCAGGTTTTTGAGTCTATGGACTTTCTCTTCATAGCAAGGGATGTCAATATGGTATTTTGTACCTATTCCATTCCCTTTTTAGATTAGAAAAAACTAACTTGTGACTCGTGAGATACAAGAGCGGAATTGGTTAAGGACCTTAAGGTTGAGATGGGTTGATGATTTTTTTTTTCCTTCCTTGATAGGGTGATTTCAATATTAATGAGATAGATGAGGGATAGAGAGTTAAAGACAATTTTGAGAGCGTTAAGATAGATAGAATACAAGTGTTTTGGGAAAAACAATAAAAATATGTTTAAAAAAGATAACTTATATTTTTGTATAAATAATTTACATATATATTAAGTTAAATCATTTACATACAGTTATACCCATTCAAGCCTCATCTTTTTGAGGTTGGAAAAAGTATAGTTATGAATTCCATTTCGCTTCGTTTAGAATGACCAAAATTTTCCATTCCAATTAGTTAACCAATATGAACTACCCTCTATTACATTCCGTTCAAAATTTTGGCACATTCCACCTATTTTGCTCAATTCCATTAAATTCCTCTTGGTATAGTGATTCCGGCTAGTATATAAACAAATCACTATTTTTTTTTTCCTAAACCCATTTTTTTTAGTTACTTCACTTTATTTTTGGAGAAACTTTTATTACTTCACTTACATATGGCTTTTCATTATTACTTTCCTTCAACAATGTGTTTTTCTTGTTTACTTTACTCACATATGACATAACTTTTTTCTTCATTAATATTTTCATATGACAAGTTATATATATTATGTAATGATGATATTAAGTGTAGGGTCAGATTTTGCAGCCCAAGCCCAAGAAGGTGTGGATTTGGAGCCCACTGAACCCAAAACAATAAATTTGTAGAGAGTGGGTGAAAGAGTTAGGCTAATAATGAAAATAACAGTATTAAACAGCAACGCTAGTGGGAGAATTTGAATTAATATGTGCTCGGACGGATGTAAGTGTCTCGTCCGAAGAGGTGATTTTCATTGATGAACTTGGGTTACAATTCTTAGAACTACAGTAAAATAATACACTCTTTTCTCTTTCTGATTTTTCGATCCCCTTCTATCAGAGACACCTCTCTCTTATATAGTACTGCCTTTCCACATCTTCACCGTCCACTTGTTCATCATCTAGACGCCCACTTGAGTGCATGTCCCATCACACTCCCCCTTTAGCCCTGTCTGAGTGGCGGTAGCTGAGAATGCACTGTTCAGGGGTCTTCTCCACATAAATGCGGCCAGGAAGGTAGGTGCAGTCATTAAATGCGGTGGTTGAAGTCTGTCTCCTTGATATTTCTCTGTTCCTGTTACCTTCATGCGTGTCCGAGGCTCCTTTCTCTCTTAACACTTGTCAAACAGATCACTTGAACCTCCCATACACGTGTCGGGCAAAACTTCGTCGGATCCGAGGATATCGGACTCCTCGGACATATGAACATCTCCTCGGATAGTGCACGTATTCATCTCCAGACGTTCTCCTTTTACATGGGCCTCTGACTGAGTGTCATAATCTCCTCGGACGAACAGTGTTCCTCATATAGGGCCTTGGGCCCAATACGTTGGGTTGGGCTTTTTCTCCCCCCACATTAGCCCCTCGAAATTGTAGTTTTTCCCTCGCATCCGAGGAGAAAAAGTAGGATTTTGACTTGCCACGGAGCAAAAGCTTGGGAACACGCACAACCGAGCTGGCACGTGTGTAGACGTGGGAACAGACGCCTCATTAATGCCGCTGCGGTTTCCTTATTCCCAAGGCGCTGCATTAACTGCACCAGGTGGCGTTTTGTCCTTCGTATCCAACGGTGGCTGATTGATCCAACGGCTGTGGTTTTTCTTCAGGATTTGGGCGGGAGTGCCCCTGACCCTTCGTTTGACCCCGTATAAAGCTTCAGAGGAAGTTAATTCTTCCTCACTTTGCAAATCTTCAGACGCTCCAGCAAGAACAGACGCGCCACTCCGTCCAACTCTCTCAGTCGCTACTTTCAGGCCTCCCCAGAATCATGACGAACCCTCCTACAAGCCTGAAATCTTCTCTCCGATTTAGTCTTGGTGAGTCATCGTCCACCAAATCATTTAGTTCTCTCTTCGGCCAACCGTTTCATTTAAGCACCATGGGAAAGCTCGAGTACATGGTGGATAGCCCTGAGCAACTAGAGGCGTTTAGGGCCGCGTATCGCATACCCCCTAACGTGGGTGTGAGGTATTGCCCCCCAGAAAAGATACTAACAGACCGAAAGACGGGAGAGGTGGTTATCCCCCTCATTGCCTTCAAAGAAGGGGGAATGACAATCCCCATGGGTCCCATCACCTCTAGTTACCTTCGGAACCATAGGCTTACTCCCTGGCAGTGCACGCCGAATATGTTTAGGATCCTAGGAGCGATTGAGGACCTTAACCTTCACATGGGATTGGGACTCACCTGGTTTGATGTAGTACATATGTACGAATGCCACAGCCAGCGAGACGCTGGGTATTACTTAAAATCCCGGTCGGATGTTATCAGGCTCATTTCCTACCTTCCCAAATCCAACAAAGGGATGAAAGACGACTATGTGATCGTCTCGGGCGCATGGCATGACGGCTATGGTTGCCCAACCAAGCATGGGAAGCCAGGTGGGACATGTTAGATTTAGGCACACTAACCATAGGCTTAGGGCTCTCGTCTTTTATCGGTTTCTAATTCCTCTTCGGTTAATATTTCTGATTTTCTAACCATTTTTTTTTTTGACTTGTAACAGATAAGAGACAAGTTTCTCCTCGGCTCAGCCTTGTGAATATTGCCGCCCTCAATCACCTTTTAAGGTCAGAGATCTTCGTGAGCGAGGACGGGCAACTACGATCTGCTCCCCTCATTCTGGGATACACAGGGAAGCCAAAGGGTTTCCAACCGGTCGGCAACGCAATTGTCCAAGGAGATCATCGCCTTGCACGTATAGACGTCAGTCGGAAAGGTTTCTTGGCACCAGACGATCTTCCACCCGTACCCCATCCAAATCCTCGGGCTATACCTCCCCTTGTCCAACCACTCCAGCAAGTTCCCCTCGGACAAGAGATTGAAGGTGAGGGGGCCGGCTCTTCCACTTCCTCGCTAGAAGAACAAATAGACGGATTTCAGTTTGAGGGAGAAGCTTCAGGAGTAAACCAGGTGGTAGAGGTCTCAGACGCCGAGGAAGAAGCCTACGAGCAGTCAGGCGTCCATCTTAATTTGCTAGCCACTCATTTAGAAGACTCCTCGGACGACGATATGGATCTGAGGAATTTGGTGAAGGGCAGGGGCAAAAAGCCCGGGCCGAAAGATGCTGGGACATCTAAAACAGTGGTGACACTTCCTCCAGTGCCTACCCAGGTCCCTGACCCAAGTTTGAAACCCATGCCAAGCCTGCAGAAGAAGAGACCCCACATTGAGGTTGGGGAAAAACAGGTGCTACCAACCAAGGGGGCTAAGCAGCAGAAGGTGGTGAAAGACAACCGAACCCATAGGGCCTCATCTACTGAAAGCCGAGAGGAGGCTTTAGTGGCAGATGTACGCCGAGGAGGAGGACCGCGAATCTGGTCTCCAAAGTTGGAGCTGGATGGCGCTCCCATCCTGTGGGATACCTCCCTCAGGAATTATGACGGAGGAAGGGCAGGCTATGTTGCCGAGGCCCTGCAGCAACCACTCCTCCTCCCCCACGACATGGAGTCCTTCAGGCGTTTCAACCAGCAGGAGCTCTTCATATCCCTTAAGAGGGATTTGGCCATGGTAAGTGCACCCTTTCTGAATTTAGGTTTCATACTTGATTGGCTCTGTTTCTTTTCTTAACCTAATATTGAAAATGTTGTCATGCAGATTACTCAGCAGGTCTATGTGGCCGAGGGGTGTAACAAGGAGTCCTGGCTTAAAGCCCAAGCAGCGGCCCAGTCCCAGTTGGAGGCAGAGGCATCTCTTGGCAAGCTGAAGGAGGAACATGCTCTGATGTCCGAGGAGCTTAAAGAGGTGACCTCTCAGAAGCGAAGCCTCGATGCCGGGATTAAAAATCTTCAAAAGCAGGTCGAGGAGCAGCGAAAACTGCTGAATGCGTCAGAGGTCAACTTGGCGACCGAAAGGGAGCTAGTGAAGGGCCTCAGAGCTGAGCTCCAGAAGGCCAAAGAGAGCGCCAAAGCAGCTGAGCAAAAGGCTCAACTGGCCAAGGAGTCAGTTGAAACTGAGAAGAAGGTTGCGTATCAGCTGGGGGCAGAGGTGACCGCGCAGCAGCTTACTGAGCAGTTTATCTCAGTTTGTCGTGAATACTGCGACAAAACTTGGGAAAAAGCTTTGGACGCTGTTGGGGTATCCTCGGACTCTCCCCTGAGGTTACCTGGGAGCATCTACTACGATCCCGATATCCAAGAGATCCCGGTGGATGATCCTTCTGCCCCTCAGCTTCCTGAGGCTTCTGGGCCAAGTCAGATCAGCCAAGCTTTCCGTCCACCCTTGGTGCAAGCAAGGAAGCTGGTCAGCCAGGCGACAAAGATAAGTCAGCTGAACCAGCCAAAGAAAAAGGCCAAGGGTCAGGCGAAGAGAAAGTTCCTTCTGAGCCCAAGGACCAAGCCCCTGAAGCAACTGCTCGGACAGACCAGGCTGCTGACCCCGTGCTCCCTCCAGCAAAAGAATAGATGTATAGGGCTCTTGTTTTTGCACCTGTACTTTCTTTTGTTTTATCCGAAAAATTGTAAACTGTCCTTTTATTTATGGAATAACTTCTCATTTATTTATGATGTTTTAAATACATGTCTTACTAATTATTACTGTTACATACTACTGTACATTGCACTTATAACTAAATAATGCAAATAAACCTGTTTGATACATCATACTTAGGGAGTGAGTAATTAAGATTGATATTGAAAAGAACAATCCGAATAAAAGTTACTAACAGGTAATGATTTGCAGCGAATAATTCGTGTAAGTGAGACAGTCATAAGTGAGAATTAATTTAAACGTGGTCAGGAATTCTAGCACTAAGCCCCAGTGACAATTACTGTGTGGGGGTATTGACTAACCTGTGTCATTTGATTCAAGGGCCACGGGGGACAAACGTATTCGAGTGTTAACTAATCCTAATCATCTGGTCCAAGGACTACATGCGTGATTGGATTTAAGTTTAAACACTTAGAGAATTGCACCGGAGTGTTAACTAACCCTAATCATCTGGTCCGAGGACTACAGGCATGATTGGATTTAAGTTTAAACACTTAGAGAATTGCACCGGAGTGTTAACTAACCCTAATCATCTGGTCCGAGGACTACAGGCATGATTGGATTTAAGTTTAAACACTTAGAGAATTGCACCGGAGTGTTAACTAACCCTAATCATCTGGTCCGAGGACTACAGGCATGATTGGATTTAAGTTTAAACACTTAGAGAATTGCACCGGAGTGTTAACTAACCCTAATCATCTGGTCCGAGGACTACAGGCATGATTGGATTTAAGTTTAAACACTATAGAGCTGTAACTGAGTGCTAACTAACCCAAATCATCTGGTCCGAGGACTACAGGCATGATTGGATTTAAGTTTAAACACTTGAGCTAACGGTGTTAACTAACCCTAATCATCTGGTCCGAGGACTACAGGCATGATTGGATTTAAGTTTAAACACTTAAGCTAGTGGCGAATGAGTGTTAACTAACCCTAATCATCTGGTCCGAGGACAACAGGCATGACTGGATTTAAGTTTAAACACTTGAGAGAATACTTTGAGCAGTGAATTGACGCGTCGGTTGAAGAAAAGATTTGATTAATAAAAGTACCTCTTGAGGTTATTTACATTCCATGGACGCGGTATTACATGACCATCTAGGTCTTCCAAGAAATATGCCCCAATGCCTGCTCCTGAAGTGATGCGATACGGCCCTTCCCAATTGGGTCCCAGTTTTCCCCAAGCTGGATTCTTTGCGGTGCCCACAACTTTCCTCAGCACTAGATCACCAGGCTCTAGAGGCCTTAGCTTTACGTTAGCATCATAGCCTTGCTTGAGTTTCTGTTGGTAATGTGCTAGCCGAACCATTACGTTCTCCCTCCTTTCCTCAATTAAGTCCAAACTCTTCTGTAGTTGCCCATCGTTGTCGGCCGGACTGAACGAGCTAGTTTTCAATGTTGGGAACCCGGTCTCCAAAGGAATAACAGCTTCCGCCCCATAGGTCATTGAGAAGGGGGTCTCTCCAGTAGACCTACGAGGCGTAGTCCTATAAGCCCAAAGTACGTGTGGCAGTTCGTCTACCCATCTGCCCTTTGCATCATCTAGCCTCTTCTTTAAGCCATTCAGTATGACCTTGTTGACGGCTTCTGCTTGTCCATTACCCTGGGGATAGGCTGGAGTGGAGTATCTGTTCATAATTCTCAGCTCACTGCAGTAATTCCTGAATGCCCTGCTATCAAACTGCAAGCCGTTGTCCGAGATGAGAGTGTGAGGGACTCCAAACCGAGTGACAATATTCTTCCACACGAACTTTTGCACATCAACGTCTCTGATATTGGCTAGTGGCTCGGCTTCAACCCACTTGGTGAAATAATCTGTGCCGACCAGGAGGTACTTCTTGTTTCCTGCAGCTTTGGGAAAGGGTCCCACAATATCCAAGCCCCATTGGGCGAAGGGCCATGGGCTAGATAGCGGATTAAGATTTCCCCCTGGCTGGTGAATGTTTGGAGCGAAGCGCTGACATTGATCACATTTTTTGACGTATTCGTGTGCCTCCTTTTGCATGTTAGGCCACCAATAGCCTTGGGTGAGGGCTCGGTGAGCCAAGGACCTACCTCCAGTGTGGCTCCCACAGATTCCTTCGTGCAGCTCTTCTAGCAATGTCTCAGTTGCCTCGGGATGCATGCATAACAAGTATGGTTCCGAGTAGGAGCGTCTGTATAGTTTCTGGTCCTCGGATAACCAGAACTTAGTCGCCTTCCTCCGAACTTTATCAGCTTCATCCTTCTCTTCAGGCAATATATCTTCTTTGAGAAATTTGATTAATGGATCCATCCAGCACGGCCCGGCCCTGACCTGGTGAACCTGGACTGCCTCTGATTTTGCTTCTGTAGGCCTGTGCAAGTCCTCGACGAGGATGATCCTCGGCAGGTCTTGCGCCGAAGAGGTGGCAAGCGTGGCTAAGGAGTCAGCATGTGAGTTGCCACTTCTGGGGATGTGCAGCAAACTGAAAGAGTCGAACTCTGATTGCAGATGTTTAACACGACTCAAATACCCCTGCATTCTTTCGTCCTTTGCCTCAAACTCGCCTTGTACTTGACCTACTACCAGTCTTGAGTCTGAGAACAACTCCACAGACTTCCCACCCATTCTACGAACCATAGTCATTCCCATCAGTAGGGCCTCATATTCCGCCTCATTATTCGTTGCCGAGAAGTCCAGCCTTAACGATTTCTCGATAATGATTTTCTCGGGGGATATCAATACTAGCCCAACTCCAGAACCTCTCTGATTTGCCGCGCCATCAACGTACACTTCCCAATGGGAGGGATTCTGTTGGGAGATCATGCCAACTGATTTTTCATCCATGCCTGACGTGGGCTTTACTTCTTCTAACTGGGGCTCCGTGAACTCAGCCACCAAATCCGCGAGGACCTGTCCCTTGACCGATGTGCGAGGCATATATCTTATATCAAAAGCCCCTAAGATTGTACCCCACTTGGCAATCCGACCAGTGTAATCAGCACTTCGGAGTATAGCTTTGAGTGGGAGTTGTGTGAGAACGATGACCGTGTGGGCTTGGAAGTAGTGAGGTAGCTTCCGCGTGCCAAGCACTACTGCTAGGATAGCCTTCTCTAGAGGCAACTAACGAATCTCAGCCTCATGCAGCGACTTGCTTACGTAATAAACGGGCCTTTGCACACCAGAGTCTGATCGTATCAACACCAGGCTCACCGCATAGGGAGCTACAGCGATGTAGGCGAACAGTACCTCATCAGGCTCAGGACTGGACATGATAGGTGGCCGAGCCAGATAATCCTTGAGTTGCTGGAATGCCAAAGCACATTCCTCAGTCCATTCGAATCCCTTCCACTTGTTGAGTAGAGAGAAAAAGGGGCGACACCTGTCTGCTGACCTAGAGATGAACCGATTGAGGGCAGCGGTCATTCCGGTTAGTTTCTGAACCTCCTTGGGATTCCGAGGAGCTCGTAGATCGTTGATGGCCTTTATCTGGTCAGGGTTGACTTCAATTCCTCTGTGCGTGACCATGTATCTTAAAAACTTTCCGGACCCTACCCCAAACAAGCACTTAGAGGCATTTAGTCGTAGCTTGTACCTTCGTAGAATCTCAAAGGTACTTTCAAGGTCCTTCACATGCTCGGCTATAACTTTGCTCTTCACCACCATGTCATCTATGTAAACCTCGATATTCTTGCCCAGCTGTGGCTCGAACATCCTCGTCATCATCCTCTGGTGGGTAGCTCCCGCGTTCTTCAAGCCAAACGACATCACTTTATAGTGGTAGTTGCCAATAGGGGTGACAAAAGCAGTTTTCTTCTGGTCCTCCGGGGCTAATGGTATCTGGTGGTAGCCTTGGAAGGCGTCTAGAAAGCTCATCCGAGGGTGGCCGACAGTGGCATCTACCAGCTGATCGATTTTCGGCATAGGGAACGGATCTTTGGGGCATGCCCTATTTAAATCCGTGAAGTCTACGCATACTCGCCACTTCCCACTCTTCTTCTTTACCACCACGGTATTCGCTAGCCATTCGGGATAAAAAACTTCTTTGATAGCCCCAGCCGCTTTGAGTTTCGCTACCTCGTCTCTCACTGCGTCGGCATGTTCTTTGGATGGGCGCCGAATAGGCTGTTGCTTGGGGGTGACCAGTGGATTCACCTTCAAGTGGTGGCATATAAACTCCGGGTCCACCCCTGGGGCTTCGTAGGCACTCCAGGCAAACACATCGAGATTTCGCTTGAGGAACTCTATTAGCTCTTCTTTCTCTTGAAGAGGCAGCTGAGATCCGACTTGAAAGAACCTATCAGGATTATCTCCAATGATCACTTTCGTCAGATCCTCACATCGAGTGCTTTCATCTGGTTCTTCAGAAGGCACTCCCCGAGACTGTAGTTGCTATAAATCCCTCCCAGCTACGTCCGAGGACTCGGCTGGGGCCTTATGCTGAATGGCAGCTACCAAGCACTGTCGAGCAACAGACTGGTCTCCTCGGATCTCATGTATCTGACCTCCTGATGGGTATTTGACCTTCTGGTGCAAAGTAGAGGGAACAGCCCCAAGTGCGTGAATCCAGGGTCTGCCCACGAGTGCCGTGTAGGGCGAATATGCGTCCACAACTATAAAGTCCAACTCCACCACCTCGGAGCCGGACTGCACCGGTAAGCGTATCCGGCCTTTCGGGATGACAGGCCTTCCTTCAAAGCTCAAGAGGGGAGAATCGTATGGCGTCAGGTCTTGGGGCTTTAGGCCTAGCCCCTTGTAGAGGTCCGGGTACATTATCTCCACAGCACTGCCCTGGTCCACCATCACCCTCTTTACATCGTACCCTCCTATTCTGAGGGTGATGACTAGTGCATCATCATGGGGTTGGATGGTGCCAATCATGTCTTCGTCCGAGAATCCCATAACCAGCGGGGCACCAGACTTAGCCCTCTTCGGTCCTCGGCTTGACTCCCCTGCGGATGGTCGGCCTACCGACATGACTTTCAATGGCCAGGACCCTGTTCTCCCCGGCGCGGCGAAGACGACGTTTATAGTGCCTAGCGGCGGCTTTGAGGGGTCATCCCTGCGTGGCCCTGAGCCCGTCTGCCCTCGGCCGCTGGAGGGGTGCAGGAGGTGTTTTAGTTTGCCATCGCGAACCAATTGGTCCAAGTGATCCCACAGGCTCCTACAATCCTCCGTGGTATGCCCATGGTCTTGATGGTACTGGCAGTAGAGATTATGGTTGCGTTTCTCGGGGTTTCCTATCATCTTGTTCGGCCACCTGAAGAATGATTCATTCTTGATTTTTTCCAGGACCTGATGTACTATCTCTTTGAACACGGTGTTGACCGATTGAGGATTCGTTGATCCTGATTGCCCGGCAAAATCCCTCCACGGTTTATTGTAATTGTACCGGTCCGACCGCGAATCCCTCCTCTCCTGAGGGATAACCTTGTCCTTTCCCTTACCCTATTGCTGGTCTTCTTCAACCCTCTTGTACTTCTCTATGCGGTCCATTAATTGACGCACGTTTGTGACCGGTTTACCAGATAGAGATGCCCTCAAACCGTGATCAGTAGGGAGGCCGAGCTTGAACGTGCTGAGGGCCATTGCGTCATTGTTGCCCTCCACCTCATTGAACATCTCCCAGTATCTGTCTGAATATGCCTTCAAGGACTCGCCTTCCTGCATGGACAAGGATAGCAGCGAAGAGAAAGGCCTGGCCACTCTTCGGCATGTAACAAAACGGGAGCCGAATGCCTGAGTGAGCTCTTTGAAGGAGTTGATGGAGCCTGCCTTCAAACCGTCAAACCACCTCATGGCAACAGGCCCAAGACTGGAAGGGAAAACCTTGCACATCAGAGCTTCGTCTCTGGAGTAGACGGCCATCCTCTGGTTAAAATGACTCACATGCTCCACGGGGCCAGTTTTACCGTTATAGATGGTGAACGTTGGCTGATTAAAGCGCCGAGGGAGTCTGGCATCCTCTATCCTGCGCGTGAAGGGTGACTTAGATATCTGATTTAGAGCCCTGTTCATGGCATCGTTCTCCATGTCCTCGCGTGATGGGCTCCTACGCTCCCTTTTACGATGGGACTCCTCTACATAAGTGTAGGACTCGCTAGCTGGTGTCTTAGATTTGCGCTGATAAGAGACGTCCTGCTCGTCATCAAGATCATCCTCAGAGTACGAGGAAGCTCGTTTCCTCTTTGCGTGGCGCAACTCCCTCTTTAGTTTTTCCACTTCCAGTTGTAAGTCACGGTTCTTCTCTGCATGGGACATGTGACTTCCGCCCTGTGATTGGCTCTGGCTAAGGCGCACAGTGTGTACACTGCCCTCACGATTTTGCCTCCTCTCTAAGTTGACAAAATGGTCCACGTGTTGGGATGCCCTGGATTCTGCTTGTTGTTCACCTTGTCCTGCCATTATCAACTGTTGTTTTCACTCTTGCACAAGCTCTCCCCACAGACGGCGCCAATTGTAGGGTCAGATTTTGCAGCCCAAGCCCAAGAAGGTGTGGATTTGGAGCCCACTGAACCCAAAACAATAAATTTGTAGAGAGTGGGTGAAAGAGCTAGGCTAATAATGAAAATAACAGTATTAAACAGCAACGCTAGTGGGAGAATTTGAATTAATATGTGCTCGGACGGATGTAAGTGTCTCGTCCGAAGAGGTGATTTTCATTGATGAACTTGGGTTACAATTCTTAGAGCTACAGTAAAATAATACACTCTTTTCTCTTTCTGATTTTCCGATCCCCTTCTATCAGAGACACCTCTCTCTTATATAGTACTGCCTTTCCACATCTTCACCGTCCACTTGTTCATCATCTAGACGCCCACTTGAGTGCATGTCCCATCACACTCCCCCTTTAGCCCTGTCTGAGTGGCGGTAGCTGAGAATGCACTGTTCAGGGGTCTTCTCCACATAAATGCGGCCAGGAAGGTAGGTGCAGTCATTAAATGCGGTGGTTGAAGTCTGTCTCCTTGATATTTCTCTGTTCCTGTTACCTTCATGCGTGTCCGAGGCTCCTTTCTCTCTTAACACTTGTCAAACAGATCACTTGAACCTCCCATACACGTGTCGGGCAAAACTTCGTCGGATCCGAGGATATCGGACTCCTCGGACATATGAACATCTCCTCGGATAGTGCACGTATTCATCTCCAGACATTCTCCTTTTACATGGGCCTCTGACTGAGTGTCTTAATCTCCTCGGACGAACAGTGTTCCTCATATAGGGCCTTGGGCCTAATACATTGGGTTGGGCTTTTTCTCCCCCCACATTAAGTATGTAGGTATGTTATTTGATTTTGAATTAATAATTTGATATGATATAATATCGTGTGATGAAAACTTAGGTGTATGTATACAAAGTGTGATGATGAGGCTTTTTTTTTTTTGGTTTAGTGTCATAATTTTTCATTCATCTCAATTTTTGGATTATGACACTAAAACCACCCCCCCCCCCCCCCCAAAAAAAAAGAGTCTTAGAGCTGTCATTTTACATTGTCATCTCAAATTTTTTTTTTTTTCATTCTTATTGTTAGTGTAAAATGAGTGAGATGTTTGAAACACTTGGCCTAGAATGATGTTTCAAATCACAGATTCAACAAAAACTAATATACAAATTAAAAAAGCAAAAAATAAAGAGAAAGTAACAAGAAAGAATTTACTTACCAAAAATCATTATGAACCAACCATGAAAACTTTATCTTCTTTCTAGGAGAGCATCATTTTGATGCGTGCCGGCAGAATTCTTTTCAAAATTGAATAGTATTAAAAGAAAAGAAGTAGAAATAAATATATACTGGTGTAGTTCTAAATTTTTGAAATTGTTTTTATTTGAATTTCAATTGAAATGTGGGGTGTTTAAATAAGGATATGTGGTAGTGACTAAATTTAAGGAATATGGATGAGAAGTTATAGTAATGGTTTTATAGTATGATTGTTTTTTTTTCCTCTTCAAATTCAAAATAAAGAAAAGGAGATTTGAGAAGCAAAAACAAAAACAAAAACATGAGATTAGGGATTTAAAGAAACTGGAAATTCAAAAAAAAAAAAAAAGTGAGCTAAGAAATTAAGGAAGCATAATATTAAAAAAAAAAAGGTAAGTCTTGATAAAGTAAAAATAGAAAGAAAAAAAAAAAAAAGATGAAATGTGGTCTTGAAGGAAATATACAAAGTGGACTAGGATTTTTTTTTTTTGGATAAGTAGAGTTGTTTTGAAGACATGGGTTGGTGGTAGAGTGTCCTATTTTGTAGGTGGTGTTTTACGTGGAATTGGAGATGTATTTTTATTAGATTGTCCCCAAGTTTTGTCCATGTTAAATGTAGGGTTTAAGGATATTTTTGAACCACATAAGAGTTTAGTCTAAGAAAGAAAATTTTTTGGGGGAATTGTGTGGCGTTGTTGACCCTATTCCTAAAACATTTGTAGGAAAAGTCATTGGTTACTAGATGAGGTATTTTCGACATTTAGAAAAGTTCACATCAAAGCGGAGAATCTTGTTATAGATATTATTATAGATATAGATATAGATTGAGTTCAAGTTACACCTGAAGTAACTTTAAGTAATACTGCACCATTTAATATTTTTTAATTGAATGCGAATTTTGACAAATACACTATTAGATTATATTATATTCGTATATTCTCCATGCTTGCAAAATTTTAAGGTGATCAAAGATCAACAGTCATGTCATCAATCAATTGTTTAAATTCAAGTTTTCTTAGTTTAAAATAATTTATAAAAGATGAGTTTATGGATTGAATTATAAATAACATCCGATTGACATAAAAATTGGCATGCATGTTAAGACCATATAGAATATGTAATCTAATGGTGATATTTTTAAAATATAAATTCAATAACTAGTTATTGAGCAATATAACATTGCTTAGAGTTATACCATGTGTAATATATATATATATATATATATATATAGTGCAAGATTTAGGTACAGTACTTAAGTGATGTTCCTTAGATTCCCTTCTTAAAATTCTGCAATGTAGAATTTTTCTCATGGGATGGAAGTATAATTTTTAGTTAAGTAGTCACATGACTGAATTTTAAGAAAGGAACCTAAGGTACTGTACCTAAGTTTTGTCCATATATATATATATGGCAGAAATGCTATTTTTGTCCCTATATTTTCACCATATTTTCAATTTGGTCCCTAATTTTTATTTTTACCGCTTTTAGTCCCTATTTTGAAAAACACGTTCCGTTTTGGTTCCTACCGTCATCTCTGTAACGGAAATATTCTATGTGGTAGACGAAATACATTGTTGGCATATAGAGCGCCTACATAGCCATTAAAATATTAATAAAAATTTTTAATTGACATTTAAAATGTCTATGTCAGCATTTAAAATGAATTTAAAATCAAAACCATTTTCTTTTTAAATTTCTCAATTTTAAAAATAAAATAAAATATTTTAAAAAATATGAATAGATTTTTTTACAACTTTCTCTAATCTCAGATTCTCAAATGCCTCTAATCTCAAACTTCCTCCCTCTCACTTCCAACATCGCTTCACCTCTAATGAAAACCATCTCAGATTCTTACACCTCAAACTTCCGTTTCTTGATCTCACTTTCTCTCTCTCTCTCTCTCTCTCTCTCTCTCTCTCTCTCTCTCACTCTCACAGTACCCCTTGGTCGAAGCTCCCATCGTTCATCTCCTTCATTCGCCATCGCCACTGCAGCTATCAAGTTGGTAAGATCCTCCTAGTCAATGGGTTAGGCAAGGTTCACAGGTGGTGGGATCGATAAGGTTCATTGGTGGTGGGTTCAGCAAGGTGGTGGGTCAGTTTTTGGGTCATATGTGGTGTGTGGTATGGGTTTTCAGCAGATCTGAAAGCCCACGTTTTCCTCTCCTCCTCATTATCTCATCTCACTCTCTCTATCTTGGGATTGAATTTGAAGAGGATCTAAAGCCGATCTTGGGTTTATTTTATTTGTTTCGGATTTTTGACAAATTTGAAAAACTCATTTGCTGTATGTGTTGAGAATGGATATTCTGGGTTTATGGGTTTGTGAAAGGACTATTTGCTGTGTGTTTTGAGAAGGGATCTTCAAGGTTTGTGAAAGGGAGTTTTTTGGGTTTATGAATGAGAATTTGTTGGGTTTGTGAAAAGGGGATTTTCTGGATTACCAATTATGAGAGAAAAATGTTCAGATCTTGAGATTGACGTTGCCAAGAAAATGCTTAATTAAATTTTATTTTATTTAATTGTTATTGATTTGAGGATGTGTTTGGCTTTAAAGAAAGTATAAGAAAGACAGAGAAATGAAAAGAAACTAAGAATTAATTTGCTAAGAAAATGAATATGAACAGCCATGTTCTGGGGAAGAACAAAAAAACATATATGAATATGTTATTCTGAAGAAAATAATGAAAGGAAAAGAAAATTTTATTTTAATTATTTTATTGGGTAAAATATCATTTTCGTCCCTAAACTATCACAAAAATTCGTTTTTCGTCCCTAAACTTTCAAAAGTTCTATTTTCGTCCCTAAACTATCACAAAAGTTCGTTTTTCGTCCTTAAACTTTCAAAAGTTCTATTTTCGTCCCTAAACTTTTCCAAACTTATTGATTTTCGTCCCTCCCACATCAGCACTCTGTCAAGCCACGTCAGCACTCCGTCAGAACTTTTGGAAGTTTAGGGACGAAAATAGAATTTTTGAAAGTTTAAGGACGAAAACCAAACTTTTGTGATATTTTAGGGACGAAAAACGAACTTTTGAAAGTTTAGGGACGAAAAACGAACTTTTGTGATAGTTTAGGGACGAAAATGATATTTTACCCTATTTTATTTGATTTAGTTTTAAAAATCATATGTTTAGAATTTTGTTTTGATTTTTTTTTTCTGACGTGGCTTTTAAAATGTTGATGTGGCATTATTTAAATGTTAATTAAAATTTATTATTATTATTTTAATGGCCATGTAGGCGCTCTATATGCCAACAATGCATTCCAGATATTTCTGTTACAGACGATGATGGTAGGGACCAAAATGGAACGCGTTTTTCAAAATAGGAACTAAAAACGGAAAAAATAAAAAGTAGGAACCAAAGTGAAAATAAGGTAAAAATATAGGGACAAAAATAGTATTTCCACCTATATATATATATATATATATAACTTCTACAGTAAGTCTGAAATGGTATGCCTAGACTGATTTCAAAATGTTTCGTTCCAACAGGCAAACCAAAAGGTCTAAAACTAAATCCAAAACGGTACTTAGAATATTCCAAAAAAAACCTAGTTGAGGCAGTGCGGAAATTTTTTACCACCCCTTTTGTTTATTTCATTTTGTCAGCATTATTTTATTTGTTTGATAAATACTTATGAGAGGTGTTACGTCTATAATATTTTCACAATAAATTATAGGTAGTTAATTGTTATTAGTTCAAATTTGAACCTAACACTTAGATTATTTTTTTACCTCACCAATAACAACTAGTAACAACCTATCACTTAGAATTTGTTATAAAAATGTTGTGGATATACCATTTCTCAGTACTTTAACATTTCAGGGATATTTCACCAAAAAAAAATAAAAATCTCAGGGATATTAATAATTAATGATACCTTATCGTATACCACTCGTTTCCTTTTCTTTTTATTTTTTTTAATTAAAAAAACTAAAACATTATAAGTTGCTTGCCGTATATTACACGTGTTTTGGTTTTTTTTTTTTTAATTTTTTTTTATTTTAGTAAATTATCTCAAAATGTAACGATGCGTGTACTGTAATTATCCTCTCATCACAAAGTTATCGACTTATCGTATTCATGGCAGGTTGGATGTTGGAACAATGCGGCGAAAGTGTAACCGCTAACCTTATTTGTCGAATACTAGAATGCATATAGATATAGATAGTATATTCCCTCTAACTAGGCAGGGGCGTAGCCAGGATTTTCCACTTGAGGGGCTGAATTATATATTTATATACTAATCATAACTCATAATTAATACAATAATTATAGTCTATATAAAATAGTCAAATTCAACATTTTATAATATTTTAAAACTCAAATAAGATAATAAAAAATTGTTCAATTTGCTATAAATATATAAAAGAATTTTTTTTAAAAGCCTTAGCATCTCCTATTAGAATTGTGCTTGATGATGACTATTCATAAAATAAATTCTATTAATTATCATTTTCATAGTGAAATTCTTAACAATTTTCCCCTTTTTCAAATTGGGAGGGGGTTAAGACTTGAGAATGTTTCTTATCTCTAGCGCAACCTAAATTTTGTTGTAGAAACATATCAATGTTGGTACAACTTATAAGGCACCTAGATTCAAAAGGAAAAAAATAATCAACTTAAAATATATAAAAATGAGATGATGATAATGAGAGAAAAACATATGAGGAAAAAAATTGGAAATATGAGAAAATGATCAAATTTTGTGAAAAAAATGATGATGATGGGAATAGAATAAATGAATTTGAAAGCTAAGAATGAAAAGAAAAACACACCAATTTGAGTAACGCGCATTGCATTTAAAAGTTGAAAACAATAGGAACAACGTCCTTTTTCTATTCTTAGAAAAAATAAAAAGAAAGACACCTAGGGATTAGGGATTTATAAGATTTTGGTAAAAATGTGTGTATTGTTTGAGTGGAGTCCACTTGAGAAACTAATTAAATATTAGAATTCTAAATGGCTAAATGCAATCATTGTTATATTTTAAAGGGAAATAACATAAAAACTAACAATGAACTGATTTCTATGACATTTTTTTTAAAGGAAAGTCATTATCCAAAATCAAAGTAAAGAGAAAACTAAGCAAAACAACAGTAAAAAAAAATAGTATAAACTGTAAAGATTATGAATATTCATAGCTAATTGGAACTCTAAAACCAGAGACTATCTTTTATTCAATAGTTTGGAAACTCCAGGTTCTTGGCATGTTGTGCAAGTAGGTGAGCCACTTGTTTCCTTTCTCTTTTATTATGATTTAAATTGAGTTAAGAGTAGTCTAGACTCATGTATTAGGTGGCCTATCCAACTATGCTAGACCAATTTTCTTCCATTGACAGCAAGAAGGTTCTATGAAATTTTTTGGAGGGGCCAATCATTATAATTTGTAGGGGCCCAATTTATTTTTATACAGGACTATAAGAGGAATTCAAAAGTTTTGGGGGGCCCCCCCAAGACTATATGTACCTTCGCCCCTGTAACTAGGTGATAGCGTAAATGATGGGTTAGATTTTATATATATATATATATATATATAAAATGAGTTCCTTGCCACTGGCGTGGTGGTCCGTCTAGTGATCATTAGGCTTACTCCCAAGTGGTTTGGGCATGGACGTTCTAGGTTTAAATAGTGTAATAAGAAGGGTTAGGGAAAAACCTCGTGCCCTAAGCCTGGTTCAATGTCCACTAGTGCCCTCGTGGGATTGGGATAATAGCTATGACTCGATAGTTTTTTGCTTGCATGCCCGAATCTAGCAGGTAGGATATTACTATTGTAACACTCAGGTAGAGAAGTCACTCTAGTCACTATCTCCTACTCTTTTCGTTGATTAAAAAAAAAGGGTAAATAATGGGCACCTAATCCAAAGGGTTGATTCACGGTCAAAAGAATCAAAAATTATTTATAAAAAAAAAAGGGTGAATAATGGGTTCCTAATCCCAAGGGTTGAATCACAATCAAAATACTCAAAACAACATATCCATCCATATGACCAAAGTAAAAGATTCATAAACCAACAGTTCTCAAATCTCAAGTAGAAATAATCCTAGAAGTTATGTGGCAAGCCATCAAAATGAATGAGAGGCCAAAATGAATGTTTATTGAGCTGGAAGCTCGTTGGCACATAAATAAGCTCGTCTAATTTAGTGACTTCACCTACTACAAATGGTTTCTGAGAATGACAAAGCTGAAGGCAAGTGGAATTCTCCCTCCTTTAGATTGGCCCAAAGTGAACCTATATGGGGCCATAAAAATTGAAGATGGCAGCAATAATGAGGGATTCCAAGGGTAAAATTCATGAAGTTTGAGCTCTTAAGCTAGTTAAAAGTTGTTGGTATGATTTTTGTGGCTGCAACATGTCAATCACTGAAAGGTTGGTTTTGTTGGACTTGAGTTTGTTTGGGAAGTCAAGTTCGAACTCATATTGATTTGAAGGTAGTTAGTGGCTGCTGTTGTAATTTTAAGCCTATAAAAAGATACAATGCCCAAAGCTTGAGAGAGAATGAATATAAACAATAAAAATAAAAAAAATAAAAAATAAAAAGTTGTTTACATTGACAGTTTATCTAGGGACCCCAAATATTTCATGGTCCTATTTCACTTCTCACTCACATAGGGCTCACCATAACACAAAACACAGGGGACGGGGTATGAAAAAACTGCTGAATCACTTCGTGTCAAGAGACCTTTTCTTACATTCAATGGTAAGACGTTAATAAAGTAATACAAATTCAACATTAAAGCAAGCATTTAAAGGTGAAAAGAATTATGAGTTCAACGTTAACATGCTTTCAATTGTGAAATAACAGTGAAGTATAACACATGTTCAGCAGTGAAAACACTAGTAAATTCAGCTGTAGATAAACGATAAATTATCATGAGTTCTCCAATAAAATTTTCATGCAATGAGAGTAAACATGAGTGTGACGAAAAAGAGTCAGGCTTAGGTCCAATGTCCAATAGTACTGGACCCATTGAAATTATAACACGTGTCCATTTTTGAACACATGTTGATATCTTAACGGGTTCAATGCACTACATGTACTGGACCTAAGCCTCACCCGATGAAAAAGAGTAGGTGTGAAAACTGTTGCACTAAAGTAAATTGCTCGAATCTCTTTATCAATCATCACCAGCAAGATAAATGCAGCCTCTGTTAATAAACTTCAATTTGTGTGTCTTTCCCTTTTTCCTTTTTTTTTTTTTTTTTTTTTTTTTGGTAAAGATTTTTTCAACAGTAGTTGTAATTGTAAAGTGAGGTTTTTGGAAAGGTATGTATTGTGTAGGGGCAGATTGCGTGAGATGGTTTTCTTGGTGCACCTCTTGTCTCTTTAAATAAGGTCATGAAGACTCCTTTATGAAAAAGAGAGAAAAGTGAGCAAGGGAGTGTAAAACATTGCATAGTTAGATCAGCACTTTGGGGCGTGCATAGATGTAATTATATCCGTGTTATCATAATGACAATACTACATAATGGTATGTCCTTTCAGTTTCTGCTCTAGATAGATTTATTAGATCTCCCATTTTGGATAAGAGAGAGAAGGGCATAAAAACTCAAAACTTTCAAACAAAAGGTATGGTAAAAGGAACCAAGCAAAGCATACCAATCCAGAGTACTTTTTCATAGAAAATATTGATATTGATTTAGGCATTTCATACAAAAACAATAGAAAAATCCAGCAACCCAATTCTTCTCTGTTGCACTTCACCTTAGGGCCTAGTGTTTTTGGGTCCTGCATTGTAAGTAGTCAGGATGCCAATGTGATGATACTCTCGCTTCTGAGGGCAATTCATACAAAGGGAGGCAACCCACTTAGGAAATCTACACCTTTCTGCTCTTATTTTAGTTCCATAAACTCTAATACAATCACGAGAACCCAAACAACAACAACAACAACAACAACCAAGCTGTAGCCCCAAAATTTGGGATGGGCTATGAATCCTCGATAGACTAGTGAAGGTTGATCACATGTATTATTTGGCATAGGCAATCAAAATTTAGCCCAACAGCATAGGAAACCTATATTCTTTTTTGTCGTTGAAATTTCAAACATATTCAGCCAAATGTCCCTCAAAAGGATGAACATGGATCAGGCAAAAAAATACAAGTGGAAGAAAAATTATTGTGGGCAAAAGGGCTTGTCAGAGTCATCTCTGTGACTAGGAATAGTGAAATGCCTTAACCTGCCTACTTGTTTCTTCATGTACCCTTCACATAGAAATGCCTTGGAGAACTTATCCTCCACTTCCCTATTCACATCATGCACAAACACATCAGTTTCTCCATCTTCCCTGTTCCTTGCCATCATCCCAGCTGTATATATAGCACTCATCCTTCCTGGTGCCTCCTCATAATAACCTGTTGGTGCATCAACCATAATCAAATCCCATTTTGTTTCATAAACTTCACTAGGCAAACCTTTCAAGGCAAGTTGACACATAGAGTATCTAGGATCACTAAGTGCTGTGCACTCAGGTCCCCCGCCAACTTCCATGAGGTTATTGGCCTGATTCACCTTGCTATCATAAGTGACATGATAGGACTCGAGCATGGGAAACCGGCTTCTGATTTGCTGTATCCATGCCTCATCTTCTTCGAGGAAAATAGTCTGGCCACCATAGTTGAGTGCACTCCACATTAGGCTGTCATGGCCTAAGCCAAAAACCAAGAAGTTGCATGGTGACTTCTTTTCTAAGACTCTAGCTGACACTGATATTTCTTTCGGTGTTTGTTGTGGGGTGATGGTTGAAGTTGAGTAGTGGATGAGTGCTTGAGCTAGGCTGGGTGGGATCTTGGTGCAAGTTGAGCAGTTTGCTGCTTTTGCATCTTTGGTAATACCCGAATCTTTGGGTATGAAAGTTTGTGAAGTGGGAGACTCACTTTGCACGGAAGTTGAAAAATTTGATCTTAGCACAAAGAGGAGGAAGAAAGCCGTAAAGACGCCAAGAATGAGGAACTTAAGGTTGAGGATTGGGTGGGATTTAGGCCTCATTATTTTCTGGTCTGTTTTAAATTGTTTTAAGGGTGAGAGAATTAGAGAAACACACTATAATGAATTCAAGAGCTGGGTTTTGCTGGATTTGGTTAGGAAAATTGGGGGGTAAAGATAGGGAATATGGAGCTTGGGGTGTTGGGGATGAATGCAAATTATATTTTGGTATTGAGTTGGAAGAAGATATGGATTGAGTTGAGGGGAAGAGAGGTGAAGGTAGTGCAATTATCCTATAATGCTTAGGGATGAAGGAAAGAAACACTAGCTGCTTGAAGAAGACAAGAGAGCTGCTAAGATTTTGGATGAAGCAAAATTTTAGTTGGTGGATCAGCAAGTTAGGTGGAGTTCCTGATTTTTATTTTATTTTATATTTCTGTTTCTTATTTTACTTCTATTCGTTGGCTAATCAATTGTGCAGTTTCGTTTTGTTTTGTGGCTTCCATCTTGAAGTTGGAGTTGGTAGACCTCTTAGAATATTTTGGCGTGACGTTAAACTTACATGCAAAAATGTGTTTGGCCATATTGAAGCAAGCCTGATATGAATAAGGTACCAAGTCTAGGATTAATTTAAATGGAAGTATTCTTCAAATCCCTTTTGGACAGCTATACTATAAGAGAGCGAGAGAGAGAGAGAGAGAGATTCTAAACGATTAGGGAACCAATTTAACTTTGACCTCAGGTTAGCAGGCATGTTGAGACCAGTCCCAATACGATTCTTACCAAAGCTATGTCAAGCATTTTCACCCCTAGAATGAAAGCCAGGAAGAAAGATGATATCTTGGAACCTAAACTTGCTTCTGACTATCCAACACTTCACTGTGAGTTTTATTTGTTCACGTTCTTCTTTAAAGCCAAGGCAAAGCAAGTTGCGGTTTTGTCAGAAGTCTGACTGGTCCTATGGCCAAGGTATTGCTTTCCCAAATCAACTCAAGCCTCAGTCCCCCAATTACCCTCCGAAACTGAAATTGTAGATTTGCATCATGATGCAAGATCTATTTAGGCAAGTCAAGTTCTGATCATTGATTTATATCAGATTAACGGTTATTGTTCAAAGAGAAAAGTTCCCTGAGATTTTATTTCCATGATTTTTACCCCACAAAAACTCCAATTCGAAAATAAATACACAGGAGAAAATTAGTGATATCACATCACATATACCCTGAGCAAAATTTGCTTCAAATTGCACATAACCCAACCAGAAGGCCTGGTGCTCCAGAAATCCAGTTTTTATTTATTGTATAAGGAGAGGTAAGTGGTTTAATACACCACAGATTGATGACTGCATAACTATGAGAAAACATCTAAGACACCTAATCAAATACAAGTTAATATTGATGCTATAAATATTGATCTCTCCTGTTATTTTCTTCCACAATCTATCCCATAATATTGTTGTAAGTTGTAACTGTCTAGCAAGCCAGAAAGAAACTTCAAAAAAAAAGAAAAAAAGAAGAAGAAGAAGAAGAAGATAATATTTGATGGATTTGGAGCAAGAAATTCTATCCTGCAGTAATTTTGAATGAATGGTGGCCAGTGCTGATAAAAATCATCAAATCCGAGACAACAACTTGGCCTTTACATAGAATGAGGTTAAAGTAATTCAGCTGTACAAAGCATATCTCCAGCAATTGAACGCCAAAAAGACATTCTCACCGTCTTGTAATGAAATAATTAGCAGGTGTGTCAATCTCAGAAGCCTTCATACCAAACATATTGTCAGTCAATGGTCATGGATTCCATTCACTTCAGTGTTATCCACCTTTTGAATCATATAAAGAACTTTGGTAGTTAGAACTTTATACTGTACCTTTGATAGCGATGAAACCAAAGAAGCTCCACGAATGCTGATTTATCTCCACGTATTGAGACTTGTCAAATTCCCAGAAGGAATACTTCTTCCTAAATGAGAATTATGCAACTCTGTGGGAGCTTCTGCATCCAAATTAAGGCAGCATAAATTTCACAGTCACTTGCCATTGCTTCCAGCATAAAGTAGTGATTCAGTTTGTCCATTTTCACTAGAGGTTTTCTTGCTCTTTGTCTTGTCCAAACGAGCCTTGCGGACAGCATGTTGGATTTGTCTCTCATGCTCCTTGAGCATCTCATCAAGGTTTCCTCCTAGAGGCATCAATGGTCCAGAGTATTGGATCCTATTCTTTTTGGCATTATAACCCTGACATCACAAACAAAAAGGGATTAGTGCAAAACTCCAGTCTCATATTGAATGATATGATGGGTAACCACTATGTAATCTGCAAAGGCAACTGTTTTCAAGCCATATAGCTACAGATTTAAGATGAATAAAAATTTACAATTAAACTTTCTTGCTTTGCCAACAAAGAAATGTTTGAATCCCAAGGTTTTGGGTTTCAATTTGAAAACCATAAATTAAAGGCCATTGTATCAAGACAAACCACAAAGAAACATGATAAGTTCCATTCTTGTCTTTACTTTGCCTAACATGCTTGTCTAATTTAATTCATCATTTATTTTCACTTGAAATTGATTGTGTATCTAGACTAGGTAGACATCCATGTGCAAACTCATGGAAAAATGCCATTAGGTGGTTTGCTGAGGCATTTTTCTTTGAATTTCAGTCAAATGATAAACTAGAAGATAACTTTTTATTTTTATAAGTGAAAGAATAAAAGAAATCTAGTAAGATTAGAAGATAAATTGATTCTACCATTCCGGACAGCTTTCCAGATGTGCGTTGATCTTTCTTATACAAAGACTTTGTTGCCCTATCCAGCAAATGGTGGGACCACTGACTCTTTTCAGAGACCTCACTATCATCCAGATGTTTATAGCTAACATTAAAATCTTCATCCGGCCAGTGTGAATCCACAGTAGTTTCTCCACCTCTATTTAACAGTGAATCACCTTGACTTGCTTCTTCACCACGTGTACAAGATCTCTGACTTCTCAATTCTGCACCATTTGAACAACCAAGAGCTTGGCCAGGAACTGTAGTAGCCTCCTGGCCATTCTCATTCATATTGTGTGAAGATCCAAACGCAGCTGGGTGCATTGACTGGCCAGAATGGGAGACATTTAGTGCTGTTCTTTTGGGAGGTTCAATAGGAAAGCCAGAGCCACCATCCTCTTCTGTATTATACTTCTCGCTGGCACTTTTAGGGTTAGGCAGCACTAGTCTCTTCTGTATTATGCAATAACAGAATCATTAAAAATTAATTTATATGACTTTCATAATTTTTATACAAATGTATATACACATTGAGCCATAGAAGTCATGTATATATATAAATGTAATAATAATACATATAGAATTTACAAGAATACCTGTATGGATGCCTGTAACTCAGCATTGGCATCTGGTGCAGGCATGGCTTTGGATTCTCTTAAACCACTTCTAGTTGATTCACGTTCATGCCCTACACCACCATCTGCTTTTCGCCTGGTTGTCAAATGGGCAACAGGGTAGTGTAAGTGTAAGCAAGCAAAAAATAAATCTTCAAGACTAATTATTCAAACAAAAAAGACAAACCTTTTATTGCTAATTTTATGATGAGCTTAATTAATGCACTGAGGAATCAATTTTTTATTTTTTTTTAATTTAAAATCTAACCTTATTAACACTACTTTCCACAGAAGATTTCAATTTACCCAAATTAATATGAGAAGCAAAATAAGGGTAGCCATCACTGCCTTTGTCTTACAGTCCTATAGAAAGGCTGTACCAGATCTTAAGAAAAAAAGGGTTTAAATTGAATTAGATAATATACTATCAAGAAGTGACTAACCTTCTAGCTTCCTCATCTCGAAGCCTGACATCAAACTCCTTACTTGGTGCATACTTGGGCAAAGTTGAAGGATCACAGGGAAGAGGCTTTGTTGTGAAGAACTGTAAAAGAAAACTCAAGATTATTTAACTGCCAGAATCAGCAGAATGGAATCATAAATAAGGTTATCACAAAATTCCAAACTTCCAGTATTCATACTAAATGAAAAATAAAAAATTAAAATGAGCAACCAGTAAGGATAATAAAGGAACAATTAAAATGTAAGATCAGTATCCCATGAACTTGCAACAAATGAACTCCTGGATGGGAGCACATGATGAATGTTGCAACAATCACCTTTGTCATAATTAACTTCTGCTAAGCATTCCAATTATGGCTGGAAAGAATGCAGGACAATCCCAAATAGAGCATAATTATGGTCAGAAAGCATACCATAAATTCTCAAACAAAATGTCAAGGATACTTTGAACTACAAAGGATCCGAATGGTGATAAGTTAAACTGCCATTCAAGTCAACGTGTGAAAGGGTTCCAGTGAAGTCATTCTTGGAGAAAGCATAGAGAGTATTAACTCACAAGAAGGCTCACAACAGGAAAAGCTTTACCTAATGAAAATGCACAACCTGATTTTGAGAGCACCAGAAAAATCATATATACCTCACTCTGCAGTGCAGAAGATGCTGTTCCACGGCCCTCAGGTTCTATTGCAAGAAGGACCTCCAAGAGGGCCAATGCTGACGTAGGGAAGTCCTTGAATGTCTCAGAAACAATACGCTTGTAAGGATGTTGAGGCTTGAAGATGGTCGCATGTGGCAGTTTTGATTTCTTCCAGTACTCTTCAGAAGGTGACCCACAGAGTTTGAAGATCTTATGTAGTTGCTCAACCTATGAATGATAAGTAATATCATCATGACGCCAAAACAAATAAGAGAAAAAAACAGTTCCATAGATGAAGGTTGGTAGATATCCATGCCAAGGGTTTCTTTTTCCCCCTTCTGTTAAGTTAGATATTCATGTCCTGTTAGGCATGACATAAAGCATTGAGACCCACCAGCTGATAATTGCATGTAATACACAATATATTGCATAAAACCATCGGAACTTAGATGTTCTAATGAAAGAAGCCTTGCATGGTAAGCTCAGATTCTTTTATTCGATGTGAAACTAAATGAGTGTGTCATGAAAAATGCATGGGTGAATATCATTTTACCACCATTAATAGGTACTTGCATGTCCCTGAAACTAGACGGTGACCCTAAGCAGTACAGATGAGGATCTATTACACATTCATAATAGAAACAACCAAATGCTGATTAATATGGGTAATTAATCACTTTTATCTTAAAGGAAATGAATGGGATGAATTTCAAAGAAAACAATTGATCTTTCCATCAGTTTGAACATCAAAACAAAGTAAACCCTCCATTGGCTTGTGCTTGAATGCTATGTGGATACCATTTCCTAACACTTTCCTGGCGTGCATCATCTAAAAGTCCTCCATGAGGTGGTTGAATGCTATGTGGATACCATTTCCTAACACTCTCCTGGCGTGCATCATCTAAAAGCCCCTTTCCATGTTTCCTGGCACATTTAAACACCAAAATCGTACCACCTTAAAAGTAAAGCAAACCTCCTAAGGTTGCTTCTCTTGATATGGAAGAGATTCAGTACATCTATTTCAGTGTAAAGCACTTGCATATTTCTTAATATCCAAAAGAAAGATAAAAAAAAGTACCTCTGTTCTCCCTGGCATGATAGGCTTCCCAGCAAATAATTCTGCAAGAATGCAACCAGTACTCCACAAATCCACAGAAACTCCATAGTCTGTAGCGCCAAGTAAAAGCTCAGGCGGTCGGTACCATAAAGTTACCACCCGACTTGTTAGAGGCTGCTTCTGATTAAAAAATGTTGCTAATCCAAAATCACCGATCTTTAGATTTCCATTTTGGTCAATTAGAAGATTTGATCCCTTGATATCACGATGCAAAATACCATGACTATGACAATGGTCAAGTCCACAAAGTAGTTGTTGCATAAAGCATTTGATCTGCAGGCCCGAAGTGTAAATTTCAATATAAGAATATACAAACCACAGAAATAAAAACAAGTCTTGCTTCAGTTGTGAAAAATAGGGAAAAAGAAATAAATAATTGCCAAAATGAGAATGTATTATTGTGACAGTCAACACATGAAAAGAACTCACAGAGGCATGTACGGCCAGGTTGTCATTAAAAAAAGGATATTTCCACATACACACACACACCCAAAAACAAAAAGTACTCCCTCCATGCCATTTTATTTGTCTAATATTCCATTTTTTGTTGTCACTAAATACTTACTCCATTTTTTCTTTATAACATAAGGTAATCAAAATACTTGACCAATTTTAAAAGTCAATGATCATTTATTTACTGACTTTCAATATACCCTTACCCTTTGTTTTACTCGGGTTTAAATTCTTGAAAGCTTATATGGGCAACATTGAAAACTCATATATTTTTCTTTGAGAAACAAAGCATTAGATGATGTTCCTTAAAAATTCTAAACTGGACAAACAAAAGAGACAAATGGAGTAACAAGGGCTTTGTTTATTTTCACTAATACCTTCATTCAATAGTTTATTAAATCTGGTTTTAAGCAAGTAGGAATGCACCAGACACAAGACAAATTAATGCATAGAACCACTTTTTGGAACTAGTTTAATAGAATTGGCACATGATACTATTAGCAGAAAAAGTCAAATATCAATCAGGTTCATTCGGAAGAATCGGAAGATAGCTTGGAGAACCTTCAAGGATTACTTCTTTTCCAGATTGGCAAAAGGTACACCCATACTTCCATGTGTTAAGTAGATAACTAAGTCAACTTACCTTCCACAACAAGAAAAGCCAAATAGATAACTAAGTCTACATAACATTTTTTTCATTTAATAGTTGGGGGAGGGGGATTTGAACCCTGTACATCTCTATTGGTAACACCAAGAAGTGCTAGTTGAGCTACAAGGCTCTTGGTAACTAAGTCCACATAAAAATTTGAGGCAATATTAAACAAACATGATATTTTCAGAACAAATGAAAAATATTCTCAAGATTATGGAATTGTTCATGTGAATACTCAACTGGCTTATCAAAGAACAAAAAAACAAAAAAAAGGAACAAAAAAATGCATCACATTATGCTTGACTCTGGCAAATATTACATTATTATCATCAAGCTTTCATGGTCCATATCCATTTGATTAGCATAACAAACAAGGTACCTGCGCTTCAGTGAATTTGATCTCAGTTGTTGCTGCAAGTCCTGCAAGATCATGCTCCATATATTCAAATATAAGATATAAGCTTCCGGACACCCTCGAAGTAATCAGACCTTCAAGCTTCATCACATTTGGGTGATCAAGCCTACGCAATATAATAATTTCTCTTGCCATAAAACGTACACTTTCCGGATCCATATTAGCAAACCGCACCTTTTTCAATGCAACTAATCTGTTTGTTTCAAGATCACGAGCCCTGTACACACTGCTGTAAGTTCCTTGTCCAATCTGCATTATTGATGAGACACTTCATTATAAAGAAAAGGAAAATAAGCCATAAACATGGGGTGTTTGCCCAAAATAGCGTGCAAGGAGATTAGCAAACATAATAGACATCAAGAGGCAGAAAATTCAAACATTGTATTAAACTAGTTGGATATCGTATCTTCTTTATGAAAATAACCCCCCTTTTTGGTGAAGGCAACTGTTTGACGAGGGACATGAGTTTAATCTAGCGCCTAACTATACCAGATTAGCACTTCAATCCATGATTCACTTGTGTAATTTTCTACACAATTAGACAGACCTACCTGATTCTAATTTAAAGAGATGCAAAATTAACTTTTCTACTCGATGAGATAAATAATAAAAAATTACTTGACAAGTGGTCACCAATTCCAAATATAATTTACAATTCCCTAGATAAATTATTAGCTAAACTTCTAATCAAGTCACCTAAGTAGATCGTTAAGGCTTCTAACCAAGTTTGCAAACAAGTGAACACCTTATTATCCAGTTTAAATCTCTAAGTAATAGAACATGGTATTAAGTGCTACCTGACAGTCTGAAAATTTTTCCTCTTGTAATCTAGGTTCCACATAACTAACACAGTGCATCCTTCCCTTTATAAAACGGCCCAAATGGGCTTTCTTTATCGACACATCGAAATGTAAATGCCTTTAAATCACTGTACCAATTTAAACTATATACACAAACAGTTCATTTACACACACTTGCCCACTTTGTTTTGAACTTAATCAACTTGACTTGCACCCTAAAACTTGCTTCCATGAGAAACCTAACAGCTTCTTGTTCAAACAAATCATTGACTGTATTCTCATCACAGAGTTAGAACTCCACCATATTATATCTGACATTTTAGTTAAACCAAAATGAAAAATCAAACCCTAAGAAGCGGAAAAGTTGTTCTTCAGTTTGTCAATTGCGATACCTTAGATACTGACAAATTGTATAATGAAAAAACAAAGCAATATTGACATACATTTAAGAGCAATAAATTTCAAAGTTTCTTATATAATAGAAAACCTCATAGAAGGCTCTCTCTTTGTACACAATCTATAATGAAGATGAAGTAATAGATTAGAACCATAAGTATACAAGTACATGAAATTGAGTGATAAAAATCAGACTTGACAATGATATATGAGTTTCATACACTTCACTACCAATTTCATGGGAGTCAACAAAAGAAACAATACAGTAATTGAGCTATCATAATTTCATATATACAGATGTAGAAATAGTTAGCTGACCTTGTCCAACTTCTCAAATGAGTCGGCCTTTCGAGGCACCCACCCGTTAATAGCTTCTCCTGCAACTGCAGTCAACCAGGAAGGCCATCCAGCAATAACTTGTGCTCCTCTTTCCCCATGGGGCAAACTACCTATCCTAGATAACCTAGGCTGTAATTGTGCTCCACTCACCCCAAAATCCATTGTCAACCGCCTTTGAAGTTGTTGTCTCCCCAGTTTCTCCTTAACCACCACCTTCTTCTCCCCTTCATTCCACAAAACAGGGGTAGAACCCGGAATTTCTCCGGACGAATTGGTTATCAACCGTGTAGTGAAATCATTTCCAATACTATCAACCTCCACCACAGCTTCCTCTCTACTCATGGTCGGTCCTAACCGCTTTGTAGCTTTTTTTGTTTTCAATATTTTCTCTCTCACATGATTCTCAGCTATATATTCTTGAGGAAAAAACCCTTTTGAGCAAATGCACCCCATTTTTCCACTTCACAGTCCCCTAATGTTCCTAATCAGAAAGCTATCCTAGTCCTCGAATATAGTAATTCCCAACAACAAATGTAACTTTTCTTGATGCAATTCTAGTGGTACTGAGCCTCAAATCCAACCAACTTCCCTCTATTTACACAGAATGCTCCAATATATACTATTTCACTACACACTTCTCCAATTGATATATTTCTCTCCTAACTAGCCCAATATCAATAGGGGTGCAACTCAATATTCCTATAACCAACGCTAAATAGCAATAACCTAGATCCTCAAATCAAACAAAACCAACATCAATGGTATTGAGAGAGGGCCAAAAGCCTATGCTGAAAATGTACAACAACCCAGATCTCCAAATCAAGAAAACTAAATCAAATACAACCCAATGAGGGAAATAATCGATAAAGTTAATATCTTTGACGTAAATTAAGAATACCCAAAAGCCTAATTCAAGAATCCACAAGAACCCAAATCACAAAAAGCCCCCCAAACAGGGGGAGCCACAGTGAGACTTGCGAATCCAAAAACATTCACAGAAGGAAAATACAGAACTTTGAATAACCAAATGTAACATGCATTTGGTGCAATCAATTCGTTTAAGGCCAAGTAAAGCCAAGCAAGACAGACTAACCAGAAAATGTGCTAAACACAATGGATTTCAGATTTTTTCGAATAATGCTTTGATTTCTTGCCTTTTTGGATACGGAATGTAAGTTATCACAGACAAAAAAGACAGAGATTCTAGAGAGAGAAAAACAAAGAGATAGAGAGAGGGGAAAAACAGGAGCGAGAGAATTTCGGATCTGGGTGATCCTAGAAAGTCGAAAATCCAACGGATATATGCGTTGGAACAGAGCCTAGTCTTAACTCAGAATGAACTTATGAGACAGAGTAAAAAACAGAGGAGCTCTGTTTTGCAGAGAAAGATACACGGCTTGAGAGAGAGAGAGAGAGAGAGGGATCTCTGCCTGCTTGCTTCAACTGAAAGCATAAAGAGGAGAGAGAGAAAGAGGGGACAAGATGCCACGTGGCAAATGCGGAGCAAACAGGATTGTTCTGACTTCTGATGCTGGTCCCTCTGTTTTCTTCTTTTGGTATGGATTGGTCATGTCTTTTTGGACAGGACTTGAGATTGGTCTGTATTTGATATGGGCCTAGTAGTCAATGTTGGCCCATTTATGCTAAAAACTTGGAGTCTTTGAGCCTAACTCCAATGAACAAGTGGGCCATCTCAAAGTTTTCTAGGCCTAAAAAAAAATATTACTAGATTTTGGAACCCATCACCTACCAATTTTATCTATGAACCCATTTTGTGAGGTGAGGAACAAATTTCTTCAAAAACTTTACCTTTAGTCCTAGATGCATTAAGGTGACGTTTTACCTTAAATTATCTATCCTTATAAAATACTTCTCTTAGTTGTACTCATTCTTTATTGGTTCATTGTGTTGTAGAATTATTTTGGAGAGAATGTTCATTGTTATGGAAGTATTCGAAGGGTGAAGAAAAAAATTTCACCTCATACACATTCGGTTGTCATTCTTACTATAAGCTCTTTATGCACAAAAAACGAAGCAAAACTAAATGTTGAAACCGATTACCAACAATCCATATATTCCTTCAAAGAGGAAATCACAATTTCTTAAAAAAAATTTCCTATTATTCCTCAATGCATTAGTGACAATTTACCTTAAACTAAATATCCTTTTAAACTCCTTGTTCTTTTAAAGAAAAACAATAAAATAAAATGCTTCTTGTAGGTGTACAATATGAACAACACAAGTATTTTTCTCTTAATGACATTTATGAAAATGCTTTAAAATGTTATTCCAATTTCATAACACACACACCTTTACTAAAGTAAAACTCTCAAAACACAGATATGTGAACTGTTAATATTTGTGTCAACTAATTTATAGTAATAATTATTCATGAGGTTCTTTGATTTTAAATTCCATATATAGTATATAGTATTAACCAAGGAACAATCAGACCTTTTCCCCCATTACCGAGACCCTTCACCTTAGAGCTTTGATAGGATAAGCTGTCCATTCATCATTATTTTTTTCAAGAAGAAAGGACTTTCAATTTTATTAACTTTGCCGAAAGTTGTTGATTATTATTGTACCATATTTGAAAGATTGGCTTTGATATAATGGTCATTTTGCTGGCTTTGAGAACATTTCAATTTAGTCTTTTATTTCATCATGCCATACCTAATCCAGTTACTAGTATTATTACCCATTAAATTCACATTTTGTGCAACAAATATATGACCTGAATCCTGCTTTTCATGTACATTTAATTGAAGTTAAAGGGAAGTATCATTTTACCTTGCTTCAAGCCTAAAATGATTGAAGCCAATTTCAAAATTGACCCAAAAAATAAATAAATAAATAAAAGAATAAAAGTTGTATGAACTCTATTATCCACCTAATCAATGTGTTCAACAAAAGCATATATGGGTTGCATGATTATAATCTCAAACAATTCTCTACATGCTTTGTATGAATGATTTAATTGCTTTTCATGTAAAGGCAAGTTCAATTTCATTATTAATTATAGATGATTCCATTAACAAGGTACAGTTGTTGAATGGATATCCATTTGATAATGCTCATAATTTTGGTTAGGGTAAATCCTATGTAATCAATAAGAATAAAGCATTTGATTAAATGCACATGCTCTAGAAGATTCATTATTTTTCCTTGTTTTCAATTAAGTTCTTTAATTTCAATGTACATGGTAGGGAGAAGAACATTTAGAAGATTATGGTTGTAAATGAATCAAGTATTAAAAGTTTAGGATTTGTTCATTTTATTTTGTTTTGATTATAAGCTGAGATTGACTTTATTACGAAGCCAAATTATATATTTTAGTTTTTTTTTTTCATTTTCTTACCAATAGCAAACATCACGACTAAATTTATTTACCTATTTAAAAATATATGCAATAGTTAATAACTAGATTAATTTTGAAATTATACTATTGAAATAATTATATAGAATGATTTTTGTTTTATAATCTTATAAAAATTAGATTCATCACCCTTATATTGTTAAAAATTTACAAAATTAATTTTTAATTATAATCTCAATAAATTACATAATCATTTGATATTTTATAAACTTATTTATAAACTTAAACAATCTAATATCAAATCTATATAAATATATTTCTATACATATATACATATTAACACATATACTTAAATCTTGTTTTATACTTGTGAATTTAATGATGATAACATAATTATATTTGAGCTTAATTCATGTGATAATCGAGCCTAAACTTAAGTTTGGGTTTAACACATTTTTTAAATAAATGAATATGAGTAAGATTTTCTCCAAGATTGACTTGTTCATTAATCGTTAATTGTTCAATTCGTGAATAACCACTTTAAAATTATATAACTCCCTTTATAGCTATTGGAAATTAATTAAGAATCTCATGTAGCAAAGAGCTCTTTAATTAAGATTTTTTATTTTATTTTTATTTTTGGATATTAGATGGGTGATGGATTGGTTTTGATGAATGGAACGAGTTGACTTAGGACTTTTTTTTTTTTTGGTATTATATCTTAACATAATACATGTAGGGTCAGGATTTGTAACCCAAGCTCAAAACAATGAATTTATAGAGAGTGGGTGAAAGAGCTGGGTTAGTAGTGAATTTAGCAACTGTTAACTATGATATCCAAGAATGAACCAACGTAAAAACACACTTAAAAGCTAAACAAATTGATGTCCGAAGAGATATATTATTGATTGAACAGTGAATACAGTTCTTAGAGCTACAGTAAAATTTTTCTTCCCCTCTTATTATTTTTTTTTCGATCCTCCATTATCAGAGGCATCTTCTCTTTATATAGCATCCTTCCCCATCATCTCCATCGTCCACTTATTCTTCATCTATGTATCCACTTGAGTATATGTCACGTCAGGTGTCTTCTTTAGCTCAGTGAGTGGTGGTAGCTGAAATTACACTGTTTAGGGGTCTTCTCCACATAAATGCGGCCAGAAAAGTTGCTGCAGTGCATTAAACATGGTGGTAGCAGTTTTTTCTTTTAGATATTTCTCTGTTCTTATCATCTCCAAGCATGCTCAGAGCTTATCCTTATCATTGAAGTCGTTAGGAAGATCACTCGAGCCTTTCAGATATTTGCTTGATCAAGACTCTTTATATCCGAGGAGAATGAATTCTTCGGACCACTGGTGCTCTCTTCGGACCACTGGTGCTCTCTTCGGACTATACTCCTCGTTCATTTCGAGGTATATCTTTTCCACACGGACTCCTTCTCAACCACTTTTTTTTATTCGAACACACAGTAATCTTCAAATAGGATCTTGGGCCCAATACACAAAGTTAGACTTTTACCCCTCACAATACATTTCTAGAATCAATATTGACATATGTGAACGTAACCAAAAGTATGTTAACTTTTTTGATATTTGAATTAATAAACATATATTTATTGACTGGCTATAACATCTTATGTTTTCCCATCTTATATTTATTTATGTTTTAAGACAACTCACACCATTGTGACTTGTGAAGGTGACCCTCTACCTTATAAACTCATAACTTTTTAACCACCTTTATTGCAAATCTGCACTAGTTAATTAATCAAACCCCCATTATAATGCACCTCCTCACAGTTTAACATTTTAGTATTTTACAATTTCATCAAAATTCTACTACCCATTTTTTCATTTTTCATTTCTTATTGCTGACTACTACAACGTCAAATAAAATTATTTTGACTCTTATATTTGTAATTTAAGTTTATGACTAAGGATCCCATATATATGTTTCTCCAAAAAGGGGGGAAAAAAAAACAAATATATCATATAAGTAAAACCATGCATGTCCAAGATCCAATGTTAAAAAGAAGAATCACATATAGTTGGAACTGTGGTAGTTAGAACTTAGAACAGACAACTTTGCGAATGTGCCATTCTTTTTGGGTCATATTTTTTGACTGAGATAGTTGATGAAAGTTGCACTTGTACCAATAACTAGAACACACCAAATTAAGATCTTCTATATGCCTTTTTTATTTTTTGAATGAAAGATCTTCCAAAACTTGTTAGATCGAACAGCTTCATTATAAAAGCTCTTAAATCCCATTGTCCCAACCATTCGTATCTAATAGAGTAATGTAGATTTAACCACATTATCAATGCTTTAATAAATACTAATTAATAATGTTTTGTATATATTATATTTAGTCTACTTAAATAAAGTGACACAATTTGATTTTTTTTTTTTTTGAGAAGGCAATTTGGACTACTTATTTAACCATGAACCATCAAAAACTTTCTACTCCATTTTGAAGTTTCTAAAGTCTCATTTATTTAGTTCATTTTTTTTAATATATTATGAACATTTAAATAAATATGAATATTAGTTAAAATTGTTTTACATTTAATTGATAACAATGTTTACTTAAAATTATTATTGATAAGACAAAATATAAACCACTTGTTTAACCACGAATGCTTTATAGTGAGTTCTAATTAATTCAACTAATTAAATCTCTAATCATCAAATAAAGGATTCAGTTCGAATCTCACTTATCAAAATATCAATATATTGGCTTGAGGGTGAAAAAAAAACATTTCTCACATAACAGAAGCCCTAAATTCAAATCTTATTGTATTTATCAACCTAAAAAAATGATTAGTTTATAGAGAATTCCAGTTCAACCCAATAGAGTAAACATAAATCAAAGTTTGCTACGATTCATAAGACAACTTCATAATAAAGTTCTTTAAATCTCGGCCATTCATGAATAAATGAACACTTTAGATTTCATCACATTGTCAACAACTCAAATTACATATGTCAGGATTGGGTGAAATGTTTTTGCACATTCTATATACAGCGCATCTTGCATCTATGTTTTAGAATAGCTTATCTGACTTTTTACTGAATTTTTTTTTTACTAAAAGTATTGTAAATAAAAAGGTAAAAATCTAAATAAAATAAGTAGATGATTCAGACGAAACTGCAAATAGTATGAAAAATAAGCAATAAGCTGTCTTATAATCAAGATCCAAATACACATTAGTTATTCAAGAGAAAAGTGTAGTAGTTGTAGTACACAACATAATTTTGCCAAAATAAATACAATCTCATCAATTCAAATAGTTTATTTTTATTTTTATTTTTTAAAGTTAGAAAAATTGAAACTGTAAAAAATAAAATTAAAGTGTGTGTGTGTGTTTTTTTTATTTATAAATTTTTATAAAAAATGAAAATGGTTTATTAGAGTATTGTTTGTAGTAATGAAAAGTAGTTACTTTTAATATTATGATTATGTTTTTTTTTTTTGTTTAAAAGAAATAGCGGTAAACGCCTACGCCGCCAGGAGAAGAGCCACGTAGGTTCCGAGGCAAACGAACACCTTGAGGCTTCAGTTCCGAAGCAACAGGCTCGGGCAAAGTCACAGCTGGAGACAGCCTGTCACCAACAAAGTCCCACTCACCTCTCTCTCTCTCTTCTCTCTCTCTATTCCCCCTAACTACGTTCATCTCTGTCTTCTCTCTCTGTCTGTGTGTCTCTCGCTCTGTCTCTCTCTCTCTCTCTCACACACACAGAGCAAATTAGGGTTTCGCTGATCTCCTTCTGCGACTCTCCGATTTAGCGCTCCACTTCACCAGATCAAGATTCCACGCTTCCTCAGCTCTCCATTGATCCTACTTTCGCTCCTTTCGGTACTGTCTTTCGCTCCTTTCACTTCATTTTCACATATTTCACTCGATGTAATTCCATATTTTTTTATATATTTTTTGTTTATATATCTCTGTCAAAACGCTGGTATTGTAGCATGTAATTGAAAGATTTTTTTTTTTTTTGGTATTTTTGTTCAGTGCATGAAAGGCTTAGATTTGAAGGTTTTGGTTCTTTTTGTTCTTTTTTGGTGGAGCAATTGAAAGTTATTTGAGTTTTTTATTTTTTTGGTAGTTGTGAAATCAGAAAAAAATTGGATTTTTTTTTTTGAAATTTGTTTTTGTTAGGTTGTGTTGAAGAAAGTATTAACTTGATGATAATGATGAGTTTAAGAAGTAAAAAAAAAAAAAAAAATATTGTGTTTTAGGTTGTTAGTGTTTGAACAAGAGTAGTAGTAATTGTGACTAAAATTAGTGTTGGGTTTCAAAGGAGTGGTAAGTTGTGTAATTAATGCATGGAAGTGAGGGTGATACTAAATCTTAGAAGTATGTGTAGTTTTGAGTTTCTTTGGTAGATGTAGTTTGTATGTTGAAAGTTCTTTTAAAAGGCTTGCAATTTGTGTGGATTGTATCGTGTCCACTAGGGAATTTTTCAAGAATGAGTTGCTGTCTATTGAAGTAATAGTGAATAGTGATTTACATATTGATTCCTGTTGAAAGGGTATTGTTATCTCAAATTTTAAAAAGAAAAGGGTATTGTCATCTTAATGTTTGAAAACTAGGTAAACGACACTAAAGATTTGCTTGTACAGTCCTTAATTTTGATTGGATTATAAAAGTTTGTCTATTTTTTGTGGGGATGGTTAATTAGAGTACTTTTGAGTATTGGATTTGAATTGGGTTTTTTTTTTTTTTTGATAAAATATGATTATTATAATTGTTGCTTACTTATAGTAGGAAAAAAATTATTGCATGTTTGTGATGATAAATTTGGGAGTGATAAGGTAACAAGTAATACAGTCTAGAAAGGGATGAAAAATGTTGACTTTATTGAATCATGGGGGGACTAAGATTGGGAAAGCTGAGAAAGCATAGAAATTTTGTTGACAACAATTAAAGTTATTTATTTGAGCCACATTATTGGTAATGCTCACCAATTGATGTGTGAGATCTTTTATTTTTAAAAAAGAAAAAGAAAAATTGTGTTAGAAACCTTACGAACTTGAGCTTAGGTAGTTAGGCTGACTACATGATCCAAAGCTATTGTTCTTTTGGCCTGCAAGAAACTAATTCAGACCAGTTGAATAGTAACCTCATGTTTGTAGTGTACTAAGCTGTATGAAGTTTTGTGGGGCTCTGGAAAAAAAGTTACTAAGTGTTGGACAAAGTGTGCTACTCTCCTTTATTAGCATCACTAGGAGGAAGGGACCACAATTTCTATTATCTTGTTTAGTAGACAAAGGTTAAAAGTAAAAATGTGGTTGATGATATGCGCAATTTAAAAAAAAAATAATGTAGAGTTGAAGAGTAAAAATAAAAGGCATTTGAATGATTGTTTTGAAGGTTTATTCAAGTGTTGCTGTATTTTACATTTGACTTTGTGATTTTCTGTATAATATTCATAAGATTGTGTGTGCTCAGACTATTTGGATGCTATCTGGTAAAGCAGTACTTTCTATTGATTTTCACATGAATCGAGTTAGTTTGGGTGAGATGCTTGCTGAAGTGACATTGGTTCTTTTGAAATTTGAAGGAATCTGCAGTTCTGTATTCTGGTGAAATCTATTTTCTTCCATCTTTCACTTTGACTATATGAAAATTTTGAGCTACAGTTGCAGAGCAGATTGGTTTATTTTTACATTATTTTCTTCTTCTTTTTGTTTGCTTGCTATGAATTGCTTTATGTTGTGGAATATTAATGAAACAAATTGACTGAAGTGGAGGAAAATTAGGTCTGTGATTGAAGATTCTCTTATGTTTTTTTTTTACACAGCTTGAAATTACTTGTTTCCTTGTTCTTTGAATATTATAATTCTAGTAATTGGTTGATGTTTACTTGTCTTGATCACAGAGTAAAACTTTTCTCTATGGTGACCCTGTAGATTTTCATCTCTCCTTTCTTGTTCCTTTAACACATGGTTTTCTGTTCCTACATTGTAGGTATTTTGGTTGGATAATCAACTGTAGAGCCCAAACAAGACTGTTGAAGTATTGACATTTATGGTTTTGTTTCTTACAAATGAACACGGGCAAGGTACTTCCTGAATGTGGTTGAGATGTTGCCTAACCATCATACTGAGTCATTTAGTATTTATGGTTAATCTGAGGTCAATGAGCATCTTCTGGTATTACTTTGGAAGCTGTTTCTATTATTCTCTTTAATTCTAGGAAGGAAACACATACGCTACACGAGGATTTTTTGTATCCATGCTGGCTGAGAGCATGCGTGGAATCTGTGCTTCGGGTAATGCCCCTGACGAGATTTTCTGCCGATGCATTCGGTGTGGTGACAATTTGTCTAGTGGCTCTGTTAATTTTACTTGGTTTACTGTGCATCATTTACTCATTTTACTTCCGATCTCGTATTCGTAGTCAAGGTTTTATTCAACTCAGTTATTTTAGTGGTCCTTGGATCATCCGAATTACATTCATCTTGTTTGCAATCTGGTGGGGTTTTGGTGAGGTAATTCGGTTAAGTCTGTTGAGGCGTGCCATTAACTTGAAATGGCAGGAAACTGTTTGCAAATGCTACATTGTCTCAAATTTAGGGTTTGCAGAACCTTGCCTTTTCCTCACCCTTGTGTTTCTCCTTCGTGCGCCGTTGCAGAAGATGGAGTTGGGAATTCTAAGCCGAAGTTGGAATGGGAAAACAGCTGGTTACATTATTCTTTACTGCCTCCCAATGTTCCTTCTTCAGCTCTTTGTTATTTTAATCGTACCTCATTTATACAGGGAGAAGAGTTCCCAAAGGAAACTGCCTTCTTATTTTACTGCTGCGACGGACAGAGTTGATAATATTACCATTTGCACTTACCCCTTACTGAGTACTATATTTCTAGGGATTTTTGCCATGATCCTAACCGCCTACTTGTTTTGGCTTGGAAGTCGGATTTTGAAATTGGTCATCAATAAGGGTTTGCAGAAGAGAGTTTACATGTTGATATTCTCTGTTTCCAGTTTCCTACCATTAAGGGTTCTATTACTTGGTCTATCTGTTTTGGTTAAACCAGATCCAATTCTGTTTCAAGTTCTTGTTTTGTTGGCTTTTCTTGCCCTTTTTTGTTGTGCGGGGGTGTGTATATGCATGCTTGTGTACTACCCAGTTGCAGATTCTTTGGCCCTGGGAAATCTACAGGACATAGAGGCTAGGAGAAGGGTTGATGATGATCACAATGATACCATTTCTCTTATCGCTAACCAAAGCCATCTTGAAGAAGAAAGTGGTCGGATTAGTCCCAGTAGAAATTCTGATGCCTCAACAAAGCGTGGATCGATTTCTTTTCGGACTTTTGAGAGGGATGGGACTTCAATGGGGACATTTGTGGAACTGAGTCTCTTCTCTCCTAGTCAAGATGCAACCCCACCAGGATCACCTCCGCCTCTTGGCTGGCCTATGCGCCCTCCTACACAAGTTCTTGGACCCTAAAAGCAAGTGAGAAACTGAGTACTTGGTGAATATCAATTTTGTGGTAAAGAAAAACTGATTGTAAAGGGTTTAGCTGCAATAAGGATTTTAATTCTTGGTTTGTTTTCTAATTTTAGATATGATGGTTTTGTTTGAAGAAATTTATGATCTGTGTTTCTCTTTTTGTACCATTTCTATAACCATTTTTTCCCTTAATTTTTCCGTTCTTGCGCTTATACTTTCAAAGAAGGCATATATTCATGTTAGATAGGAATTTGGTTGGTACAATTTGTGTCATCTGCACTTTCTTGAGTATTATTTTATATTGGTGTTTCTTGATAATGATGGATCATCTTTTTGCTGTTGGTGAAGATATGTTCATGGGACGAAAAGTTGGTATTTCCAGCCTTAAACTGAATCTTTTCTTGGTGATCAATAAATAAATTTCTGGGGATATGGTAAGCTGGCTGGGCGGCTTCGGTTAAAATAGATTTATAGGATGGGGAATGGTGAATAGTGGGAATTGGTCTTTGTCTAACTGAAAGAATTCCACCTTTCCCATATACAAATTGATTAAAGCTTGTACAAAACGTTTTCTTGTAAGTGACTATTTTTAAGAAAGCTTTTTTAAGGAAAACTGATTTATTTTCCTTACTTTTTCTTATAAATGACTATTTTTTAGAAATTTTTTTTTGGGGGTAAAATTGATTCTTTTTTTTGTTTGAAGTTTTTTTTTTTTTTTTGGGGTTACATCCATTCCATTACCTCTTTCATGCATTTCAGGCTTATTTACACCAAACAAGTCCCATGCTTATGCTGGGCTTTCTTCAGACGAACCTTATCCTTCTCAGCTCAAAACAACTCACCTTGAATAACAACATTCTTTGACCTTCAAACTACAGTATGGGCCATTTGCAGAGGACCATTGTAGAGATTTCTTCAGCCCAAAACTGCTCTCCTCATACTTGTATCATATGTGACCACAATAATGGGCCTACCATGATCAGGGTCGGCAATCACCATAAATTCAAATTCAATAAAGCAAAACACAATAACGTGCCTACCATGATCAGGGGTCAACAATTCATGGTCGACAATCACCTTTAATGTTCACCAGGTACATAACAAAAATTCACAATAATTTTAATACATTTTTAAATTAGCCTATCAATTTATCATTATTATTATTATTATTATGTAAGTTGATAGGTTAATTTAAGAATGTTGTGAGTAGGTTCCAGTTACTTCAATTAGTAAAATATCTAAGAGTTAAATAAGCAATCTGGAATTCAATTTCATCTTACACAAAAAACTGATTGGTGTCTTAATATGATGATTATAAGTTGAAACTTTATATATTAAAAAAAATTATATTGTAAAATTATAACTGATATGAGCATTGTTACACAAAAAAATCATTAAGTTAAACATTCTTAGCTTCAAAATACTTCAAAATACATACCTAAAAGATATTAAAAAAAAAAAAAAAAATGAACACCCACGAAGGCAACAGAATATCAAACCAAATAGAGCTGAGATTCAGTATTGGAATATATTAGAGCACTCATCCTTCTCTTGTTTCGTTGAGCATGGATTTAGCAAAGAGTTCATTGATTAAGGAATTTAAAGTATGAGTGCAGTTTCTATTTTGTTTTTTGTTTTTTATTTTTTATTTATCAAGTAGGGATCTTCTATTTAGCTCATTGATAGCTTTAATCGGTCGAGTTATTATTCAGAATATTAGTAGTATTTAAAGTATGAGCTAGGGTAGAGCGCTCATTCATTCTTTGAAAGACTTTCTAGAAAATCTCTCATATTGTATAAATTGGTCATGATGTATGAACTCTTGTCAGTTTAAGGAATCAATTTTCTGTTTAGCTTAACTTGTTCCTTGCTTGGTTCTCTTGTGAGGAAGGAGCACAAATAAGCATTATAGAACCAAGATAAACAAATCCTACTTTAAAAGACACCCATGAACAAGTTTTGGAAAACAATGCAAAATTTTGATTGTGTTTTATGTTGACCAACTTGACTTTTCTTTTGCCCACATTTTTTAATGCTATCAAAGACAAGAAAACTTAGACATCAATCTTCACAATACATTTCTTGCCCAAACAAATGCAATGCTATTTTTACATCCATAATTGTTTGCTCCATATCTTGCTTATGTGAGCCATTATGGGTGTGGAAATTGTTTTCCCAATCATTTTTTTTTTAAAATTTTTAATTTCAAGTATTATGGCAAGGTTGTTTATGAAGGCTTCTTTGTTGCAGGGCTGATGCACTTGGCTCCTTAGTTACTAAGGACAGTGAAGTCTTTCTATCTTAAATTGCGTTACATAAAAGGAACAATAAAAGCATTAGATAACGGATGGACAAACATCATTTTCATTACAAAAGAGTGCACTCAAGATTTTTAGTGTTTGTAGTGTAATAACTAATAAGAATGGATTAATAACTTAATTTAGTCCCCTATTTGCTGTTGAACAAGCATCAAGAGTATTTGTGTGTGTATCTCTTACAATTAAATTCCTCTTTATTTTTCTTCTTAAAAAAAAAAAAAACTCTTTATTTTGTATTTTGTAATATGAACATTCTTTCAATTCTATTGTAATGTTTTGAATATTAATATTAACATTCAGGGGCTAATGTACTATCGAAGAGAATAAATTGAGCATGGTTTTGGGAGCTCTCAAAGCTTTTACTGTGTCATGATAAATTCTTTATTTAGTGAAAGTTGGGATTTAACATTGAAAATTTTGGGTTTGACCAAAGAGTTTGGTGAAAGATTTGATTGCAAAGATGAGGCAAAATCATTTGCAGATTTCATGGAAAATAGAAGAAAGAATGGTATGTTAGAAATGGTCTCAAAAATCGATAATGAGCTGCCTAGTGACTGTTTTTATATTCTATTTATTTATTTATTTTTTTAAGTTCCTCTTCAACCAATTGTACTAAAATAACATTCACACGTTTTCTCATGGTCTTTCAACAAATACACAACAAACAAATTGTCACAGGTAGAGACACCTACATGCACTTGGCCACATTTTTCTTAAAATAATTTTTTGGGATACCAGGAACAAAACAGAAGACAAAAAATAGAGTCCCCAACGAAAAATAGCCTCCAAAAGAGAAACAAAGAAGCACACTTTATTGCTTTTGGCACCCATGACTTACATTTGTTTTTATGCACTTGGCTCTTTAGCTTCTAACAACTATGGAATCCTTTTATTATAATTGGCAGTAGATAAAAGGAACGATAAGCATTATTTTGACTACAAAGAGTGCACGGATTGTAAAGACAGAGTTAAGACAGTACCTTGTGCCCATCAATATGAACTTGAAGAAGTCTCAATCTCTTGAGAAACAATCGCTACCATTGGATTTTCTGAAAGGCGTTGGAAATATAGAGGAATTTGAGGCACGTCCACTTGCATCATTCCCTCAAGAATTTGAACTACCTGGCCCATAGTTGGTCTATCCCTTGGATCATCTTGAATGCACCAACAAGCAACTTTACAGGCTCTAGTTAGCTCTTCCATGATGGCATTTCCCTCTAATTTGTGATCTAGTAGTGTCAGAAAGTCTTCTCCTTTGTTTATCACAATTGCAACACGAGTTGGAAAGTAGTTACGTATCTCTTCATCATCACCATCTAGCATGTCCATATTTCTTCTACCTGATACTATCTTGAAAAGAAGCTTCCCATAACTGAAAACATCAACTTTTGGAGTAACAGCTTCACCTGAAATCCATTCTGGCGCTAGATAGCCCTTGGTTCCCCTTATGGTTGTTAGCACACGACTGAAGTCCCGTCCAATTATTTTTGCGAGACCAAAATCAGCCACTTTTGGATTATATTCAGCATCCAACAATATGTTCTCAGGTTTGATGTCAAAATGCATGATACAATCTCTACAGTTATCATGAAGGTAAGCCAACCCTTTAGCAATCCCAATCGCAATTTGATATCTTGTCTTCCAATCCAAAATCTTGGAAGCGTTTTGGAACAAATGAGATTCTAAAGAACCTTTTGGCATGTAATCATAGACAAGAAATCTTTTTGAAGCTTCTGCACAAAAACCACGAAGGCGAAGAAGATTGACATGTTGGATTGCTCCGAGGGTGCTAACTTCTGCACGGAATTGCTTCTCACCTTGCTCTAGACTTCTTATTTTCTTCACTGCAATAGTTGTTGAATTCGGCAACACCCCTTTAAAAACAGAACCAAAACCTCCCTCCCCAAGTTTTTGGGAGAAGTTTTTTGTCGCTCTTCGTAAATCTCGATACTTGAACAGAATCAAAGAAAACTCTACTTCTTCCAGTACACCAATGTAATGTCCCCTCCAAATAATTGCCAATACAATGCCAGTGAGAAGAATGAGCACAACGAGAACTCCAATAACCCAAGCAGCCTTTTTTATCTTGGTTTTACTTCCCGCTAGCTCAGATGCTGAAATGCGAATATGTAAATCTCCACCTAACTCATTATCAAAAGGAAGTCGTAGATTTATAAGCGTTCCTTTGTAAATTAAACATTCATTATTATAAGAGTAAGCAAGACAATAACAGCTGCTTAAACAGTTTAGTTTACATTCTTCAACATTTTTGACTGCTAGATAGCGTGATGCTTTTGGAAAGCGCATGTTGGGAATCGTGAGGAACTTGTCATCTGAGCAATTTAAAAGAATTCTTCTCCCATAACCTTCACTGTAGTCATATGATGCTTCTGGAAAGCACATGTTGTGCATTGTGAGAAACTTGTCATCTGAGCAATTTAAAGGAATTCTTCTCTCACAACCTTCACTGTAGTCATATAAGTCCCAATTTCTTGAATTTCTTGGTCTAAATCCTTTTAGGCAATCACAAAGACGTACATTCTGCTGACTGCAGATGCTATACTCCCCGCAGAAACCCACGATGTCACAACGTTGCTGAGGTGCCTTCCAAACCAAATTCCATTGGTGTAAATCCTCATCCCATACATAGAGAGTGAGCTCCCCGATGTTATTCAAAACAATTCTTGCGAATTTATAAGGGGAAACAACAGAGTATATAAAATAGCTTTCATTCTTATTGGAAACATATGATACATTTATGTATTGGTTGGTCAATTCTTTCCTAGACAGATCACCACCATATTTAGTATTAAATTTCTGACGATATTCCGAATTATATAGTACCAAGTGACCCGTTCCATTTTCTTCTACTTCTAATTCAGCAGAGAACCACCGATTAGATAACCGTAGAAAATTAGTTTCTGTTAGACAGGAATTTGGTTGGTACAATTTGTGTTCATGGGACAAAAAGTTGGTATTTCTAGCCTTAATGAATCTTTTCTTGGTGTTCAATAAATAAATTTCTGGGGATCTAGTAAGCTGGCTGGGCAGCTTCGGTTATAATAGATCTTTAGGATGCGGATTGGGGAATGGTGAATAGTGGGAATTGGTCTTTCTCTCACTGGAAGAATTCCACCTTTCCCATGTACAAATTGATTAAAGCTTGTACAAAACGTTTTCATGTAAGTGACTATTTTTAAGAAAACATTTTTTTTTAAGGAAAATTGATTTTTTTTCCTTACTTTTTCTTATAAACGACTTATTTTTTAGATTTTTTTTTTTTTTTTTGGGGGGGTAAAAATGATTCTTTTTTTGTTTAAAGATTTTTTTTTCTAGGTGACATCCATTCCATTACCTCTTTCATGCATTTCAGGTTTATTTACACTAAACAAGTCCCATGCTTATACTGGTCTTTCTTCAAACGAACCTTCTCCTTCTCAGCTCAAAACAACTCACGTTGAATAACAACATTCTTTGATCTTCAAACTACAATATGGGCCATTTGCGGAGGACCATTTTAGAGATTTCTTCAGCCCAAAACTGCTCTCCTCATACTTGTGTCATATGTGACCACAATAATGGGCCTACCATGATCAAGGTCGGCAATCAGCGTAAATTTAAATTCAATAAAGCAAACCACAATAACGTTGTCAGGATTGAATTTATGGATTTATTGTGTAGCTGTATTCGAGGTTAGCTAGGCCTCCAAAATTGATAGAAAGGAAAGGACAGAGAAAAGAAAAGGGAAAGGTTGCATTGAAAAATACACTTGCTTGATTACCCACAATACAACTCATTGGTTTCTTATACAACACCAAAACAACTGTCAATGACCCATCAGTCTCTAACTAACTCTAACTGATTTGCACAGTCCTAGCCAACTCTAATGTACCACTCTCATATGGACACTTAGGCATGTATACTACTAACACACTATCACAGCCTTTACACTATCCAGACTAGTCATAGACTATTGCTGCATCATAGCCTCTGCATCACAGCACTGCATCATAGCCTCTGAGTCACAGACTACTGCCATACAACCCATCATATTATACAACATACAAACTATGCCTAACAATAGCCTCCCCCCCCCCCCCCCCATATTAAAACACCTTGCCCACAAGGTGAGGAAATTGTTGCTACATCACAGCCTCTGCATCAGTCTCTAACTAACTCTAATTGACTTGCATAGTCCTAGCCAACTCTAGTGTACCACTCTCATATGGACACTTAGGCATGTATACTACTAACACACTATCACAGCCTTTACACTATCCAGACTAGTCATAGACTACTGCTGCATCATAGCCTCTGTATCACAGCACTGCATCACAACCTTTGCATCACAGACTACTGCCATACAACCCATCATATTATACAACATACAAACTATGCCTAACAATACCCCCCCCCCCCCCCCCCCCCCCAAAAATTAAAACACCTAACCCACAAGGTGAGGAAATTGTTGTTGCATCACAGTCTCTAACTAACTCTAACTGACTTGCACAGTCCTAACCAACTCTAATGTACCACTCTCATATGGACACTTAGGCACGTATACTACTAACACACTATCACAGCCTTTACACTATCCAGACTAGTCATAGACTACTGTTGTATCATAGCCTTTGCATCACAGCACTGCATCATAACCTCTGCCATACAACCCATCATATTATACAACATACAAACCATGCCTAACAATACCCCCCATTAAAACACCTTGCCCACAAGGTGAGGAAATTGTTGCTGCATCACAGCCTCTGCATCATAGTCTCTAACTAACTCTAACTGACTTGCACAGTCCTAACCAACTCTAATGTACCACTCTCATATGGACACTTAGGTACGTATACTACTAACACACTATCACAGCCTTTACACTATCCAGACTAGTCATAGACTACTGCTGCATCATAGCCTCTGCATCACAGCACTGCATCACAGCCTCTACATCATAGCACTGCATCACAGCCTCTGCATCACAGACTACTACCATACAACCCATCATATTATACAACATACAAACTATGCCTAACAATACCCCCCTCCAATTAAAATACCTTGCCCACAAGGTGAGGAAATTGTTGTTGTAGCTGGTACAAATTCTCCCAAGTAGCATTCTCAGTACCTTCCCCTTGCCACTGAATTAAGACTTGAGTAATAGTCCTATGCCTCAACTGATGAGACCTCTCTTGTAAAACAGCAACAAGTTCTGGTCTGATAATGCCCTCAAAATCCACAAGGGGGTAAGGAAGGAAGAGGCACCACATGTTGACCCAACCTTTGCTTTAAACATGAAACATGGAAGGTAGAATGGAGTTTTGATTCAGGGGGTAAATCCAATTTGTAGGAGACACTACCAACCCTCTACAATACTTGAAAAGGACCATAGAATCTAGGTGATAACTTCCCCAACCGTTTCTGCCTTAATGACATCTATTTGTATGGATGCAACTTGAGATACACCCAATCACCAACTGCAAACTCCCTCATAGTATTACGCTTATCAGTAGCAACCTTCATTCTCTCTTGAGCTGCCACCAAATTCTGCTTCAATAAGGAAATGAGCTACTGTCTGGTCCTCAAGTGCACCTCCACACTGTTTACCTTAGTAGTGCCAGGAATATAGTCCAAGAGTCTTGGTGGAGCAAAACCATATAAGGCCTCAAAAGGTGTCATCTTAAGAGAGACATGAAAATTGGTATTGAACCAAAATTCAGCTAAGGGTAACCACTCCACCCAAGATTGTGGTTTGACTGCAGCAAAAGCCCTCAGGTAATGCTTTAAACTCTTATTGACTACCTTTGTTTGCCCATCTATTTGGGGATGATAGGCTGCAGACATGGCAAGTTGCATACCTTATAGCCTCATCAATTCTTGCCAAAAGTGTGATGTAAATACAGGGTCCCTGTCACTTATAATTGTGGTAGGCATGCCAAGCAATTTAAAGAGATATTGCATATATAGTTGAGCTACTTTGGCTGCATCATAAGGGTGTGACAAGGGCACAAAATGAACAAATTTAGTGAATCTGTCTACCACCACTAACACCACATACTTCAATTAAGATTTAGGGAGTTCTTCAACAAAATCCATACTCACATCCATCCAAGGTTTTTCTAGTATTAGTAGAGGTTGCAGGAGACCAGTTGGATTACAAGTTTCATACTTCAATTTTTGACAAGTATCACACTCTCGAACCAACTTCCTCACATCTGCCCTCAACCCAGGCAAATAAAAATCTCTTTTAATCCTATGCAAGGTCTTAAGAAATCCTGAGTGACCTCCTAATGGACTGTCATGAACCTGGTGCAGAACAACAGTCTTCAAAGCTTCACAAGTGCCTAAGTAGATCCTCCCTTTGTACAATAACAAGCCATTCTGCAGAGAATAACCCTTAGGAGCAGCCTACCCTAAACTCAAGGCTTGTAGAATACCCTGCACCTGCTAATCCATGGCATAGCTTGTTTTGAGATCAATCAACCAAGCTGGGGAAGGAAAGGAAAGCATACACAAAACTCCCTCTTGAAAGTCTAAATCATCCTCATAAGTAAGATTAGCAGATCCAGCCTTACTAGACAACACAGAAGCAGCCAAATCATCCTCAGTTTCAACTTTTCTAGACAATGCATCAGCCACAAGGTTATCCTTACCTTTTTTATATTGAACCACAAATGCATATCCTAATAATTTGGCAAACCACTTTTGTTGAGTAGGAGTACCAATTTGCTGCTCTAATAGGTACTTAAGACTTTGTTGATCAGTTCTAATAATGAAGGGTCTACCAACCAAGGAAGCTTTCCACCTTTTGACAGCAGTAACCAGAGCTAATAACTCCCTTTCATAGGTAGACAAGGCCAAATTCCTACCTTTGAGGGCTTGGCTATGAAAGGCAGGCTTGCTACATCAAAATTGCTCTCAGCCCTTTGCTCGAGGCATCACACTCTATGACAAATGGCTTATCAAAATTTGGAAGAGCTAGCACAGGTGGTTGAACCATGGCAGCCTTCAATTTCTGGAAAGCTTGCTCAGCCTCCTCAGACCAAGAAAATGCATCCTTCTTTAATAGTGCAGTTAAGGGAGTAGCAATTTGTCCATATCCCTTAACAAATTTTCTATAGTAGCTTGTGAGCCCCAAAAACCCTCTCAAGATTTTAAGATCAGTAGGGGTAGACCATTGCTGCATGGCAGCAGTCTTCTTAGGGTTAGTGTGAACCCTAGCACCAGTGATGACATGCCCTAGGTACTCCACTTCATTACAAGAAAATTTACATTTAGACCTTTTAGCATACAATTTATTTAAAGCCAAAACCTCTAAAACATATCTCAGATGGGTCACATACTCAGATAAAGAAGTGCTATAAACCAAGATATCATAAAAAAAAAAAAAAACTAAAATGAATTTTCTGAGATAAGACTTAAAAACTTGGTTCATCAAGGTTTGGAAGGTTGAGGGGGCATTGGTTAAGCCAAATGGCATTACCAAGAACTCATAGTGCCCCTCATGTGTTCTGAAGGCTGTTTTAGGCACATCCTCCTCCTTCATCCTGATTTGATGGTACCCTAATCTCAAATCAAGCTTTGAAAAGATAGTTGCTCCATTCAACTCATCTAACAGCTCATCAATGACTAGAATTGGAAACTTATCCTTCACAGTGATCTTGTTCAATGCTCTATAGTCAATGCACATCCTCCAAGATCCATCTACCTTCCTTACTAACGAGACAGGTGAAGCAAAAGGATTGGTGTTGTTTCTAATTGACCTAAAAGACAACAACTCTCTCACAATCTTCTCAATTTCATTCTTTTGATAGAAATGGTATCTATAGGGTCTCTGGCAGGCTGGTTGAGAGCCCCCCATGAGAGTAATCTAGTGTTCATGACCCCTCATAGGTGGTAAACTAGTAAGAGTCTCAAAAACCTCTCTAAATTCCTGCAATAACAACTCCACTTTTGCAGGTGCACTATCTTCTAATACCACATCAGCTGCAGGAGTAATTTGAAGTAGTAAACACTTCCTTACTGATCCTTTAAGTAATTGATTACAATCCATGGAGGAAGTGCCTGAAGAGGGACTTAAACCCTGCAACAAGACTTGTTGATCCTTATAGTGGAATTTCATAGTTAACAACTAAAAATTCCAGTGTATTACACCCAAGGTACTTAACCACTGAGTGCCCAACACAACATCACAACCTCTTAATACCAAAACATGAAATTGAACACAAAATTCCATTCCTTGCACACACATTGGTACACTACTACAAAAACCTTGAGTTCTCACCACAGTACCATTAGCCATCTTAACTTCCAAAATTCTTGAAACATCAACCTTTAACTGTAAACTAGAGACCACTAATGCATCCACAAAATTATGAGCACTACATGTGTCAACAAGTATCACTAACCCACTGCCATTAATCTTGCCTTTAACCCTCATAGTGCCTGGTGTAGGAGTCCCAATTAAAGCATACAATGTAATTCCCACATCTTCTTCTTGTTCAATTTGTTTATTAAAATCACTGCCCACTTCCTCATCCACCTCAGTAATTTGCACTCTAGATTGCAATCTTGGTATTATATCAATCCCTTCTAAAAGAAACAATTTAACATTTTCACACTTATGCCCAGGCCCCCATTTCTCATCACAGTTATAACACAACCCTTTCTTTCTCCTTTCATCCATTTGAGCAGGAGTAATTCTCTTAACTAGTATTTTTGGTTTAGTATCTAACACTGCATTACTCTTAGGTAAACCAAGAATTGAAGTGTTACTTGATTGTTGATGACTCCTTATGCTCTTCCTGCTGCTCCACACATATTCTTCTTGAATCTTGGCTAATCCAAAAGCTTCATTCAAGGACTGAGGATTGAGCATTCTTACAGGTAACCTTATTTCATCCCTTAAACCACTCAAGAAGCAGCTGAGCTTATGTAAAGGAGAAAGCCCTTTGACTCTATTAGAAATAGCTTCAAATTCTGCCTTATACAAGGCCAAAGTTGAAGTTTGCCTCATCCTGGTCAGCACCTCCATAGGATCATCGTAGGAACTAGTTCCAAATCTCACATGCAAAGCTGGTACAAAGGATTCCCAATCTAAGAATACCCTAGCTTCTTCTGCTTCTTGAAACCAAATCAATGCCTCCAAATCCATGTGAAAGGAAGCTATCAATAGCTTTTCTGCAATTGGGGTTTGGTAATACCCAAAATACTGGTTGGCTTTGTAAACCCAATAGTAGGATCAACCCTTGAGAATCGTGGAAAATCTAACTTCACAGACTTGGCAAGTGACAAGGTTGAAAGACTTGGAATTGAATTTGATTGCACATTTCTCTGAGGTGAATTCTGATTTACATCTATGGAATTCAACTTCTGTAAAATCACATTGATAGAAAGGATTTATTGTGTAGCTGGATTCGAGGTCAGCTAGACCTCCAGAATTGATAGAAAGGAAAGGACAGATAAAAGAAAAGGGAAAGGTTGCATTGAAAAATACACTTGCTTGATTACCTAATATACAACTCATTGGTCTCTTATACAACACCAAAACAACTGTTAATGACCCATTAGTCTCTAACTAACTCTAACTGACTTGCACAGTCCTAGCCAACTCTAATGTACCACTCTGATATGGACATTTAGGCACGTATACTACTAACACACTATCATAGCCTTTACACTATCTAGACTAGTCATAGACTACTATTGCATCATAGCCTCTGCATCACAACATTGCATCACAGCCTCTGCATCACAGACTACTGCCATACAACCCATCATATTATACAACATACAAACTATGCCTAACAAACGTGCCTACCATGATCAGGGTCAACAATCACCTTTAATGTTCACCGAGTACATAGAGAAAATTCACAATAATTTTAATACATTTTTAAATTAGCCTATCAATTTATCATTATTATTATTATTATTTTCATGACTCTTGTGTAAGTTGATAGGTTAATTTAAAAAAGTTGTGAGTGGGTTCCAGTATCTAAGATTTGAATAAGAAATTTGGGATTGAATTCCATCTTACACCAAAAACTGATTGATGTTTTAGTTTGATGATTATAGGTTAAAACTCTATATATCAAAAAAAATATATTGCAAAATTATAATGATATGAGCATCATTACACAAAAAATTTATTAAGTTAAACATTCTTAGCTTCAAAATACATACCTAAAAGATAGGCGAAAACCACATTTTCGTCACTACATTTTCACACGATTCTCACTTTGGTCCCTAACTTTTTTTTCCACCGCTTTTAGTCCCTATCCTGGAAAACGCGTCTCGTTTTGGTCCCTGTCATTACATCAGAGACAGAAAATGCACACGTGGCAAACGGCAAAATTAAAAAATATTAAAAATAATAATAAAATATGTTATTTGGCATTAAAAAACTAAAAACATTACTAAAAACCAAAAACCATATGAATAAAAATCTAAGTCAATCTAGAACAAGAACAATAAAAATACCAACCCAGATGATTCTCAAAAGAAAAGAAAAAAAAACTCAACCCAGATTTTTTTAGTTATCATTTAATTATTTAAATAATAATTGTTCTTCATCCCTAAGAACATGGTTGCCCAGAAAATAAGAAATTCAAGATTTTCTTCTTTTTTCTTGCATTTTCTTAGCATCCAAACAAGCAAAAACATATATAAAACCCAGAAAATTTGCAACGAATCAACAAACCCACTGCACCATCACCATGCCAATGTTCATCACCATAGACCATCCACAGTAACCATCGATATCATTTCCTCTGTTCCAAAACTTCACAATCCCACCCACACTCTCCAGTAATTTGAACGGGAATTCAAATTCCCAACCGAATCGGGAAAAGAAATTTCAAAATCCCTAAATGGCAGAATTCCTGGAACTAGAGAAATCAAGACAACTACGCCATCGTTGACTTCGCCTCCAAGATCTGGATCTGCCATCGTCCTCAACCCCTTCGCCATTGTCGACTTCGCCGCTAAGATCTAGATCTGCCCTTTCTGCTTCCAGCGCAACCACTTCCCTCCCAACTACGCCTCCATCTCGGACGACAACCTCCCTGCCGAGCTCTTCCCTCACTACACCACCATCGAGTACTCTCAAGACAACCAAATCGATCAGTCGCCGTCGCAACCGCCGCTTGTTTTCTTGTTCGTGATGTGGATTTGATTGTGTGGGTTTTAATGAAAATGAGAGGATGAAAGACTGAAAAGGGTTGGGTTTAAATCTGGGTTAGGTTGGGTTGGGTTTTTTTAAATCTGGAGAGGATGAAAGACTGCCGAGCTCTTCCCTTTCTTGTTCTTGTTCTTTGTATTTAAATCTGGGTTGGGTTACTTCTCAAAAAAAAAAATCTGGGTTGGGTTTTTTTTTCTTTTCTTTTGAGAATCATCTGGGTTGGTATTTTTGTTGTTCTTGTTCTAGATTGACTTAGATCTTGATTCATATGGTTTTTGGTTTTTAGTTATGTTTTTAGTTTTTTTTTTTTTTTAATTTCAAATAACATTTTTTATTATTATTTTTTATATTTTTTAATTCTGTCGTTTGTCATGTGTGCATTTTCCGTCTCTGATGTAACGGCAGGGACCAAAACGAGACGCGTTTTTCAGGATAAAGACTAAAAGTGGTGGAAAAAAAAGTTAGGGACCAAAGTGGAATCGCATGAAAATGTAGGGACGAAAATGTGGTTTTCGCCTAAAAGATATTAAAAATAGAACAAATGAACACCCACCAAGGCAACAAAATATCAAACCAAATAGAGCTGATATTCAGTATTGGAATATATTAGAGCACTCATCCTACTCTTGTTTCCTTGAGCATGGATTTAGCAAAGAGTTCATTGATTAAGGAATTTAAAGTATGAGTGCAGTTTCTATTTTGTTTTTGTTTTTTGTTTTTTATCAAGTAGGGATCTACTATTTACCTCATCGATAGCTTTAATTAGTTGAGTTGTTATTTAGAATATTAATAGTATTTAAAGTATGAGCTAGGGCAAAGCGCTCATTCCTTCTTTAAAAGACTTTCTAGAAAATCTCTCATATTGTATCAATTGGTCATGATGTGTGAACTCTCGTCAGTTTAATGAATCAATTTTCTGTTTAGCTTAACTTGTTCCTTGCTTGGTTCTCTTGTGAGGAAGGAGCACAAATAAGCATTATAAAACCAAGATAAAGAAATCCTACTTTAAAAGACACCTATGAACAAGTTTTGGAAAACAATGCAAAATTTTGTTTGTGTTTTATGTTGACCAAAACTAGGTCTCCTGAATATGCCTACCAATTTCGCCCTATTAGCTTGTGTAACGTGTTGTATAAAATTTTTTCTAAAGTTTTAGCCAATCGTTTAAATTTTTTTTTACCTTCTATCATTACTGAACACCAATCAGCCTTTACAAAAGATAGACTTATCTTTGATAATATAATGGATGCATTTGAAACTCTACACTGCTTGCAAAGATATAAATTTGGATCCCATGGCTATATGGCAATAAAACTTTATATGAGTAAGGCTTACGATAGAGTGGAGTGGCCTTTTTTGGAGGGAATTATGAGGAGGATGAGATTTAAAGATGGTTGGATAAATCTGATTATGTTGTGTGTAAAAACTGTTACTTATTCAGTGCTGGTGAATGGAGAACCCTGTGGTATGATTCATCCGACAAGGGGTATAAGGCAAGGCGACCCCATTTCCCTTTTCCTATTTTTGCTTTGTACTGAAGGGTTGAATGGGTTGATCAAAAAAGCAGAAAGGAATGGGGATATCAATGGTTTCTCACTCTGTCGAAGAGGCCCAAAAATAACACATTTGCTTTTTGCAGATGATATTCTCATTTTTTGCAGGGCAACTTTGGAGGAGTGTGGCAAAGTGTTGGATATTTTGAAGGGTTATGAAGATGCTTCAGGCCAAAAAATAAACAGGAGCAAGACGACTCTTTTCTCCAGCAAAGCAATTGAAGGGAGCATAAAGGACCAAATTAAAGAAGCATGGGGTGTACCAGAAATTATGCAATATGAGAAATACTTGGGTCTACCATCTTTTGTGGGTTAAGGAAAAAAAACAATCTTCAACTACATTAAGGAGAGGGTGTGGCGAAAGCTCCAAGGATGGGAAGGGAAGCTACTCTCACAAGCAGGAAGGGAGGTGTTAATTAAATCTGTCATACTAGCCATTCCCACATATACAATGGGATGTTTCAAACTTCCATTGGGTTTATGTAATGAGATTGAGGAATTGATCAAAAGATTTTGATGGGGACAAAGAGGTGATCGAAGGAAAATCCATTGGGTTAAATGGGATGACTTGACAAAGTCCAAAGGAGTGGGTGGTATGGGCTTTCGCGATTTGGCCAAGTTCAATGATTCACTACTAGCAAAGTAAGCGTGGCACCTTTTGCATAATCATAACTCCCTTTTCTGTAAAGTTTTCAAGGCTCGGTTTTTTCCAAATACAACCATCATGGAGGCCAAAGATTCAAGAATGGGCTCTTATACGTGGAGAAGTATACTTATAGGGAGGGATGTTATTCAAAGGGAGGCTAGATGGAGAGTGGGTGATGGGAAAAAAATAAGAATTTGGCAGGATCATTGGCTGTGAAGGAAGCATCCCCCATATGTGCCTTCCTATCCATTGGTAGAGCTTAAGAGCTCAACAGTGGATGTCCTTATAGACCCAAGGACGAGGCAATGGAATTTAGAAATAATTGATGGTCTATTCAACACTGAGGAGGCAGAGCTGATTAAGACAATCCCCTTAAGCCGTGAAGCAAAAGAGGATGTTTTGTTTTGGCCACACTCAAGTGATGGGAGGTATAGTTGCAAGACTGGATATAGGTTCTTAAAGATGGAGGAGGAGCTGAATGATGAGCCACAAGTGACTACAAATGATCATACTCAAGTGTGGAAAGCTGTGTGGTCCATGCGTGCTCCACCGAAGGTGAAAACGCTGGTGTGGCGTGCTTGCTGTGAAGCTATGCCAACAAAGAGTGCTCTGTCCCGATGCACCATATCAACAAACCCTCACTGTGTTAGGTGCCATGCCTCATTAGAGAATTCCTTGCATGCCTTGTGGTCTTGCTCGGAGTTGGATCCAGTGTGGTCAAATTTACAGCTTTGGAGTGTCCGAGGTGCAGTACAGTTCGTGGATTTCAAAGAGCTCTTATCTTGGCTGATCTGCAATAACCGTCATCTTGAGCTCTTTGCAGTAATGATCTGGCAAATCTGGAACCAGCAGAACCGGGTGCGCCTCAATCAACCCGCGGACTCACTACACCAGATAGCTCACATCTTAAAAGCTTGGCTAGCTGACTACCACGCCAGGCAGGTGAGTTCAGTTACTCCAGTGCAGCAAATTCAGCGCTCTAGAAAGCATTGGAAACCACCACCTTCAGAGTTCTTCAAGATCAACTTTGACGGTGCAGTGTTCCCTCATGAGAAAAAATCTGGCATTGGTGTTGTTATTAGAGACCATAGAGGCTTAGTGATAGCATCATATTCTAAATCGGTACACCAGGAATTATGCAGTGATGATATTGAAGCAACAGCAGCGGGGTGGGCTCTAACTTTTGCCTTGGAGATAGGAGTGAAAAGGGCTGTACTGGAGGGAGATTCTTTGAATGTTATCAAAGGTTCAATGGAGGAAGAGAGGCTGCTGGTACCAATGGGTTTGCTGATTGAGGATGCAAAAAATTTGTCACACTGTTTTGATGAATTACTTTACTCTCACACAAATAGGGAATGTAATGCTTTAGCTCATAGTCTGGTTAGATATGTTGTTGGCATACTAGATTTTTTAATTTGGATGAAGGATGTTCCATCACAACTACACAATGTATTTCAAGTCGACTTATTAGGCTTTTCTGAATAAAAGAAGTTTCCATGTTTTCCCCCTCAAAAAAAAAAAAAAAAAAAACTCGACTTTTCTTTTGCCCACATTTTTTAATGCTATCAAACATAGGAAAACTTAGAAATCAATCTTCACAATACATTTTTTGCCCAAACAAATGCAATGCTATTTTTACATGCATAATGGTTTGCTCCATATCTTGCTTATGTGAGCCATTATGGGTGTGGAAATTGTTTTCCCAATTATTTTTTAAAGATATTTTAATTTCAAGTATTATGGTAAGGTTTTTTATGAAGGCTTCTTTGTTGCTAGGGTGATGCACTTGGCTCCTTCGTTACTTTTTTATTTTTTATTTATTTTTTTTATACAAAATATAAATTCTACTCTAACTTAATCTAAGTATATATGTGTGTGAACCTTTCTCTTGGAGACTTGAACCTTGGTCTTTGCTCTCCCACACTCCACAAGTACTTACACTTGTGGAGTGACTATCATACCAAAGATGTGCGGTGGGTGACTCCTTAGTTACTAAAGACAGTAAAGTCTTTCTATCTTAAATTGCGTTACATAAAAGGAACAATAAAAACATTATATAACGGATGGACAAGAATCATTTTCATTACAAAAGAGTGCATTTAAGATTTTAAAGGTCTGTTTGGGATCCGCTTATTTTACTAAAACTAAAAACTTTTTGCTAAAAGTATTGTAGATAAAGGTAAAAGTTAGTTGAAATAATACAGTAGGACCCATGAATAGTACCAACAAGTACAGTGGGGCCCATGAATAGTAGCAAAAATAAGCTGAATAGTAAAATAAGCTCGCAAATTTCATCATGTCAAATGCACACTAAGTGTCTGTAGTGTAATAACTAATAAGAATGGATTAATAACTTAATTTAATGCCCTATTTGCTGTTGAACCAGCAGCAAGAGTATTTGTGTGTTTGTGTATCTCTTACAATTAAATTCCTCTTTAATTTTCTTCTTTAAAAAAAAAAAAATCCTCTTTATTTTGTATTTTTTTGGGTAATATGAACATTCTTTCAATTCTATTGTAATGTTTGGAATATTAATATCAACATTCTGGAGCTAATGTAGTATCGAAGAGAATAAATTGAGCATGGTTTTGGGAGCTCTGAAAGCTTTACCGTGTTATGATAAATTCTTTATTTAGTGAAAGTTTGGATTTAACATTGAAAATTTTGGGTTTGACCAAAGAGTTTGGTGAAAGATTGATTGCAAAGATGAGGCAAAATCATTTGCAGATTTCATGGAAAATAGAAGAAAAAATGATATGTTAAAAATGGTCTAAAAAATCGATAATGAGTCGCCTAGTGACTGTTTTTAGATTCTATTTAAATTTTTTTAAAGTTCCTCTTCAACCAGTTGTACTAAAATAACATTCACACGTTTTCTCATGGTCTTTCAACAAATACACAACAAACAAATTGTCACAGGTAGAGACACCTACATGCACTTGGCCACATTTTTATTTTTTTGGTGTTAGAGATATATATTAGTCATATTAGGCCAATGTAATAGGCCCAAGCCCATTCCTACTTGTACTAGTAGTTTAGGGTTTAGTCGCTTATATATATTCATGTTAGGGTTCATTGTAACACAGATTTTGTACTACACTCTTATATAATAGAGATGTAACCCTTAAGGGATTCCTCCGTGGATGTAAGCCGTCAAGGCTGAACCATGTAACCCTCGTGTTCCCAGTGTTCCTATTCTATGCTTTCCTCTTCTGCATCCACTCTAGCATATACAACATAGTATAACACATTGCGTGAGCTAATATTTAACATGGTATCAGAGCCAAACTTCGATCTTGGCATTCAACAAACATCTCTACATAGCAAAGAAGATCATCACATGCACATCATCATCTAAAGTCGCTTGCTTGCGGTCATCATCTAAAGTCGCTTGCTTGCGGGATCTAGACTCCACGGCATCACGCAGCCGCCTTGGCTCTGTGCTATGTCAAAATCCCCAACCAAGCGAACTGTGACTTAACTTATCAGATCTGCACAACTCCAAGCTCCGCCTGACAAAACCAACACAACAGACGTGCTCCACGACCTTCGGCGACAAAACCCAGAAATCCGGTCGCCAGAAGCCTCTCCACGCGCCGTGGTTTTCTCCGGAAAATATCCCACGCGCCGTCATAGATTCCTGATAGCCAGATGGTCTTCTGGGCACATGCGCCGCCCTATCGGCCTCCTCGTCTGCCGATCTACGAAACCTGCGATTTCGGTCCTCATCTGAAGTCACAAGCGCTTACACGTGCCGCCAGGGTATCTGTCTCTCCACCACGCGCCGGCACGCTCCGTCACGTGCCTTCCACGTGCCGAAGAACTCATTCTGACGTCATCACCACGCAAGCCGTTGCCACGTCAGCCCTAATCCAGGTCATCACCACGTCATCAGCCACGTCGCTAGCCACGTCAGCAGTGTCGCCTCGTCAGCACCACGTCACCTAGCTGACCGTTGACCCGGACCGACCCGACCCGGACCACCCGGATCTGACCCGTGAAGCACTGACCGTTGACTTTGACCCTGGACAGTTGACTTTGACTTTTGCGTTGACTTTTGACCAAAGTCAAAATTTTCCGAAATGGCCTATCTTGCTCAGTTTTTCGCGTAGATTCCGATTTTGGACTCCGTTTCTTCATTTGAAGCTCCAAAATTGGTCAATTGGCATATTCTTCATTGTGGTTTCTTCAAAAGCATTTTTCAAGGCATTTTTCAAGTGATCTTCTCATGCTTATCTAACCTCAAGCCATCATTGAGCTTCCACCTTGAGTTTGAGGGGGGGTGTTAGAGATATATATTAGACATATATTAGCCCAATATAATAGGCCCAAGCCCATTCCTACTTGTACTAGTAGTCTAGGGTTTAGTCGCCTATATATACTCATGTTAGGGTTCATTGTAACACAGGTTATTGTACTACACTCTTACATAATAAAGATGTAACCCTTAAGGGATTCCTCCGTGGATGTAGGCCGACAAGGCTGAACCACGTAACCCTCGTGTTCTCAGTGTTCCTATTCTATGCTTCATCTTCCGCATCCACTCTAGCATATACAACATGGTATAACACATCGTGTTGCTAATATAATAATGTTATTTAACATTTGGATACCAGATACAAAACAGAAGACAAAAAACAGTCTCCAACGAAAAATAGCCTCCAAAAGAGAAACAAAGAAGCACACTTTATTGCTTTTGGCACCCATGATGGTTGAAATTACATTTGTTTTTATGCACTTGGCTCCTTATAGCTTCTAACAACAGTGGAATCCCTTTATTATAATTTGCAATAGATAAAAGGAATGATAAGCATTATTTTGACTACAAAAAGTGCACTGATAGTAAAAATAGAGTTGAGATAGTACCTTGTGCCCATCAATATGAACTTGAAGATGTCTTAGTCTCTTGAGAAACAATTGATACCATTGGATTTTCTGAAAGACGTTGGAAATATATAGGAATTTGAGGCATGCTCACTTGCATCACTCCTTCAAGAATTTGAACTGCTTGGCCCATAGTTGGTCTATCCCTTGGATCATCTTGAATGCACCAACAAGCAACTTTACAAGCTCTAATTAGCTCTTCCATTATGGCATTTCCCTCTAATTTGTGATCTAGTAGTGTCAGAAGGTCTTCCCCTTTATTTATCGCAATTGCAACACAAGCTGGAAAGTAGTTACGTATCTCTTCATCATCACCATCTAGCATGTCCATATTTCTCCTACCAGATACTATCTCGAATAGAAGCTTCCCATAACTGAAAACATCAACTTTTGGAGTAACAGCTTCACCAGAAATCCATTCTGGTGCTAGATAGCCCCTAGTTCCCCTTATGGTGGTCAGCACACGATTGAAGTCTCGTCCAATTATTTTTGCGAGACCAAAATCAGCCACTTTTGAATTATATTCAGCATCCAACAATATGTTCTCTGGTTTGATGTCAAAATGCATGATACAATCTCTGTAGTTATCATGAAGGTAAGCCAACCCTTTAGCAATCCCAATTGCAATATGATATCTTGTCTTCCAATCCAAAATCTTGGAAGCGTTTTGGAGCAAATGAGATTCTAAAGAACCTTTTGGCATGTAATCATAGACAAGAAATCTTTTTGAAGCTTCTGCACAAAAACCACGAAGGCGAAGAAGATTGACATGTTGGATTGCTCCGAGGGTGCTAACTTCTGCACGGAATTGCTTCTCACCTTGCTCTAGACTTCTTATTTTCTTCACTGCAATAGTTGTTGAATTCGGCAACACCCCTTTAAAAACAGAACCAAAACCTCCTTCCCCAAGTTTTTGAGAGAAGTTTTTTGTTGCTCTTCGTAAATCTCGATACTTGAACAGAATCAAAGAAAACTCTACTTCTTCCAGTACACCAATGTAATGTCCCCTCCAAATAATTGCCAATACAATGCCAGTGAGAAGAATGAGCACAACGAGAACTCCAATAACCCAAGCAGCCTTTTTTATCTTGGTTTTACTTCCCGCTAGCTCAGATGCTGAAATGCGAATATGTAAATCTCCACCTAACTCTTTATTAGAAGAATGTTGTTGTAGAATTATACGTGCTGCTTTGTAAATTAAACACCCATTATTATGAGAGTAAGCAACACAATAACAACTGCTCACACAGATTAATTTGCATTATTCAACATTTTTGACTGCTGGATGATATGATGCTTCTGGAAAGCGCATGTTGGGCATTGTGAGAAACTTGTCATCTGAGCAATTTAAATGAATTCTTCTCTCACACCCTTCACTGTAGTCATATAAGTCCCAATTTCTTGGATTTGTTGGTCTAAAACCTTTCGGGCAATTACAAAGAGATCCATTCTGCTGATTGCGATGCCATACTGCCCGCAGAAATCCGCAATCTCACGACATTGCTGAGGTGCCTTCCAAACCAAATTCCATCGGTGTAAATCCTCATCCCATACATAGAGAATTAGCTCCCCGATGTTATTCAAAACAAATCTTGCGAATATGTAAGGAGAAACAACATAATATATAAAATAGCTTTCATTCTTATTGGAAACATATGATACATTTATGTATTGGTTGGTCAATTCTTTCCTAGACAGATTCCCACCATATTTGTAACTCGACGCGGAATCCAAATTATAATATAGTACCAAGTGACCCATTCCATTTTTTTCTACTTCTAATTCAGCGGAGAACCTGTAATTGTGAGCGTCAGCAGGTGAACGTAGAAAATTATTTTCTGTTTCTTTGGTAAGTGTATTAAAACCAAGCCCCAGCTTGGCCCCTGGCAGCCACGTATCGGTTGTGTCAAAAGTCTGCCACACTACAGTACTATCTAATTTACTTTTTAACATAAAATTTCCGTTGTCAAGAAGCACCCCTACCCATATGGTAGGAGAATAAAAATCATAAAACACAGGATAATAACCTCTAGCTCCTTTTATTGTTACCAACAGTGAATCCATAGAAAGTTCTAGTGCCATAGAGCCTGGCTCCAAGCCTAAGTATGTCAATAAATCCACCCCCACTTCCACTTTGTTTGAGCTGGATATGAATACCCAAGTCCAACCATAAGGGATTGAATTTTGTGGCTCCTATCTAGGCAGTTGGCACCAGATGTAGGAGGGCCTAACTTCTTCAAAAAATGAGGCTGTGCATGATAAAGAAACTGTTCAGAACAGAGATTAGGAACAGAGATATAGGGATTAAGAGAGAGATAGACAATTACTTCGAGGGAACCAACCTCCTGAACTTAGAGAAGAAGAAGATAAGAGAAGTTGAGACAGGTTCAGCTAATTTTCTGGATAATTCCTCATTGATCATGTCAACTGAATCCCATTTCCCGCCTAAGCTAACCAACTAAGTAACTGAATTCAACTGAACTAACTAACTGAATAAAGCTCAGCAGCAACTACTCAATTACTAAACTACCCTGCTAGTAATACTAACATACAATTCTCATATGACTGTATCAGTGCACACAACATATAGCTACATACAACAGATAGCTAGTGAAATAGCCGCAAAGCCTAACAGAAACTAAAGGTTGTGCGGTTCAATGGTATTAAGACAATTAAATCATTGGAGTTATGATCTAAAGAAATTAAGGCTATTCAGCCACAAAACCAGTCAGGAGCAGATTGGCATTTTATGATTCCATTTGAGGCTTAACAAGAAACATGGCAAGGAAAAGAAAGTAACAAATACACATCAAACAAGTTGTCACACAGAAGTGCATATTGGTAGGCACACCTACATGCACTTGACTCCTTTGCTACTAACAAATGGAGTCTTTTTATCTTAATTTGCGTTACATAAATGTGGGAAAGCATTTTTTCACTGCAAAAGAGTTCACAAATGATAAAGACAAAGTTGAGACATAGTTTGTTTTACATTAATATGAACTCGAAGAAGTCTGAGTCGCATGGTCAACAATGGCATCCGTTGGATTTTCTAACAGGCGTTGGAAATAAAGAGGTACCTGAGGCATGTCCACTTGCATAACTCCTTCAAGAATTTTAATTACCTGGCCCATAGTTGGTTTATCCCTTGGATTGTCTTGAATGCAACAACAAGCAACTTTACAAGCTCTAGTTAGCTCTTCCATGTTGGCATTGCCCTCTAATTTGTCATCTACTAGTGTCAAAAGGTCTTCTCCTTTGTTTATTGCAATTGCAACACGAGCTGGAAAGTAGTTACATATCTCATCATCTAGCATCTTTATATTTCTCCTACCGGATAGTATCTCAAAAAGAAGCTTCCCATAACTGAAAACATCAACTTTGGGAGTAACAGCTTCACCTGTTTCCATTCTGGTGCTAGATAGCCCCTAGTTCCCCTCATGGTTGTCAAAACTCCACTGAAGTCACGGCCAATTATCTTTGCAAGCCCAAAATCAGCCACTTTTGGATTATATTCATCATCCAACAATATGTTCTCAGGTTTGATGTCAAAATGTATGATACAATCTCTACAATTCTCATGAAGGTTGGCCAACCCTTTAGCAATCCCAATGGCAATATGATATCTTGTCTTCCAATCCAATATCTTGGAAACCTTTTGGAACAAATGAGATTCTAGAGAACCTTTTGGCATGTAATCATAGACAAGAAATCTTTTTGAAACTTCTACACAAAAACCACGTAGGCGAAGAAGGTTGACATGCTAGATTGCTCCAATAGTACTAATTTCTGCACGAAATTGTTTATGACCTTGCTCTAGACTTCTTATTTTCTACACTGCAATAGCTCTTGAATTTGGCAAGGCCCCTTTAAAAACAGAACCAAAACCGCCCTCCCCAATTTTTTGGGAGAAGTTCTTTGTTGCTCTTCTCAAATCTCTATACTTAAACATAATTAAAGAAAATTCCACTTCCTTGAGTGCACCAGTGGAATGCCTCCAAATAATTGACAATACAATGCCAATGAGAAGGATGAGCACAATGAGAACTCCAACAATCCAAGCAATCTTTTTTGATATCTTGATTTTGCTTCCCATTGAAACGCGAACATGACTCCACCTAACTTATTATCAGCAGAAAGTTGTTCTAGATTTCTGAGTGTTCCTTTGTAAATTAAACACTCATTATTACAAGAGTAAGCAAAACAAAAACAATTGCTTAAGCAATTTAATTTGCATTCTTCAACATTTTTGAGACCGGATATTCTGCTGCTTCTAGAAAGCGCATATTAGGCATCGTGAGGAATTTGTAATCTGAGCATTCTAAAGGCTTGCTTCTCTGACACCCTCCTGTGTACTCAAGTAAGTCCCACTCCCTTGGATCTTTTGGTCTAAATCCTTTGGGGCAATCACAAAGAGGTGAATTCCGCTCATTACAAATGCCATTGTCCCCGCAGATACCCAAAATCTCACAACGATGTGGAGGTGTCTTCCAAACTGAATTCCATTGGTGTAAATGATTGTTCCATACATAGAGAATGAACTTCCCGGTGACATTCAAAACAAATCTTGCGAACCTATAAGGGGAAACAACAGAATATATAAAATAGCTTTCACTATGGTTAGTCAATTCTTTTGCAGACAGATTCCTGCCATACTTATACATATGATTATCTTCATAAAATAATGACAAATAACCCGTTCCATCTTTTCCTAATAATGCAGCAGAGTAAGGTCCATCAGTTAGGAACGGATGATATGGAAAACCACTTTCATTGATACTTGTACTTGTTTCGATGGCAGCCCCTGGGAGCCATGTTCCTTCTGCAGCTCTTTGTTCTTTTAATCGGACCTCAGTTACACAGGGAGAAGTTCCCAAAGGAAACTGCCTTTATATTTTACTGCTGCGACAGAAAGAGTTGATAATATTATCATTTGCACTTACCCCTTACTGAGTACTATATTTCTAGGGGATTTTTGCCATGATCCTAACCGCCTACTTGTTTTGGCTTGGAAGTCGGATTTTGAAATTGGTCATCAATAAGGGTTTGCAGAAGAGAGTTTACATGTTGATATTCTCTGTTTCCAGTTTCCTACCGTTAAGGGTTCTATTACTTGGTCTATCTGTTTTGATTAAACCAGATCAAATTTTGTTTCAAGTTCTTGTTTTGTTGGCTTTCTTTGCCCTTTTTTGTTGTGCGGGGGTGTGTATACGCATGCTTGTGTACCCAGTTGCCAGGGGCGGAGCCATATAGTGGCTTGGGGGGGCCGTGGCCCCTGCAAAATTTTTTTTTTTCCCATTAGACTAGGAAGAAAAAATAAATGGGCCCCCCAACGCTACAAAGCCGGCCCCTCCTACCCATTTCTTACCCATTTTCCCAGCCCTCAATCAAAAATTAGGAACACCTCAAATTAAAAAAAAAAAAAAAAAAAAAATATATATATATATATATATATATATATATATATATATATATATATATATGTTCTACTTTCAAGCTAAAAAAAAAAAAAAAAAAAAGCCCAAAACAAATTTGAACTAAAATCTGAAAAAAAAAAAAAAAAAAAATTTGTAACAGAGCCCACGGCGAGCCCAAGCTCGCTCACGCAAGCCCACAGATTCTCAACCAAAAAAAAAAAAAAAAAACCAGTATAGAGCATCACGTCGCTGGCAGAGAGTTGAAACCCATCACGTCGCTGGCAGTGGCAGAGAAATCAAACCCCAATACTAAAGCACATCAAACTCCAGCAAACCAAACATAGAGGTGTTTATCAAAAAAAAAAAAAACCCCCCCAATACACAAACCAAAACCAAACCCCAGCAAACCAAACCCAGTAACCCACGGTCACGTCGCCGTCGTCGTCGCCGTAGCTCGCTCGTCGTCGTCATCGTTGCTCGCCCGGTCGCCCCTCGTCGCAGATCGTAGATCGGAGATCGGAGATCGCAGAGTTCTCTGCCTCTGCTCCGGTGCTCAGTGCTCCCTCCGGCCCTCCCTCAAGGTATTTCTCTCTTTTTCTCTCTGACTCTCTCAGTCTCTCTCTCTTTATCTCACTGAAAATTTGAAATGCTCTTTTTCGCAGATCGTAGAGGTCATCGCCTCATCGGAGATCGCAGATCGTTTTGCCTCTGCTCCGGTGCAGCGGTGCTCGTTGGCAGTTGCTCCCTCCGCTTCGGCAGTCCGGCCTTCCTTCAAGGTTTTTCTCTCTGACTCTCTCTCAGTCTCTCTCTCTTTATCTCACTGAATGAAAAAAATGAAATGAAATTTATGAAGGAGTCTCTTTATTCTTTATCTTTAATAGCCTATCTGATCTCACATCTCGATAAGTCTCTCTCTCTCTTTTGAACTGTGACTCTCTCTGATTGGCTGGCTTTTGCTTTTTTCCTATTTTTGTCTTTTTAAATTTGGCTTTATCTTATCCCTTTTTGTTGGTTAGTGACTCAGTGTGTTGGTGTTTGGTGAAATATTAATTGTCATTTAGTGTAACGTGTGTTGTGATTTGTGATTGGCATTGCGAAATTTTCTGATTGTAGCTGGCTATTGTGATTGGGGCGCATGTTGTGCTTGTCTGTTGGCTGTTGAGTGGGGTGGGGAGGGGGTAGATGGGCTATGGGCACATGGGGCCGAGTGCAGCATAATAATTAAAGCAATGTAATGTGCAGCACATTACATTGTTTTAATTATTGTGCTGCACATGGAATGTATAATGTTCGGCTCTTTTAATGTAATATGTACAAGGGGCTAAACAATATAACAAATTAAAGCAGTATAATTAATGGCAAATAAATTAAAGCAATATAGTTTATTGTTAAACTAAACAATAATAATTACAGCTATATAATTAAATTAACCAATACATTATAAAAGACAATTAATTAAATTATTTTTGTTTTTGTTTGAGGGGTTATTATTAATTAAAGTTGTATTAAAAATGGGCTGACTGTTTAAATTATAGTGAAAATTTTGTTTTTTTCTTGAGTATGAATAACATTCATATAACTAAGTAAAAATTCCTAATTAAATTTTTTTTTAAAAATTCTTTTCAGGTTAATTTTTGAGTCATATTCTTAAAGCTAAAAGAATTATGAGCAAACGAAAAACAATTGATGCATTCTTTAAGAAAAAAGATGTTAGCAATTCAGAAATTAGGACACTTGTGGCTGTAGAAACAAATGTTAATACTTCAATGCCTGATGAACACCCCTCCAAATGTCCAAAACTTCAATTTGAAGAGATAGATCGTGATCCAGGATCACGTAAACAAATATGTGAATTTCCTATCAACAAACAAGATGAAATCCGACGAGCTTATCTCAAAGAAGGTCCATATCAACCTGAAAATATAGACTATCCATACAATGATGATACTCATCATTGTTGATTTCAACCTTCATGGTTTGGTTCACATAAGGATTGGTTGGAATACTCACCTTCAATGGATGCGATATATTGTCTACCTTGCTACCTTTTTAGTAAGAAACCAATAGGTTGTCCCGGATCAGATGTATTTATTTCAAGAGGTTTTAATAATTGGAAAAAGGTGAAAGATGGAATGAATTGTCCTTTAATTCGTCATGAAGGGAAAGAACCAAACTCCCCACATAAAATTGCTATGAAATGTTGCGAGGATTTAAAGAATCATTCACGGCATATTGACAAACTGATTGAGAAACAAATGTCAAAAGAATTAGAGAATAATCGGTTGCGGCTCAAAACCTCAGTAGAGTGTGCTCGATGGCTAGCATTCCAAACTTGTGCTTTTAGAGGTCATGATGAAAGCCTTGATTCAAAAATAGAGGTAATTTTATTGAATTGATAAAATTCACATCAACTTTCAATGACAAAGTAGCTAGTGTTGTCTTGGAAAATGCACCAGGAAATGCCAAATATACATCACCCACAATTCAAAAGGAGATTTTGCATATTCTTGCTAGTAATGTGCGAAATACTATTCGTGAAGAAATTGGGGATGCAAAATTTTGCATTCTTGTTGATGAAGCTCGGGATGAGTCGAAGAGAGAGCAAATGGCCATCATTTTAAGGTTTGTTGATAAAGAAGGTTTCATTAAAGAGCGTTTCTTTCATGTTGTGCATGTTAGAGACACTACTGCATTAACTTTAAAGAATGGGATATGTGCTGTCCTTTCTCATTACAACCTCCACATTGAAAATATTCGAGGTCAAGGATATGATGGGGCTAGTAACATGTGTGGTGAATGGAATGGATTACAAGCTCTTTTTCTTAAAGATTGCCCATATGCTTATTATGTACACTGTATGGCTCATAGGTTGCAATTAGCTCTAGTTACAGCATATAGAGAAGTAAAAGATGTTCATCAGTTCTTTGATCATTTGGTTAATATTATCAATATTGTTGTTGGTTCTAGTAAGCGTAATGATGAATTGCAACATGCTCAAGCAGAACAAGTTGAGAATATGATTGCTTCTAATGAAATTGAGACTGGAAAAGGTGCAAACCAGATTGGTACTTTGCAACGAGCTGGAGATACTAGGTGGGGATCTCATTTTCAATCTATTTGTAGTTTGATTAACATGTTTGATGCTACTTGCAAAGTTATTAACACTATATCTGAGGAAGGGGCTAACTATAAACAACACGGTGATGCCGAGGGAGCTTATCAGGTATTAACATCATTTGAATTTATTTTAATCTTGCATTTGATGAAAGAGATAATGGGAATTACTAATGTTCTTTGTCAAGCTTTGCAACAACGTTCTCAAGACCTTTTAAATGCCATGCATTTAGTTTCAACTACAAAATCACTTATTCAAAAGTTGAGAGATGATGGATGGGAGCCTTTACTTGCTAGTGTTATAGCATTTTGTGAGCAACATGAAATTGATATTCCTGATATGAATGCTCGTTACACTAAAGGTCGAGGTAGATATCGTCGTCAAGATGAAGATTTAACAATGGAACATCATTTTAGAATTTGCATATTTACAGTTGCAATAGACTTTCAATTGCAAGAATTGAAAAGTAGATTTTGTGAGCTAACAATGGAACTTGTCATTCTTAGTTCAGCTTTAAATCCCAAGGATGCTTTTAGATTATTCAAAATTGTTCATATATGCAATTTAGTTAAGAAATATTATCCTCAAGATTTTACTGAACATGAACAAGAACTTTTGGAGTCTCAATTGCAACATTATGAGCTTGATGTGATAAAACATCCAGATTTTCAGAATATGAGTACAATTTCCGAGCTATGTAGGGGATTAAAAATTTCAGGAAAGTCTAATATCTATTTTTTGATTGATAGACTTATTCGTCTTGTGTTGACCTTTCCAGTTTCTACAGCAACTACAGAATGAGCTTTCTCAGCTATGAAGTTGTTAAAAACAAGACTTCGCAATAGAATAGAGGATGAGTTTTTGGCAGATAATATGATAGTTTATATAGAGAAGGAAATTGCAGGGAATTTCACTATAGAGATGATAATGGATGAATTTTATTCTATGAAAAATTGTCGTCAGGCATGATTTGATCCGGTTGATGACCCGACCTGACCTGAATGATGTTGCGTAGTTTTTAATGGGAGATTTACTGAGGCTTAGTCCATGGAGCGGAGGCTTGGGCAGACAAAATTTTTTTGGCCCGTTTTGTAGCCCATTGTGAATCTTGTGCGCAGGATATAAAAGCCTTTTTTTTGTGATTAGGGTTTTGTCTTCTTGTTGTTTTTGAGAAAGAAAAACACTGTAGCCGCACATTGTAATTTTATTTGATAATAGTGAAATCCCTGCAACTCCGTGGACGTAGGCAAATTGCCGAACCACGTAAATACTGTCTTGTGCGTGTGATTGTTTTTCTTTTGGCGTTTTGTTTTCTCTATTTTTTTGTTTCTCACAGGTTTGGAATTTCGGTTGAATTCCCAACATGTTCAAGTATATGATGATATATGAAAGTTGATAATTTTGTATCCAATAGACTTAAGAATTATATTTAGTATATTTATGTTACAACCCGGCCCCCCCATGTATTTATTCTTGGCTACGCCCCTGCCAGTTGCAGATTCTTTGGCCCTGGGAAACCTATAGGACATAGAGGCTAGGAGAAGGGTTGACGATGATCACAATGATGCCATTTCTCTTATCGCTAACCAAAGCCATCTTGAAGAAGAAAGTGGTCGGATTAGTCCCAGTAGAAATTCTGATGCCTCAACAAAGCGTGGATTGATTTCTTTTCGTACTTTTGAGAGGGATGGGACTTCAATGGGGACATGTGGAACTGAGTCTCTTCTCTCCTAGTCGAGATGCAACCCCACCAGGATCTCCTCCGCTTCTTGGCTGGCCTATGCGCCCTCCTACACAAGTTCTTGGACCCTAAAGGCAAGTGAGAAACTGAGTACTTGGTGAATATCAATTTTGTGGTAAAGAAAAACTGATTGTAAAGGGTTTAGCTGCAATAAGGATTTTAATTCTTGGTTTGTTTTCTAATTTTAGATATGATGGTTTTGTTTGATGGAATTTATGATCTGTGTCTCTCTTTTTGTACCATTTCTATAACCATTTTTTCCCTTAATTTTCCGTTCTTGCGCTTATACTTTCAAAGAAGGCATATATTCATGTTAGATAGGACTTTGGTTGGTACAACTTGTGTTATCTGCGCTTTCTTGAGTATTATTTTATATTGATGTTTCTTGATTATGATGGATCATCTTTTTGCTGTTGGTAAAGCTATGTTCGTGGGACGAAAAGTTGGTATTTCCAGCCTTACTGAATCTTTTCTTGGCGTTCAATAAATAAATTTCTGGGGATAATAGCTGGCTGGGCAGCTTCGGTTAAAATAGATCTTTAGGATGGGGAATGGTGAATAGTGGGAATTGGTCTCTCTCACCGGAAGAATTCCACCTTCCCATATACAAATTGATTAAAGCTTGTACAAAACGTTTTCTTGAAAATGACTATTTTTAAGAAAACATTTTTAACGAAAACTGATTTATTTTCCTTACTTTTTCTCGTAAATGACTCATTTTTTAGAAAAAAAATTTTGGGGGTAAAATTGATTCTTTTTTTGTTTAAAGATTTTTTTTGGGTGACATCCATTCCATTACCTCTTTCATGCATTTCAGGGTTATTTACACCAAACGAGTCCCATGCTTATACTGGTCTTTCTTCAGACGAACCTTCTCCTTCTCAGCTCAAAACAACTCACGTTGAATAACAACATTCTTTGATCTTCAAACTACTATATGGGCCATTTGCGGAGGACCATTGTAGAGTTTCTTCAGCCCAAAACTGCTCTCCTAATACTTTCTCTCACCCACAGCTGTGTGGGTCTAACAGGGTATACTTCCTCCATGAACAAGAGTCAACAATCACCTTTAATGTTCACCGGGTACATAAAGAAAATTCACAATACCTTTCAAAAAAAGAAAAAAAAAAAGAAAATTCACAATAATTTTAATACATTTTTAATTTAGCCTATCAATTTATCGTTATTATTATTATTTTCATGACTCTTATGTAAGTTGATAGGTTAATTTAAGAATGTTGTGAATGGGTTCCAATTAGTTCAATTGGTAAAGTATCTGAGAGTTGAATAAGAAATCTGAAATTCAATTCTATCTTACACTAAAAATTGATTGGTGTCTTGGTCTGATGATTATAGGTTGAAACTCTATATATTAAAAAAAATATATTGTAAATCTATAACCGATATGAGCATCATTACACAAAAAAATCATTAAGTTAAACATTCTTAGCTTCAAAATACATACCTAAAAGATATTAAAAATAGAACAAATGAACACCCACCAAGGCAACAAATTATCAAACAAAATAGAGCTGAGATTCAGTAGGGGAATATATTAGAGCACTCATCCTACTCTTGTTTCCTTGAGCATGGATTTAGCAAAGAGTTCATTGATTAAGGAATTTAAAGTATGAGTGCAGTTTCTATTTTGTTTTTGTTTTTTTTTTTTATATTATTTTTTTTGTTTTTATCAAGTAGGATTCTTCTATTTAGCTCATCGATAGCTTTAATCAGTCGAGTTGTTATGCAGAATATTAATAGTATTTAAAAGTATGAGCTAGGGTAGAGTGCTCATTCCTTCTGTGAAAGACTTCCTAGAAGATCTCTCATATTGTATCAATTGGTCATGATGTGTGAACTCTCGTCAGTTTAACAAATCAATTTTCAGTTTAGCTTAACTTGTTCCTTGCTTGGTTCTCTTGTGAGGGAGGAGCACAAATAAGCATTATAGAACTAAGATAAACAAATCCTACATTAAAAGACACCTATGAACAAGTTTTGGAAAACAATGCAAACTTTTGGCCCCGTTTGGTAACGGTGTTTAAACATGGAAAATTGTTGTTTAAACACCACAATTTGTATTTCCACACACTTTTTCACCCACACGTATTTTCACAAAATTTAAACAATATTACTAGAAATCTCTTACCAAATATGCCCTGTTTGTGTTTTATGTTGACCAACTTGACTTTTCCATTGCCCATATTTTTTAATGCTATCAAATACAGGAAAACTTAGACATCAATCTTCACAATACAATTTTTGCCCAAACAAATGCGATGCTATATTTACATCCACAATGATTTGCTCCATATCTTGCTCATGTGAGCCATTATGGGTGTGGAAATTGTTTTCCCAATCGTTCTTTAAAAAAAAAAAAAAAATTCAAGTATTATGGTAAGGTTGTTTATGAAGGCTTCTTTGTTGCTTGGGTGATGCACTTGGCTTCATAGTTACTAAGGACAGTGAAGCCTTTTGTTGGGGACATATTTTTATGTAGTTGACATATCATTTGACAAAACGCACTTTACTTGTATTTCGGTAAATATAAATAGGTTCAAGATGATCATCACAAGTGGTTAAATTGAAGACGTGAAGATTACTCAAGAACTGCTCAAGAAAAGTGCAATTTGCAAGTCTCGATACCTCTTCGATAGAAGCTCTATTTGTCGAGATTCATTAAAGGTCGATAGATGTCTCCATCGATCGAGCTTACAGGTTTTCAGATTATAGCCAGTAATGTTTTTATTTTAAAAGGCTATTTGTTTATGGGTTTGTATAATCCTTATTGGAATAGGAAAACCCAAGGTTTGTGTAAACCTATTTGAAATAGGAGAGCCCATTAAGCTCCTATTTAAAGGAGGTGGAAAAAGAAAAACCTAACTCTAGAAAGCTTCATAAGGTTTTCTTTTTGAAACCTTAGCCTCCTACTATAGAAAAAAAAAGTTCTTGCTGCGTTTCTTGTACGCCTTTGAGTTCTGTAACCAAGCAAAGTTTCTTGCACCAACATTGAAGATTTTATTGGTGTTTCTATGTGAAGCTACTGCAAATCAACTACAACAATCAAAGGGTTGCTGTGGAGTTAGTCACGTACTTGGATTCGTGTAAAGGAGTAAGCCGCGTACTGAGATCCGCACGTCAAATTGGTTAGTCACGTACTTGGAAGCCGTGCATCAAAAGGGGGAACTGTCACTACAGAACAAGTCCAATTGGGTATTGGGGTAAGTGTTCAACTGTAGGTTGGTAAGGTACTTCGGATTCCTTTACTTGTAATCGCTTGTTGTGATAATAGTGGAGTTTCGGGAGTGGTGACCTGAAAATCACCCGGTGGGGTTTTGCCGTCAGGTTTTTCCCATTCGTAAACAAATCACCGTGTCATTTATTTTCCGTTGCATAATTAGTTTATTGGTGATTTGTTTGTGTTACCACGCATTTGCATGTTAAATTGATTAATTAATAACTTGGCTAATTAATTAATTGGTTTAATCACAAGGGGTCAATACGTTTTTGGCCTATCACCTTTCTATTTTAAATTGCTTTATATAAAAGGAACAATAAAAGCATTAGATAATGGATGGACAAGCATCATTTTCATTACAAAAGAGTGCACTCAAGATTTTGAGTGTCTGTAGTGTAATAACTAATAAGAATGAATTAATAACTTAATTTAGTCCCTTATTTGCTGTTGAACAAGCAGCAAGAGTATTTGTGTGTGTATCTCTTACAATTAAATTCCTCTTTATTTTTCTTCTCAAAAAAAAAAAAAAAAATCCTCTTTATTTTGTATTTTTTTTGGGTAATATGAACATTCTTTCAATTCTATTGTAATGTTTTGAATATTAATATTAACATTCTGGAACTAATGTACTATCGAAAAGAATAAATTGAGCATGGTTTTGGGAGCTCTCAAGGCTTTTACTGCGTTATGATAAATTCTTTATTTAGTGAAAGTTGGGATAAAACATTGAAAATTTTGGGTTTGACCAAAGAGTTTGGTGAAAGATTGATTGCAAAGATGAGGCAAAATCATTTGCAGATTTCATGGAAAATAGAAGAAAGAATGGTATGTTAAAAATGGTCTAAAAAATCGACAATGAGCTGGTGACTGTTTTTATATTCTACTAGTAGCAAACCCGCGCGTTGTGCGTGATTATTTTTTATGGTGATCTCATTTTTATTATTATTTTGTAATTTGAACTAATTTAATGAAAAGTGTTAGGTTCTAAGGTCTTAGGATTTTATGTATTTAGAACTCTAATTTGTAATGTTGGCAAACCATGATCAAAACATTGTATTTAGTCTTGTTTAGGCTTACTCAAAGTTGGTTTATTATTGTACAGTTGGAATCGAGTGGCTGCAGAAGTACTTGGGACTTTTGGCCTGGCTCGATCGATCGAAGAATAGACTCGATCGATCGAAAATCGCACAGGTTGAATTTTCTGCAGAATTTCCAACTCAGCCCTACTTCATTAAACGTTTAGGGTTTTATGTTTTTACCCTAGGTATATAAACAAAACCCTAGCCACGTTTTTGAAGGTTGTCCATATTGTATTGTTGCTCGTATTTTCTGTTTGTGTGAATCTCTTGTGAGATCTTCGAGGAGCTTTCCTTCACATAAACTTAGGATTGTCAATCTCTTGATGATCAACTTAGTTGCAACCATTGGAACTTAAAAGAAAAGCAAGCGGGGAGCTTGTAGCTGATTGAAGAATTCAAGAAAGAAGTAGTCCGTGGATTCGGAGCCTGCGCATGGTCGTGTCAGGAAGTTCGTACTGGTGGGTAGCATTAGGAAGTCGAGCGGGGAGCTTGTAGTCCTTCTGTAAGAACTTCAATTCTTTCATAGTGAATTCTTTTATGCCTTGAGGATCGGTGGGTCAAATCCTCCCCAGGTTTTTACCGTGTGGTTTCCTGGGTGATCATATCTTGTGTTATTTATTTTCCGCTGCATTATTATTCTTGATATGATTGTTAAATTGTTTTAACCTAGAATTGCTTAATTTGACTAAGTAACAACTTGGCTAATTAATCTAGGCTACGCAATTTGGTTGTTTTAGGGGTCTAAATAACCTGTCAAGTGGTATCAGAGCAGGTAGCTCTTTGTGTTTGAGATTTTTAATCTCTGAGCTGATCCTTGACCCCTGTTGTCATGGAGCATGGACACTCTTTGTTTGTTCCTCCTCATTTTGATGGGAACAACTATGCTTATTGGAAAGTAAGGATGAAAGCATTCCTGAAATCCATTGATGAAAGGGTTTGGAATTCCGTTGAATACGGATGGGTGAAACCCGCTACTCCTGTGAGTGAGTGGCAAACTTCTGAAAAAGAAGCAGCAAGCTTCAATAGCAAAGCTATGAATGCTATCTTTAATGCTGTTTCTATGGAGGAATTTAAGAGGATCTCTAATGTTGAGGTTGCTCATATTGCCTGGAAAATCCTCCAAACTGTGCATGAAGGCACAAAGGCAGTTAAGATTAATAAATTGCAACAATTGACTTCTAGATTTGAAAGCATTAGAATGTCTGATGATGAATCTTTTGATGAATTCTATGCTAAATTAAATGATATTGTCAATTCTGCTTTTAATTTGGGTGAAATCTATGATCAACCTAAAATTGTTAGGAAGATTCTTAGATCTTTAACTGAAGATTTTAGACCCAAAGTGACTGCCATCACTGAAAGCAAGGATGTGGACTCCATCCCTGTTGATGAGCTTGTAGGATCTCTTCAATCCTATGAGTCTGACCTACCTAAAGTGAACAAATCCAAATCAATGGCTCTTAAGTCAGTTGATGATGTTGAGGGTGGTGGATTTGATGATGAGCTCTCTGCTACAGAGATTGCCTATCTTGCCAAAAACTTTAAGAACTTTCTGAGGAATACAAATAGAAAGGCAAGAGGTACTTACACTGCTGAACCTAGAAATTTTAGGAAGAATGATCCCATTAAGGTTAACAATTTTGAAAAACCTAGAGAAAATTTTGGTCAATCTTCTAATAACTCTTTGGGTCCTCAGTGTTTTGGCTGTCAAGGGTATGGTCATGTGAAATCTGAATGTCCTACATTCTTGAGGAATAAGGGTAAAGCTATGGCTGTAACCCTTAGTGATAATGAGGTTTCTGATGATGAGTCCGGTGGTGACGAGGATGGAAACTTCATTGCTTTCACGGCTACTGCTATAGTCAATGAAAGCATATCTGCTGAGGAGAACCCTTCTGATGGGGAACTCTCTGAAGATGCAGATCTTCAAGAGGCCTATAACAAACTTTGCAAAGTTGCTGCAAAGGATGCTATGAAAGTTGAACTTGGCCTAAAGAAAATTGATTCTCTTGAGCTTGAAAAGAGAAATTTGCTTGTTAAACTGTTTGATGCTAATGAGCTTTTGAATAATGTTAAATCTGAGAACATGCTTTTGCTTGATAAAGTTAGAACTTTGGAACATGATTTATCTGTTGCTAGATCTGCTAGTTCTAAACTTGATCACATGTTGAATGTTCAAAAGTCTCCTGCTGATAAAACTGGGTTAGGATATGTTGAAAGCATTTTTGATTCTGGACCACATTCCACTACTTTTGTTCCTTCCTCTTCTTCTGAACCTTCTGTGAGTGAGGTTGTGAGTGAAACTGTCAAACCACCTGTGAGTGAGATAGTTAAACCCGTAGAAGTTTCACCACCTAAGAAGATTAGGGTAGACTTAAGAGAATCTAAACCTAAGGAGCCTACCAAATCTAAGGACAAGATGCATGGTAAACCTGCTTGGGTTTGTCATTATTGTGGTAAGTCTGGACACATTCGTCCTAACTGTTACAAGCTTCAAGCTGATAAGAGACCAACTAAACCAAAAGTACCTGTGCCTCAAGCACAAGATCCTATGGCACTAATTGGTGAATTGGTAAAGGTGTTAAACCTTTATTCCAATCCTGGAGTTGGGAATCACTCGAATGTGAATAAGAACTCCAATGCTCGTGGTGCATCTAAAAAGTTTTGGATGCAAAAGACTCGAACTAACTGAGTCTTTCTGACATGGTCCTTGTGCTTAATTGCTCTATTCTTTGGTGACCATTGTTCTTTGGTTTGTGTCTTTTTATTGTTTTTGTTCTAGGACTTGCATTGCATTACATTCATGCATTTCATTCTAGGATTTATTTGTTTTCTCTTTAAAAAAAAAAAAAAAAAAAAAAAAAGGGAAAAGTAAAAGCAAAAATTAGTTAGACACTATTTTTCTTGATTTTTGAAAAACAAGGTTGGTCTATCTTTTGACACATGTCATGTTCTGTGTACCTTGTTTAACTTTGATGAGCTTAAATATTGCACTTGACTAGTTAAAGCTTTGTAGTGCATGTTGTGTGGGAAAGATGTTTGTGGTTATTAATCACTTTGTCTTGATCTTGAAGTCACATGTTATTTGACTGTCGGACTTGATACTTTTGAGAAAGGCATAAATAACCATCTCACCACTGTTCACTAGTCAATCATGAACACCTTAGTGTATATCATAAGATTTTGTGCTCGAGAAAGTGTAGCACATGCACAAAAAGAACATAAGGTGTAGCCTCTTTAAATGCTTAATGCTTAAAACTGGTGTGTACTATTAGGCTTGATGCCATTTCACATAATCTAATCTGGTGTGTACTATTAGGCTTTATGCCAAATTTCACCTAAATAATGGGGCAAAAATACAAGAAACTTACATGATTGCAAGCTTTTGTTCTAGGAGATGTGGGAGTTATAGGATGTAACTCTTTAGGTGATAGTCTCTTTTAAATTCTATGTGATGAATTGTGTAGACTTTGTGTTTGATTGCTATTCACATATCACCTCACATGTATCTCAAGTTTTTGCTAGTATCACACACTACACAAGTTACTCTTTGTTAAACACTGTACATGCTAGTGTGTGTGTTTTTGGTCTGACCAACCAAGTTTGAAATTATCTTGCGATTTGTGCACAACATATTGGTTGTTTGAGAATATTCAAAGGAAGAATGATTGAAACTTGTTTTGAGAAAATTGGGTTTAAAATTTTGGGTTTTTGAAAAAGCATTCCATCTCATACTCATGCATTTTATTTCTGTAATTTAATGCTTTGAGGAGTTGTTTTTCAAAATTTGGTTTGTCTTTCAAAACTGTGATTTTTCTCAAAATTTAGTGAGCCTCTGCCCATTTCGATCGATCCAGCCTGATTTTCGATCAATCGAAAAAGTACTTTCATTTGTCTCAAAATGACTGTGTGTTTCGATCGATCGAATCTGATTTTCGATCAATCGAAAAAGTGCTTTCTTTTGTCTCAAAATGACTGTGTGTTTCGATCAATCGAATCTGATTTTCGATCGATCGAACATCGTGAAAAAGCTTTTTAAAAGGTACTTTTCTGACTTTTTCAAAGTTCCTATTTCAAAACTTTTCAAAGCTTTTTCCTCTCTCCGCGTTGGCAAGCTCAAATCAGAATTTTTTGTCGTTTTCCTCCGTTCTTTTTGCACAATCCCTCTCTCCTCAAGTTGGTAAGACACTTGTGCCCTTCCTTTTGAATTTATTTCCATGTTTTCATGCATTTATTCATGCATTTGAGGGTAATTTTCAGAATTTGCATAATTGGGATTTTCTGTTGATTCAAGCCTTATTTTATGAAATTGATCATTGGGTTTTTGTGGGGACACTTCATTAACATGATTATTACCTGTTAATTTGATCAAATTTGAGTTTGGTGAAAAATTGAAAAATCTAGGGCTTGTTCTTGATCCGAATTGGGGATTTTGTTAAATTGGGAAGATTTTGATGAAATTGACTTGTTGTGTAGTTGTAATTAAGCATTATAATCTATGTAATGTATTTTATAATGCTCAATTCATCTTTTTGGTAAAAAATTTCAACAAGTGGTTTTCAATTTTTGGGTTTTTTTTTTATAAAAATTCCATGTTCAAGCCAATTTTGTCAATTCAATCTCAATTGAACTTATTTGTTTACTGCATTAGATCATGCATCACAACATTATTAATGTTCATGCATCATATAGATTTCTGTTCTATATTTTTTTATTGTGCTAATTTGCAGTCTGCCCTTGGTTATGTTTTCTCTTGTTCTTTTTGGTTTTTCCCTTTGTGTCTCTGTCCTTTCCTTAGCACTATGCCTAGGAAAACTAGAGCCCGTAGGAATGTTCCCTCACCTTCTCCTTCACCCCCTCCATCCTATGATCGTGAGAGGTTTTCGAGTGAGAAAAACCAAGAGATTTATGAGAAGCTGAATGTTAGGAGAAAAATTTGGGCTGAGCGTTCTGTTCACTTAGATGAACTTGATCCTGCCATTAGGGCAAACTTTGAGCGTAGGGGCTGGTTACCCTTGGTGGATGTTTCTGATCCTCCTCCACCTTCTGCCTTGATTAGAGAGTTCTATTCGAACATCTCTATCCGCATCTATGATTCCAACACTCTAGTCAAGAGTTGGATACGAGGCGTAGAGTACACCCTTACTCCTGAGGTAGTGGCTGATGCTCTAGGGGTACCATTGGTTCGACATCCTGTCTATCCATTTGACGTGTCTCCCGAGATTAGTGATGTCTTGTCTTACATCACTGGGACTACTGTCCAGTGGGGTTCTGATCCTCGGATCACCTCTGCTGAGCTCTCCGGGTTACATTATCTTTTCTTTAGGATAGCGTGTCATTCTATCTGGCCCATTTCCCATGTTCACACTATTCCTCTTGAGAGGTGTGTATTTTTGTACGCTTTGGTTACTGATGCTCCTATTAGTTTTCCCCATCTTTTTCTTCGTTCTTTGAACGATGTTTATAGGAGTTCATCTTCTGCTCATGCTCTTGTACATCCTATTTTCATTCATAGGATTCTCCTTCATCTTGATCTTGGTGGCTTCCCTTCCTCTGAGCCCGTTCATGTTATTGCTCCTATAGGTGCGTCTTTTCTTAGACAAAGGGCTGCTCATCTTCGAGCTGGTTCTAAACACCCTAGGTCTGAGCCCTCTAGTAGCGCACCTCCTCCTTCTTCTTCTGCAGGTCTTGCTGGTGAGGATGTTACTGATCCAGTTGGTGATGATACTGCTGCTGCTGATGTTCCTCCACCTCCTTCGGCCGACTTCGATGTTCGTCGTACTTTGGAGACTGTCATGACCGTTCAGGCGGCTCATGGTCAGATTTTGGTGGACTTGCTAGATGAGTTTCGTGCTCTACGAGCTGACTTGGCGCGTCTTCATTCACCCTCACCACCTCCTTTTGATGGCGACTTGTGATTGCTCTTTGGCATTCCGTCACAAAAAGGGGGAGTGGTATTTTTGACTTGTAGAGGGGTTTTTGTAGTTAGGTGGAGACTTTTTGTTTTAAGGAGCTTGTGGAGTTTTTTAGATTGTATCTAGGTGCTTCACTTTGTATATCATTTTTGGGGATATTCATGTTAGGGGGAGTAACATTGATTGATATACATGTTATTTTTGTTGATTCTTGTTGCTTTATGATTCACTGCTTATTGATTTATATTTATGAGTTGATCATTCATATATGTCTTTATTTTGTGTTGTGTGAATCTTACAAGAATGTTATACCTGTTGTTTTACTCTTTTCTGTCACACATGCGTTTATGCGTTTGTTGAGTATTTCAGGAATATACAGGTTGATTCAACTAAAGCTGCTGTCTACACTTGCAACTGATGGATAGTAGTTAGGCTGAATTTGATTTTATGAGCATTACTTTTGTAAAGGGCTTTTACTTGTAAAACTTTGAGCTTTTAATTATGGTTTTGTCACGGATTGCCAAAGGGGGAGTTTGTTAGGTTCTAAGGTCTTAGGATTTTATGTATTTAGAACTCTAATTTGTAATGTTGGCAAACCATGATCAAAACATTGTATTTAGTCTTGTTTAGGCTTGCTCAAAGTTGGTTTATTATTGTACAGTTGGAATCGAGTGGCTGCAGAAGTACTTGGGACTTTTGGCCTGGCTCGATCGATCGAAGAATAGACTCGATCGATCGAAAATCGCACAGGTTGAATTTTCTGCAGAATTTCCAACTCAGCCCTACTTCATTAAACGTTTAGGGTTTTATGTTTTTACCCTAGGTATATAAACAAAACCCTAGCCACGTTTTTGAAGGTTGTCTATATTGTATTGTTGCTCATATTTTCTGTTTGTGTGAATCTCTTGTGAGATCTTCGAGGAGCTTTCCTTCACATAAACTTAGGGTTGTCAATCTCTTGATGATCAACTTAGTTGCAACCATTGGAACTTAAAAGAAAAGCAAGCGGGGAGCTTGTAGCTGATTGAAGAATTCAAGAAAGAAGTAGTCCGTGGATTCGGAGCTTGCGCGTGGTCGTGTCAGGAAGTTTGTACTGGTGGGTAGCATTAGGAAGTCGAGCGGGGAGCTTGTAGTCCTTCTGTAAGAACTTCAATTCTTTCATAGTGAATTCTTTTATGCCTTGAGGATCGGTGGGTCAAATCCTTCCCAGGTTTTTACCGTGTGGTTTCCTGGGTGATCATATCTTATGTTATTTATTATCCGCTGCATTATTATTCTTGATATGATTGTTAAATTGTTTTAACCTAGAATTGCTTAATTTGACTAAGTAACAACTTGGCTAATTAATCTAGGCTACGCAATTTGGTTGTTTTAGGGGTCTAAATAACCTGTCAAAAAGTAATGCATTTCATAATCATATTTATCACAAAATAATTTTTTATTATTGTAGAATTGTTTTATTTAAAATTTGAAACCTTAATTCTACCATAGTTGGTTGACTAATTTTTACATCTCTAAGTCAATTAAACACGTTTTGCATGCTACATGTAAACCTTCTTTTCCATAAGGGTTGAAATAATGTGCGTAATATTTTTTTTTCTATGGAAGTTAAAAAGAATAAAATTCACCTTGTCTTGATGTTTTCTAAAAATTAAATTTGGAGATTCTCTTTCAATAATTGTGAAAATTCCAAGCAATAATTCAGAAGGTAATACATGTTACATGTTCATGCTTTGATTGTGTAATTGTATGATTGATTTGGGTTGTAATTTATAAGTTGAATATGGTGGTGTATATCCAAAAGGGTTTAATTATGTTGTTTAGGATATTGAATATAGTGTTGTGTGTGATTTATAGAGTAGCGACGGTTGTAGTAATTAAAAATTGGTTTTTCATTGTCTTTTAAGTTAATAAAAACCTTACATATACTTTTTTTTTTTCAAAAAAGCTTTACATATTTTTTTTAACGTGAATCTTTACATATACCTTAATAAGTAAACCCTATACATTTCATTTTCTTAGATGCATAAAAAAAGACATCTATTCCATAATAATAGTGGCTAATTAGTTTTTTCATGTTCTCATTTATAACGTTTCTTACTATTATCATATTTTACTGGTTGTTGATTTTCATAATAGAGGCATTAAATGAGAGTTAAATTCTTAGAACCTTTCATTAGATTTTAAAAGTCATGGTGTGTGAAGAATATAAGCATTTAAGGACTTTTTTTTATATTTATTATTTATAAATAATGTTAAATGAAATGTCAAAAAAAAAAAAAAGATTTTGAAAATTTTCATCTTTATTTCTTATATATTTCTATTATTACTGAAGAATGTTTTCCTTTTAGTTTTGATAATAAATATGATTTTCTAGATTAGAGTTTGATTAGTTTCAAGTTTAAATTTTGTATGATTTTATTTAATTGTTGATTATATGATTTAATTAAGTGAATTTAATGATTTATTTATTTGCATTGTAAAGTTTATAATAACATTCGTAAGGTCATCTTTAATTAATTTTTTACTCCTTTAGCCGTCGGTCTCTTTGTTTTCCAATTAACGGTTACTAATTAATTTATTTAATTGACATTTGATTTCTTTTACTAATCTCTTTCTCTCCCTCTTTGTTAACATCCTATTGTTTTCCCAAATTTGATGATAATTCTAATGTACTAAATATGCATATTGTAACTTTTATTTTTATTTTTATTTTATTCCATTTTGCTGCCATTAAGTTAGTACATCCATAACTATTAGTTTATTATTTTATGATATGTTTGGTTTGATATTATTATTATTATTATTATTATAAATTTAGTGTTTCTAAAATAGCATGTGTTTTGTATTCTCTTTTTCTATTAATGCATTGTAACGTTTTATGGGAATACTTTATAAGAAAATTGTTTATTCTTTTTATTTTATTTTAATTGAGTGTTTCTAAATTGATATTTGTTTTGTATTTCATTTTTCCATTGATGCATTGTAACATTTCATGGGAAGACTTTATAAGAACAATTTTTATTTATTGAATAAAATATTATACGTTTAATTTTTAAAAAAATGAGACAAAATATAAATAATTATGATATGGAGGATGTTGCTAAATTTAAATGTTGAATAAAATAAGATGAGAATAAAATAATAAAAATGAAATGTATAGCAATAAACACCATATTATTTTAGTTATGCTATGTAATAAAATAATATTATATTTTTATATACTATCTTTATAATGCAATAATATAACATTTAACAACCAATGAGAATAAAAAAGATAACAACATAAAATATAAAACTAAATCATATCAAGCAGGATTACCTGTCAATTCCAATTTTGGCAAACTAACTGACTTCTAGTAGTCTAAAACTGATTTCTGCGATGCATTTGGTGGAGCTTTCAATACTGCATCAGTATGTTTTGATGGTCAACCTGTTACACTAAAATTAAAAAAAAAAAAATACCAAAAATTGAAGGAAAATATATATATATATATATATATATATATATATATATATATAGAGAGAGAGAGAGAGAGAGAGAGAGAGAGAGAGAGAGAGAGAGAGGGGCTTTTGTGTGTGGAAAAATAAAAATTATGCATGGAATAAGAGGGAGAATGACAATTTTATAGCATGAGGATAAAAATAAGAAGAGTAAAAAATAAAGGAAGATAGAAAGATAGAATAATATTAATATTGAGAGTAGGGGGGATATGAAAAGTTAAAATGGAATTTAATAATAAATAAGAATAATTAAAAAGAAGATAAATTAAATATGATATTTTGATTGTAATATAATAGAGTTTTTAATTCACTTTAAATGTTAAAAAATTGTATAAAAAAATTGGAAAAAAATTGATAATGACATGGCTGCTGACGTGGCTCAATGGGAGCGTAGCAACATTAAATGCTACGCTTCAGCTTTTAGTAATACTAGCCGCAAACCCGCGCGTTGTGCGTGATAATTATTTTTATGATGGTTTTTTTAAATTTTTTTTACAATTTAAACTAATTTAATAATGAGTAATGTATTTCATAATTATATTTTTATTTATTATAAGAACAATCCAAAACACCAAAAAAACATAAACTAAAAAAAAAATAATAAAACTTAACAATGATTAATTGAACCAATATTAGGATAAAATTTTGTTTTTGATAATCTATGATAGGCCACAAACTGAATGACCCCTTGTGATAAACCATAATTAATTAATTAGCCAAGTTGTTAATTAATCAATTAAACATGCAATTGCGTGGAAGCACAAACAAATCACCAAAAACTAAATATGAAGCGGAAATTAAATAACACGGTGATTTGTTTACGAATGGGGAAAACCCTAACGGCAAAAACCCCACCGGGTGATTTTCAGGTCACCACTCCCGAAACTCCACTATTATCAAATCAAGCGGTTACAAGTAAAGGAATCCCAAGTACCTTACCAACCTACAGTTGAACCCTTACCCCAATACCCAATTGGACTTGATCTGTAGTGACAATTTCCACCTTTGATGCACGGCTCCCAAGTACGTGACTAACCAATGCGCGGATCCCAGTACGCGACTTCAAACACCAACTTAGAAGGAGAGGTTGGCTGCAAAGTTCTTCAGTTCATCATACACGATGAAGATCAGGAAGATGCTTGGTTACAAAACCCTATGGTGCAAATACACAGCAACTTCAAGAGAAGATGAACTAGGTTAAGAACTTCATCTTTTGATCACAGTTTGCTTGAACAGAGATTGCTCAATGCTTTTTCAACTTGTGTCTTGTTTGACGGCTCTTAAAACAATCCTTTTATATGTTTTGGGTTAGAAGAAAAGAAGGCCCAAAACCATATTCACGGATCCCAAGGAAATCAAATCAGAAAAGCTGATTTTGTAATTCTCGACAGATAGCAGGTGTCGAGGAGCTATCGAGCAGGTGTCAAGAATTAATGAACTTGCACTTCAGCTTGCTTTTTCTTGGACAGACTTGATGACTTCAACACTTGATCTTGAAACCTTGTTTCTTGAAGTATTAAAAACACCTAGAACTACCCAATTACAAGTAGAGTGTGTTTTGTCATAAGGATTAGCCAATTTACATAAATAAGTGACATATGTTCTTGACAAGTGAAAACATATATGTCCTAACAATCTCCCCCTTTGGCAATCCGTGACAAAACCACAACAAACAAATGAACATATGAGAGAAGTCATAAATCACTCAACTCATATTCACTTGTTGAATACAATAACATCTATCCTAACACAAACTCTTGAAAAACTTTGCAAGAAGAGAGTTTATGGCAAGTAGACTTTGACAACCTGTATTTCTGAAACACTTTAAACAAAACTCATCAAGGCATCTTGTGTGAAACAGAAATCAATAGATTGCATACAAGTATAAAGAACATGTGTATAAAGATAGAGAAGAAACAACACATGAAGAGAGAGGTGAAAGAAACATCCATCCACATATATAAAGAAGTATAAGTACAATGTATGTAAAAATGGTCTAAGGACCTCATATACAAGATCAATGTATCTATAAAGAGAAAAGAAAAGATACATAAAAACCTCACTCCATCCCTCAAAAAATATCAACACTCCCCCTATCAAAATGTCCTATACTAACTCTCCCCCTAAGATGACTACTCTCATAACCCAAAACTACTCCCCCTTTTTGTCAAGAGTGACAAAGGGTAGAGTGTCATGTAGACATCTCATCAGTAGAGCTAGCATCATCATCATCATCATCATCATCATCCTCATCCTCAGAATCTGAAGTTGCTGGAGTAGGTGGTGAAGGAGTAGCCTCTGGAGCAAAGCCACCCATGGTCGCCTGCCGTCGTGCAATACGACCAACACGAACATTCACCTGATACAACTCAGCGGAGAGTGTATCAAGGCGAGTGTCCATGCGCTGCAGCTGCGCCATAATGTCTCCTAGAGATACATCGCCCGTAGAGGAAGAAGGAGCAGATGTAGATGGAGCGGATCAGGATCAGGATGGAGCTGATCTGGACGGAGCCGAACGAGAGGGAGGAGTGGCATCCGTCTGTCTCGACCTAAACTGAGCCTCACTACGTTTTACGGTAGCGGCATCTATGGCACAGATATGAGTGAAGTGGTCGGACACAGGAAAAGGTATAGAGAAATGGCGTAAGATCCTCGTGATAGCGGAAGGAAAGATGAGCTTATCACGGGATGCCGAATCTAGATGGACATCAATGATAGACAGGATGAAGTGAGAGGGAAAGTCTATAGTAAGATGCTCTAGAAGTGATAGCAAAAACCGAGCACGAGGCTCTGTGATAGAGTTGTAGTGAGAGAGAGGATGGAGTACAAAGGTCATCACCATGTTTAAGAATCTAGGACCTTTAGCAAAAGGCCTACATGATGTGTATAGATGCTCACCCCAATCAGCAGGACGCTGACAGAAGCCAGAGATGAGCTCATCTTTGGACACAGTCCTCAGACGCTCACAAGAAGGGTAATCGGGAAACTCTATCCTAGGTACCCTAAGTACATCCGCAACTAGCTGCGGTGTAATAGGGATGCGCGTACCTCGAACGCGAGTGAAAAAGAGAGGTACTGAACGATCAATCCCGTGCATGTTGGAGTTGAACTCCTGAATGAGTACGAGAGGACAAGTGACCGGGATGTCACACAGTGACCCCCATCCCCTACTGTGAATGACAGAGGGAAGGTCAGTGTTGGCGAAGTCCGCCAAAATGACTTGGCGTTCCGAATGAAAACCTCGTCTAGAGAAGTTCTCAGTAAATGCCTTTTGGGCATCTATATCACGGAACCGAATGTTAAAAGGAGTAGAATTAGAAGATGAAGATGCTCTAGAACGCAGAGGGTTCCGAGCAGGAGTGGTTTTACGTTTGGGTGCCATAGACACTACTAACGTAAAAGAATGAGAAAGAGAGAGAGGAAAACACTCAGAAAAGTTCCCAAAACAGTTCAAATATGACAAATGTATTGAACAATAAGTACGTATGCATGAGAATGCATGAACATGTGACATGCAAAGGAAAAAAAACATCATGGGCTCAGCCCAATCCAATCCTGGCAGCACACAAACAAAGAACACACATCTAAATGCATGTAAATATCATTATAATGCACATGAAATGCAATGTATGACATTTTAAAAACATTTAAGTGAAAAACCAACCCAAAATTTCAAGAAACACTCATCAATTTTGAAAAACCCCAAAAATTTCAAAAAATCCCAAAACCTAGGTTTCAAAACATGAAATGCATGAAAAAGGAAGGGAAAAATGATCTTACCAAGTGATTGAAGCAAGGGAAGACCGAAAATGATGAGGGTTTGAAGATTTGAGTGAGAGAAAAGTGGTTGGGAGATGAAAAGCCTTCGGACAGATCGAGAGAGAGATCGAGAGAATGAAGTTTGAATCGCAAAAAATCCTTATATAGACACTTCAGTAAATCTCGACAGTTGAGGTGTCGAGAGGTATCGAGGAAATGGCCGTAGACAGCTGAAGGTGTCGAGAAGGTGTCGAGGTACAAGACCAAATTCAGAGATCAGAAGCTCGAACGATCGACAAGGTATCGAGAAGACAGAAGATTTCTCGATCGATCCACCAGGTGTCGAGACAGGTGTCGAGATTGCAATTAGAAAAGGCTAGAGAAGCTCGACAGATGACCAGGTATCGAGGAGGTGTCGAGCCATCAATGAAAAGCAGTTTTTCGAGAAGAGAAAAACACAGACATGAATGCAATTCAATATACACCTCAACCATAGATCCACTCAACATATTAAGCTTTCAAAATCATCTCTTAATCAAGAATTTAGCACATGGATCCTCAAAAACACATACACACACTAAACAAGTCTAACCAATTTTATATTTCAAAAACAAGTCAAGACAGTTTAGTGAGCATACATTAGCATATGTAAACACTTGTGATGGCCAAATCACATTGTACCTGCACATGTATCAAGAGTAGCAAAGAATATTGCGTGTTGTGTGTGAAAAACATCGCAAGATTGCATATGTGTATACATGTTATGACGATCTGAGATATGAGAAAATAACTTTAACTCACACACAATCATAACTGTTTGATGGGGACTATCACCTTCGAGGTACATCCTATGACTCCCACATCTCCTAGAAAACACGCTTGCAATCATATTTAAAGCATTTTTGATCTTTTTGCTTTTTATTTTCTTTGCATATTTTCTTTTATTTTAGCATATCATGCATGGGCATATAAAGAGAGAAAAGAAATACCCAACATGTTAAGCATAGACATTGCACTTTTGCTATGCCGAAGCATACGGATGTCTTTGACACTGCACTTTTGCTATGCCGAAGCATACAGGTGTCATACATGATTGGCGGGCAACAGTGGTGAGATGGTCATTTATGCCTTTCTCTTAGGATTTTCTAGTCCTACCCGTCAAAAAGAGTGATATGAGTGTTAAGTTTAAGAGATATTACTCATCACAAACAAGAGCCACAAAGCTCACTTGCTTAGTTGTGCATAGAGATGCTCATCTAAGGTACAAAAGATACAAAGTTTAGAAAACTTTGTTTCATTGGCCATCCAAGGTACACAAATACCAAAGTACACAAAACACACACTGTTTTTGTATTTTTTTATTTTTCAATTTTTTATTTATTTTTATATTTAAAAACAAAATAAACAAAACTGAAAGTAAACACACAAAACATTTTAACAAAGCAAAGCAAAAACTAGACTGACTCAGCAGAAAAGCAAAACAGAAAAACAAGAAGGGAAAAGAAAGTGATGAAATCACTTAAAGTCCTTTTTCTTCCACACCTTGGAAGAGCCTTTCCTTTGATTGAATCCTTGAACCGGTGGTGAGGGGGAAGAATTGAAACCGTTCAGATTCGAAAGGAACATGAGGGCTTTTAGAAGATCTCCAAGAGGAGCAAGAGAGGATTGAAGCTGATTTTGGCTTCCGGATGCTATCATGCCATTGCTCTGTTGAGTGGCTAACCACTTATAGCAATTTGGTCGAGTATGACCAGCAGCTCCACAATGATGACAGAGATGCTGCTTCTTTTGTTTAAGCTTTTGAGAGTTAGCCTTCTTAGCCCTAGGGTTTTTAGCATCTTTCTTATCTTGCTTAGGGGGTGCTCCTAAGATAGATTTACCCTTGTCTAAGTTCTCACTAGCTAATTCAGTTTTAACATCAATATTCTCAATTTTAGTGTTATTAGCAGGAGGAACAAAAACAGTATTGCTAGTAGAAGCAGTATTAGAGAAAGAAAGACCATACCCCAAACCAGTTCGATCCGAAGCAGATTTCTGATTGCTAAGCATCTCATCAAGCTTTGCACTTGAAGTCCTCTCCAGTTGAGCTCTGACTTGAAACAGCTCCGCTTCAAGCTTCTTGGTCTTCTCAGCCAAGAAGTTGTTTTCAAATCTCAGTGCTCCAATAGTTTGATTCGCCTCATCAAACTTTGTGGAAAACTTTTCACGATCAAGTTCCACATCACTGAGCTTCTTGGTGGCCAGCTTATATAATTTCTCATGCTTTTCAGAGAGCTTGTAAAGCTCCTCATAGGCTGAATGGATATCATCTTGATCATCCATCTTCTCAAATTTGGACTCCAGCAGTTCTTCTTCTTTATCCACTTCTTCAACAATCCCTTCAGTAGGATTGACTGTGGCAGTGAAGGCATTTAAGATTCCGTCATCCTCATTGTTGGAATCATCTTCAAGCTCAATGTCACTCAAGGTTACAGCAAGTGCCTTACTCTTCCCAATGCTCTTGAGATATGTCGGGCATTCATGCTTCATGTGACCGAATCCATGACACCCAAAGCACTTTGGTCCTGTGGGAACAGTGTACTGATCGCCATCCTTAGCATCCTTCTTCCCTTTGTCTTGGCTTTTAAACTGGGAAGAACTGAACTGCCTGTGGTTCTTGTCGAAGCTCCTTCCATTGGCATTCTTCATAAACTTCTTGACCTGCCGGGTGATGTAGGACTTCATCTCGAAATCTTCATCATCAGAAGACTCATCTGTATCACTGCTCTTTGCCTTTAAGGCCATGCTTTTGCCTTTACTTGACTTGCCAATCCTAGATAACCATATCTCATAGGTTTGCAAGTTTCCAACCAGCTCAGTCAAAGGAATCTTGTCAATGTCCTTTGATTCCTCTATCGCTGTAATCTTGGCATGGAATCTCTCAGGTAGAGATCTGAGCACTTTCCTTACAACCTTGGGCTCAGGGATGGTTTCCCCAAGATTGAAGACTAAGTTCACTATGTCCTTGAGCTTGGCATAGAACTCATCAAACGACTCATCCTCCTCCATCTTAATTTCTTCAAAGCTTGTAGTGAGCCTCTGAAGCTTTGAATCTTTGACAACCTTTGTTCCTTCATAGGTTGTCTGGAGGATGGTCTAAGCCTCCTTAGCAGTTTCAGTTGAGGATATCTTCTTGAACTCCTCATTGGTAATTGCGCTAAATAGTGCATTTAACGCTTTGCTGTTGAAGTTAGCCGCCTTGATCTTTGTGTCATCCCAATCAGCCGGTTCTTCATTTGGCTTCGTCCAGCCAATCTCTACAGCTTGCCACACCTTTTCATCTAAAGACTGCAAGGAAGATCTCATGCGTACTTTCCAATATGCATAGTTAGTGCCATCAAATAAAGGAGGTATGATTAAAGATTGTCTTCTATCCATAACAAATAGGGGTCAATGGATCAACACAGTAAAGATTAAACCTAATCAGAGTGTGCTCGCTCTGATACCACTTGATAGGCTACAAACTGAATGACCCCTTGTGATAAACCCTAATTAATTAATTAGCCAAGTTGTTAATTAATCAATTAAACATGCAATTGCGTGGAAGCACAAATAAATCACCAAAAACTAATATGCAGCGGAAATTAAATAACACGGTGATTTGTTTACGAATGGGGAAAACCCTAATGGCAAAAACCCCACCGGGTGATTTTCAGGTCACCACTCCCGAAACTCCACTATTATCAAATCAAGCGGTTACAAGTAAAGGAATCCCAAGTACCTTACCAACCTACAGTTGAACCCTTACCCCAATACCCAATTGGACTTGATCTGTAGTGACAATTTCCACCTTTGATGCACGGCTCCCAAGTACGTGACTAACCAATGCGCGGATCCCAGTACGCGACTTCAAACACCAACTTAGAAGGAGAGGTTGGCTGCAAAGTTCTTCAGTTCATCATACACGATGAAGATCAGGAAGATGCTTGGTTACAAAACCCTATGGTGCAAATACACAGCAACTTCAAGAGAAGATGAACTAGGTTAAGAACTTCGTCTTTTGATCACAGTTTGCTTGAACAGAGATTGCTCAATGTTTTTGCAACTTGTGTCTTGTTTGACGACTCTTAAAACAATCCTTTTATATATTTAGGGTTAGAAAAAAAGAAGGCCCAAAACCATATTCACGGATCCCAAGGAAATCAAATCAGAAAAGCTGATTTTGTAATTCTCGACAGATAGCAAGTGTCGAGGAGCTATCGAGCAGGTGTCGAGAATTAATGAACTTGCACTTCAGCTTGCTTTTTCTTGGACAGACTTGATGACTTCAACACTTGATCTTGAAACCTTGTTTCTTGAAGCATTAAAAACACCTAGAACTACCCAATTACAAGTAGAGTGCGTTTTGTCATAAGGATTAGCCAATTTGCATAAATAAGTGACATATGTTCTCAACAAGTGAAAACATATATGTCCTAACAATCTATTAAGGTTATTTTATTTGTAAAAATTATATTTTCGGCCGCCCAAAACATATTATCAAATAAACAATTATTAGCAAAATCTAAGAATTAAATTTCTATACATGCATTGTTATAAAATAATAATAATAAAAATAAAATTACAAAAGTTAAAATTTGTCACCTATTCGATTATTTTCGTTTGGCTAACTTTTGTTTTTCTTTAAATAAATAGCATTAAGAGTACTTTTAATACAACTATTAAGAGTACTTTGTCCACCACAAAGGATTTGAAAATAAACAAAAATTAGTAAATTCTCATAATTTAACATCTAAATTGAAACACTATAAAAAATCATGCTATGTAACAGAATAAATACCAAATTATTTAAATCATGCTATGTAATAGAATAATATTATATTTTTATATGCTATGTTTAATTCTTTAGAACGCAATAGGATAACATTTAACAATTAAAGAGGAAAAAAAAAAAAAAAAAAAAACAACAACAACAATTTAAAAAACAAAACTAAATCACAATTTAAAAAACAAAACGAAATCGCATTAACCCAAAATAGAGTTTTAAAAAATATAAAAAATTATCAACCTAAAGTAGAGATGCAAGAAAAATAAAAAAAAATAAAAAAAATCCACCAAAAATTGAGAGAGAAAGAGAGAGAGAGAGAACCATTTTTTTTTTTTTTTTTTTTTTTTTGTGTGAGGGAAAACTATGCATAGAATAGAAGAGATAATGACAAATTTATAGTAAGAGGGTGTGAATAAGAAGAGACAAAAATAAAGGAAGATGAAGGGAAAGAGGAAGAATGATATTAATGTAGAGGGTAGTGGGGAGATGAAAAGGTAAGGGAGAGAGAAAGATTGAAGAAGTAGTGGAGAGATGAAATGGTAAGGGAGAGAGAAAGGTTGGAGAAGTGTAAATATTAAAAAAAAAATGTTAAAAACAATTATAGGAAAATTGAAAAAAAAAAAAAAAAAAAACCCTAAAGCTTGAAAGGCTTCAACGTTGTTGTTTTTTTTTTTTTTTTTTTTTTTTTTTTTCTTTAAGCTGAAAAGGCTCACACAAAACCCTAAAGCTGAACTGAAAAGGCTTTGGATTGGGCTTGATAGTGGAACTAAATAAATAAGAGGTGGGCTGGATTAATTATACAGATTTATTATAGGGTGATAGTGGAAGTAAATAAATAAGTAGTGGGCTGGATTTATTATAGGGTGATAGTGGAAGTAAATAAATAAGTAGTGGGTTGCATTTATAGGGCTGAAAATTGTAAAAACCATTTTAAAATTGTAGGACAAATTATATTTAAAAAAAAAAGAAAGAAAAAAAAAGAATGACGTGGCAGTTGATATGGCGTAACGTGAGAGCAGCAGCATTAAACGCTACGATTTAGCTTTTAGTAATAAATATAGATATAGATTTAAAAAAATTTAAGTTCATCTTCATCCAATTGTACTAAAATAACATTCACACGTTTTCTCAAGGTCTTTCAACAAATGCACAACAAAAAAATTGTCATAGGTAGAGACACCTACATGCACTTGGCCACATTTTTCTTAAAATTATTTTTTTGGATACCAGGAACAAAACAGAAGACAAAAAACAGAGTCCCCAACGAAAAATAGCCTCCAAAAGAGAAACAAAGTAGCACACTCTATTGCTTTTGGCACCCATGACTTACATTTGTTTTTATGCACTTGGCTCCTTAGCTTCTAACAACTATGGAATCCTTTTATTATTATTTGCAGTAGATAAAAGGAACGATATGCATTATTTTGACTACAAAGATTGCACTGATTGTAAAGACAGAGTTAAGACAGTAACTTGTGCCCATCAATCTGAACTTGAAGAAGTTTCAATCCCTTGAGAAACAGTCGCTACCATTGGATTTTCTGAAAGGCGTTGGAAATATAGAGGAATTTGAGGCACGTCCACTTGCATCACTCCTTCAAGAATTTGAACTACCTGGCCCATAGTTGGTCTATCCCTTGGATCATCTTGAATGCACCAACAAGCAACATTACAAGCTCTAGTTAGCTCTTCCATGTTGGCATTTCCCTCTAATTTGTGATCTAGTAGTGTCAGAAGGTCTTCCCCTTTGTTTATCGCAATTGCAACACGAGCTGGAAAGTAGTTACGTATCTCTCCATCATCACCATCTAGCATGTCCATATTTCTCCTACCAGATACTATCTCGAAAAGAAGCTTCCCATAACTGTAAACATCAACTTTTGGAGTAACAGCTTCACCTGAAATCCATTCTGGTGCTAGATAGCCCCTAGTTCCCCTTATGGTGGTCAGCACACGACTGAAGCCCCGTCCAATTACTTTTGCGAGACCAAAATCAGCCACTTTTGGATTATATTCAGCGTCCAACAATATGTTCTCTGGTTTGATGTCAAAATGCATGATACAATCTCTGCAGTTATCATGAAGGTAAGCCAACCCTTTAGCAATCCCAATCGCAATATGATATCTTGTCTTCCAATCCAAAATCTTGGAAGCGTTTTGGAACAAATGGGATTCTAGAGAACCTTTTGGCATGTAATCATAGACAAGAAATCTTTTTGAAGCTTCTACACAAAAACCACGAAGGCGAAGAAGATTAACATGCTGGATTGCTCCAAGTGTGCTAACTTCTGCACGGAATTGCTTCTCACCTTGATCTAGACTTCTTATTTTCTTCACTGCGATAGTTGTTGAATTTGGTAATGTCCCTTTGAAAACAGAACCAAAACCACCCTCCCCAAGTTTTTGGGAGAACTTTCTTGTTGCTCTTTGTAAATCTCGATACTTGAACAAAATCAAAGAAATATGTACTTCTTCCAGTACAACAGTGGAATGTCTGCTCCGAATAATTGCCAATCTAATGGAAATGAGAAGAATGAGTACAAGAACAATTCCAACAATCCAAGCTGCTTTTTTTGACATATGGGTTTTACTTCCCACTAGCTCAGATGCTGAAATGCGAATATGAAAATCTTCACCTAACTCATTACCAGAAGAAGGTTTTAGATATATAGGTGCTCCTTTGAAAATTGAACACCCATTATTATAAGAGTAAGCAACACAATCACAGCTACTTAAACAGTGAAATTTGCATTCTTCAACATTTTTTACTGCTGGAAGAACTGATATTACTGAAAAGAGCGCGTTGTGCATTGTGAGGAACTTGTCATCTGAGCATTGTAAAGGATCTCTTCTCACACACCCTTCTTTATAGTCATGTAAGTCCCAATTTCTTGAATTTCTTGGTCTAAACCCAATCGGGCAAGTACAAAGAGGTACATTCTGCTGATTGCAGATGCCATACTCCCAGCAGAAACCCACAACCTCACAACGTTGCTGAGGTGCCTTCCAAACCAAATTCCATTGGTGTAAATCCTCATCCCATACATAGAGAGTGAGCTCCCCGATGTTATTCAAAACAATTCTTGCGAATTTATAAGGGGAAACAACAGAGTATATAAAATAGCTTTCATTCTTATTGGAAACATATGATACATTTATGTATTGGTTGGTCAATTCTTTCCTAGACAGATTCCCACCATATTTAGTATTATGATTAGGACCGTATTCCGAATTATATAGTACCAAGTGACCCGTTCCATTTTTTTCTACTTCTAATTCAGCAGAGAACCAGCCATTGCTAAGTGTATTGAAACCAAGCAACATCTTGGCCCCTGGCAGCCACGTATCCCCAATAGTCTGCCACAATACAATATTATCTAATTTATTTCTTAGGATAAAATTTCCGTTGTCAAGAAGCACCCCTACCCATATGGTAGAATTAGAATAAGAGTAATAAGGCCCAAGATGATCACTTCTAACTCCTTTTTTTATTACCCATAGTTCACCATCCTTAGAAAGTTCTAGTGCCATAGAGCCTGGCTCCAAGCCTAAGTATGTTAAATCTTCTTCCCAAACCACTGTAAACTCTGCTATCAATTTATACCATATGCCTAAGTTATAGTGATGAGACTTACCAGGTCTGAAGAAACCCATTTCAAAAATTCCACTTTTGGAAGTAAGGGTCTGATTCCATGCCAGAGATTTACCTGGGTAAATTGTATCAGATGCAGCGGCGAGATGGGCTTTGAGTACTGACATGATGAGGAAGAGTATAGCAAAATGAGACCACCATGAAACCTTGCTTGTGGTACAGATTTCCAGATTTTGGCTTCTTCTTTGCGCCATATTGCTATTGCAGATCTTACTATAACGAATATCAAGTGAGATCTTTCTGTTTTCTTCTTCTCTTTAATTTTATTTAGGTCGCTTTTTTTAGCTCTGGACTTTTTAAAGTCCAGAAAATCAAAGTCGTCTTAATGGTCCAAGAACATTGTCAAAGTTGTTGCTTTTTGACCTATGTAATTGGAAGACAGGGCAAATTGTTAGATACTTTGGAGTGGATAAATTGTGCTCTATTTTTTCATATTTATTATAAATTCTACTATGAATTTAATAAGTAAACCTTGTCACAAATATATAAAAAAAAAAAAATTATTTTTTATGATCTGAAAATACATTTTACTCTACTATCACAAACTTTTGGTGTGATGGTAACTCAACAAGTATAAGTGCTTGTGGAGTGTAAGGGACAAGAGTCGAGGTTTAAGTCTCCAGAAAGAAACTTCACACATATTTAAATTAGACTAGAGTAAAATTCTATCTTATATATAAGAAAAAAAAAAAACCTTTTACTTTGAAGTATTGAAGTTTCTATACATGTTTACAATTTCGAAGTTAAATATTATTACACGTAATACATATAGTCCCAAAAATATTTGTATGGTCATTATTGCTTTTTTTAACATATACAATTTGTATGGTCATTAGAGAGGCACGTGTCACTCTCATTGAACCAATTTTACGTCATTTAAATAATCTTTTCTATATTTTTTTTTTTTAAAAAAAAGAAAAAAACTCCTCTTTCTTTATCTTATTTTATTTTTTTGGCTGAATAATATTATAGACCAGAACAAAATGGAGAATTACATACTTTGAAAACAAAAAAAGGACCAAAACAGCCCAATTATGTGTCATAGAATTAAACACTCTTAGCACAAAAACAAAACAACAGACAACATAAATTCCCAATCGGCAAGTAATGAAGAAAATAATAAGACCATTTAGGAAAAGAAAAAGAAAAAAAACCAAGTAGTAAATTGATTGAACAAAGTTTGTAAAATGGTGGAAGGGAAGGGAAGGGAAGTTTTATAGGATGGAGCAATTAATGGGCACGAGTTCTAACATTCAGCAGTTTGATGGTCGTACAATTTTTTTCTTTAATATTTTAGATTTTTTTCATAATGCCGTGCCTTGAATTTGAAATTAAGGCTTTAAGTTGCATAGTTTTGGGATTTTCTTGTTTTTATTGTACTATCTAGCGCACCAAATGTAGGAGGGCCTAGTTTCTTCAAAAATTGGGCCAGTGCATGATAATGAAAACTAAGGGTCGTATGGTTCAATAATATTTAGGCAATTGAACTATTGGAGTTATGATCTAAAGAAATTGAACCTGCTAGTATCTTTCTTCTTAAATTGAATCAGAATGCATAGTTTTATTGAGCTAAGTTTAACACTAAAAAAATGAGTTTAATAGAAAGTTTAGATCTTTAAACCACTAGAAACATTCATCAACATGTGTTTGCTAGAAAATTTAATGCATAATCATTTTCAAATGATTTTAGTACCATGAAAGAATATAAGGCATAACTTTGTTGAGCTAAGCTACTATGGCTATTTTGCTTGACCCCTGAATAAAATTTCTGTCTCACCAATATTCATTTGTCCTAGGTGATAAAGAACTTTCTTGATACTAACAGAAATCTCATCAATACATACTTCTCATCTCGATGGGAAAGGGAAAAACAAAAACCTAAGAAGGAAATATTTTTTTTTATCAGTCTTTCTTACCTTATAATTATGTATATTTTGATATTTTTAAGCCCTCCCCCAACATTATGTATATTTTTATCAGTAAGTATTTTTTAGTTCAATTATTTTATTATTAAATTGTTACATTTTCTTTCAATGAAATACTTTTTTTTCTTTCCCTATCTTATTGTAAGTAAAATCTAAAATAAATTTTATTGTCTGCAGCTTGTTGTTGGGCCATGGCAATAATTGTGGTGGAAACGATTCAGGGTATTGAAATGCTTAATGTCGCCACCTGAGTTGTTTGATTCAGTGTGACCTAATGCATTAAGCATTGAAGGAAATGGTGGATATGGGAAGTCCACCCTTTTATGCTTTCGAATGGATCACTGATAATGGTCTCACTATTGAAGAATTTTATCCTTCCAAATAGTATGATTATTGTTATCAGCCTCGGAAACTGTAAGTAACGCGCGCTAATTGTTATTTTATTTGAAAGAACAATAGATGTATATAGAATAGCATATAATATTTAGACCAGTAAACAATCAAATCAGAATTAGTTATTCGTCTTACTTTGAAACTTTTGCTGCTAAACTCTTGATTTTAATAACAATTTTTGATCTAGTCGAAAACGTATAGGACCATTGCAATCATTTAGACTATGAGTATATTTGATAGACAAAACATAAATTGGGGCAATGCACCAATCTTGTTTCATGGCTTCTGAAGTAGGCATTGAAAGTTCTTGGCAGACATATTTAACTAAAAGGACAAAGTTTAGATACAGTATTTTAGGTACTGTTCCTAGGTATCTCTTTTAAAATTCTCCCACATGTCCAGTTCCTTAATAATGCAAATGACAAGTTAACAATCCGTATCTTTCTTTTTCTCCCTGTTGAAACCCAACCTGCTGGCAGGAAAGAAACAAGAAAACCTCAAATCCCATTGAGGAAAATGCCTATAAAAAAAAAGCCTTAACGGATTCTTTTTATTTTTTTATATAAAAAAAGCCATAACAATACTTTAAATAATCTTAAATGACAACAATTCAAATCAAAGGGTAGAGCAGAAGTCCATTTTTTTAAGAGGAAGAGCAGCATTCATTTTACAATATTATTACAAAAAATTAGACATAAAAATTGACATAAATAACCACAACAAATATGAATTAAAGTGTTTAAAAGTAATAACCAAAAGATAAATTTAGTTCATTTCAAAAAAATTAATCAAGAAGAAATGATATGTATCATTGTTGTATGCTTTGAGAAAGGGACTTGTGTCATCGTTGCATACATTCTCCAGTTTGAGGATCCAACTTTTATAAAAACAAAATCACAGATAAAATAAATTCCCATTTGACAAGAGAAGATCATTCAAAAAGACCAAGTCGTATAATTGTTTAGACCAGAAAGACAAACTTAGCCACTTAACTGTAAAATGGTGCAAGTGAAGGGCTTTTTGATAGGATGGAACAATAGATATGAGTTCTACATTCAGCGGTTTGATATTTGTATAATTTTTCCTAAATATTTTAGAATTTTTCATACCTGCAGTGCCTTGAATTTGACATTGATGCTTTAATTTGCATAGTTTTAGTATTTGCTTGCTTTTGTTATTGTTGTTTGGAATGTGATGAGTGTTTGCATTTTTTTCCCAATTTTTTCTTAACAGTTATTTTTTTGTTTGTTTGTGATTATTTGAATTTTCATTCAATCTTTTAGGCCGTAAATAGCTTGGAGATAGCTTTGGTAAAGTAAATTGTAAATTTCACATAGAAATAAAAGGCAGTTATAGCTTTGGTGAAGTGTTTCTATATTGTTCTGGTACCAGTCTTGCTTCTTCTCATGCGTGGGCAACAGACAGCAACGGCCTAATATGGTGAATTCCACACGGGTCATTATATGGGCAAAGAAATTTTTATTCCCAATCAATTGCAAGAAATTTTAGAGGCATCAGGAGTAGGAAACGGTTCTCCATTTAAAAAATAAATGGAGGGAATTCAAATTCTACTTGTTGTCATGGGCTAAATTAGAAAACTGTAGGCAACAGAGAGGAAGTAACAAGAAGATTAATGAATATGTTGACAATGAATACAGTCTTGCTGTGAAACATTTATTTGAATTTCTGTGTTACAATGATGTGTCAACTCTGTCAAGCTTCTTCTGAAAAAAAAAAAAAAACCTTTGTCGAACACTGTATTAATGCTTTTCTGAACTACTGCTCCTCAAGTCATGAGAACAAACCTCAGCATTAGATACCATAATCTAGCAACAATTGGCCACTAAAAATCATGTATTTATTTTCCTCCAATAAAGTGGCATTTGCTCAAGTGTTTGCTGAAAAGCTCGGCATCATATTTAAATTGGAGGATAATATGATAGAGAGGTTTCGAACAATTAAAATAAATCCAACCCCACTTCCACTTTGGTTGAGCTGGATATGAATACCCAAGTCCAACCATAAGGGATTGAATTTTGTGGCTCCTATCTAGGCAGCTGGCACCGGATGTAGGAGGGCCTAACTTCTTCAAAAAATGAGGCTGTGCATGATAAAGAAACTGTTAAAAACAGAGATTAAGAACAGAGATATAGGGATTAAGAGAAAGATAGACAATTACTTCGAGGGAACCAACCTCCTGAACTTAGAGAAGAAGAAGATAAGAGAAGTTGAGATAGGTTCAGCTAATTTTCTGGATAATTCCTCATTGATCATGTCAACTGAATCCCATTTCCCGCCTAAGCTAACCAACTAACTAACTGAATAAAGCTCAGCAGCAACTACTCAATTACTAAACTACCCTGCTAGCAATACTAACATACAATTCTCATATGACTGTATCAGTACACACAATATATAGCTACATACAACAGATAGCTAATGAAACAGCCGCAAAGCCTAACAGAAACTAAAGGGTTGTACGGTTCAATGGTATTAAGACAATTGAATTATTGGAGTTATGATCTAAAGAAATTAAGGCTATTCAGCCACAAAACCAGTCAGCAGCAGATTGGCATTTTATGATTCCATTTGAGGCTTAACAAGAAACATGGCAAGGAAAAGAAAGTAACAAATACACATCAAACAAGTTGTTACACAGAAGTGCATATTGGTAGGCACACCTACATGCACTTGACTCCTTAGCTACTAACAAATGGAGTCTTTTTATCTTAATACGTGTTACATAAATGTGGGAAAGCATTTTTCCACTGCAAAAGAGTTCACAAATGATAAAGACAAAGTTGAGACATAGTTTGTTTTACATTAATATGAACTCGAAGAAGTCTGAGTCGCATGGTCAACAATGGCATCCGTTGGATTTTCTAGCAGGTGTTGGAAATAAAGAGGTACTTGAGGCATGTCCACTTGCATAACTCCTTCAAGAATTTTAATTACCTGGCCCATAGTTGGTCTATCCCTTGGATTGTCTTGAATGCAACAAGAAGCAACTTTACAAGCTCTAGTTAGCTCTACCATGTTGGCAATGCCCTCTAATTTGTCATCTACCAGTGTCAGAAGGTCTTCTCCTTTGTTTATTGCAATTGCAACACGAGCTGGAAAGTAGTTACATATCTCATCATCTAGCATGTTTATATTTGTCCTACCGGATAGTATCTCAAAAAGAAGCTTTCCATAACTGAAAACATCAACTTTTGGAGTAACAGCTTCACCTGAAATCCATTCTAGTGCTAGATAGCCCCTAGTTCCCCTCATGGTTGTCAAAACTCGACTGAAGTCACGACCAATTATCTTTGCAAGCCCAAAATCAGCCACTTTTGGATTATATTCATCATCCAACAATATGTTATCAGGTTTGATGTCAAAATGTATGATACAATCTCTACAATTCTCATGAAGGTAGGCCAACCCTTTAGCAATCCCAATGGCAATATGATATCTTGTCTTCCAATCCAATATCCTGGAAACCTTTTGGAACAAATGAGATTCTAGAGAACCTTTTGGCATGTAATCATAGACAAGAAATCTTTTTGAAACTTCTACACAAAAACCACGTAGGCGAAGAAGGTTGACATGCTGGATTGCTCCAATAGTACTAATTTCTGCACGAAATTGTTTATCACCTTGCTCTAGACTTCTTATTTTCTTCACTGCAATAGCTCTTGAATTTGGCAATGCCCCTTTAAAAACAGAACCAAAACCGCCCTCCCCAATTTTTTGGGAGAAGTTCTTTGTTGCTCTTCTCAAATCTCTGTACTTAAACATAATTAAAGAAAATTCCACTTCCTTGAGTGCACCAGTGGAATGCGTCCAAATAATTGACAATACAATGCCAATGAGAAGGATGAGCACAATGAGAACTCCAACAATCCAAGCAACCTTTTTTGATATCTTGATTTTACTTCCCATTGAAACGCGAACATGAAAATCTCCACCTAACTTATTATCAGAAGAAAGTTGTTCTAGATTTCTGAGTGTTTCTTTGTAAATTAAACACTCATTATTATAAGAGTAAGCAAAACAAGAGCAATTGCTTAAGCAATTTAATTTGCATTCTTCAACATTTTTGACGATTGGATATTCTGCTGCTTCTACAAAGCGCATATTAGGCATCGTGAGGAACTTGTTATCTGAGCATTCTAAAGGCTTGCTTCTCTGACACCCTCCTGTGTACTCAAGTAAGTCCCACTCTCTTGGATCTTTTGGTCTAAATCCTTTGGGGCAATCACAAAGAGGTGAATTCTGCTCGTTACAAATGCCATTGTCCCCGCAGATACCCAAAATCTCACAACGATGCAGAGGTGTCTTCCAAACTGAATTCCATTGGTGTAAATCATTGCTCCACACATAGAGAATGAACTCCCCGGTGACATTCAAAACAAATCTTGCGAACTTTTAAGGGGAAACAATAGAATATATAAAATAGCTTTCACTATTATTATCGGAAACATAGGATACGTTAACGTATTGGTTAGTCAATTCTTTTGCAGACAGATTCCTGCCATACTTATACATATGATTATCTCCATAAAATAATGACATATAACCCGTTCCATCTTTTCCTAATAATGCAGCAGAGTAAGGCCCATCAGTTAGGAACGGATGATATGGAAAACCACTTTCATTGACACTTGTACTTGTTTCGAAGGCAGCCCCTGGCAGCCATGTACCCTCTTCAGCTCTTTGTTATTTTAATCGGACCTCAGTTACACAGGGAGAAGAGTTCCCAAAGGAAACTGCCTTTATATTTTACTTCTGCGACGGAAAGAGTTGATAATATTATCATTTGCACTTACCCCATACTGAGTACCATATTTCTAGGGATTTTTGCCATGATCCTAACCGCCTACTTGTTTTGGCTTGGAAGTCAGGATTTGGAAATTGGTCATCAATAAGGGTTTGCAGAAGAGAGTTTACATGTTGATATTCTCTGTTTCCAGTTTCCTACCGTTAAGGGTTCTATTACTTGGTCTATCTGTTTTGATTAAACCAGATCAAATTCTGTTTCAAGTTCTTGTTTTGTTGGCTTTCTTTGCCCTTTTTTGTTGTGCGGGGGTGTGTATATGCATGCTTGTGTACTACCCAGTTGCAGATTCTTTGGCCCTGGGAAACCTACAGGACATAGAGGCTAGGAGAAGGGTTGACGATGATCACAATGATACCATTTCTCTTATAGCTAACCAAAGCCATCTTGAAGAAGAAAGTGGTCGGATTAGTCCCAGTAGAAATTCTGATGCCTCAACAAAGCGTGGATCGATTTCTTTTCGTACTTTTGAGAGGGATGGGACTTCAATGGGGACATTTGTGGAATTGAGTCTCTTCTCTCCTAGTCGAGATGCAACCCCACCAGGATCTCCTCCACTTCTTGGCTGTCCCATGCGCCCTCCTACACAAGTTCTTGGACCCTAAAAGCAAGTGAGAAACTGAGTACTTGGTGAATATCAATTTTGTGGTAAAGAAAAACTGATTGTAAAGGGTTTAGCTGCAATAAAGATTTTAATTCTTGGTTTGTGTTCTAATTTTAGATATGATGGTTTTTTTTGAAGGAATTTATGATCTGTGTTTCTCTTTTTTTACCATTTCTATAACCATTTTTTCCCTTAATTCTCCGTTCTTGCGCTTATACTTTCAATGAAGGCATATATTCATGTTAGATAGGAATTTGGTTGGTACAACGTGTGTCATCTGCACTTTCTTGAGTATTATTTTATATTGATGTTTCTTGATAATGATGGATCATCTTTTTGCTGTTGGTAAAGCTATGTTCGTGGGACGAAAAGTTGGTATTTCCAGCCTTACTGAATCTTTTCTTGGTGTTCAATAAAGAAATTTCTGGGGATAGTAAGCTGGCTGGGCAGCTTCGGTTAAAATCGATCTTTAGGATGGGGAATGGTGAATGGTGGGAATTGGTCTTTGCTCTCTCCTTAAGAATTCCGCCTTTCCCTTGTACTAATTGATTAAAGCTTGTAAATGACTATTTTTTAGAAATTTTCTTTATGGAAAATTGATTTATTTTCCTTACTCTTTCAGTTTTTCTTATAAATGATTCATTTTTTATAACGCATTTTTTTGCGGTAAAATTGATTTATTTTCCTTTTACGTGAGCTCGCATAACTTCACCTTTCAGCTTTCACGGCACCCATTCCATTATCTCTTTAATGCATTTCTGGTTTATTTACAGCAAACGAGTCCCATACTTTTACGGGCCTCTCTTCGGACGAACCTTTCTCCTCCTCAGCTCAAAACAACTCACCTTGAATAACAACATTCTTTGCTCTTCAAACTACAATATGGGCCATTTGCGAATGACAATTGTAGAGATTTCTTCAGCCCAAAACTGCTGTCCTCATACTGGTATCATATGTGACCACAATAATGGGCCTACCATGATCAGGGTCGGCAATCACCACAAATTCAAATTCAACAAAGCTACTCACAATAATGTGCCTACCATGATCAGGGTCAGCAATCACCTTTACTGTGTTTGTTTGGAGGTGAAATAGGGTGGATAGAAAATTTTAGAGAGAAAATAGAAAGGAAAATTTTTTTCGAGTATGTTTGGTTGGGTGGGGAGAAAAGAAAATAAATGGTGGAGCTATGTTTTCTTTCCGGGCTCACTAAAAAGTTTTCTCTCCAAAATGAGGGAGAAAACTAAAGGGAAAAAATGAGCTGCTTAATGAATGAAAATGCCCATGTGCACTTGCACATGGGCAATTCATTTTTTTTTTTTTTAATTTTTTTTTTTAAACTAAATGTAAGGACATGATTTGGTTCCTAAACCCAAAAGGTAAAAGGATCTAGGCCCAAAGAGCCCAATACAATGAATTTGTAGAGAGTGTGTTAGAAAATTAGGCTTTAATGAGTTGGGTAACAATTATAATGGATCTAGATGACAATAAAGTAAAGATAGACTGGTTTTATCTAAAGAAAATCGTCCTTAACACAATCCGAGAAGATCAGTTCTTATATATATCTCTTGAATTTGATTACAAGCACAATTCTTGTTGCTACAATATTTTTCTCTTAACTCTTTGATTCCCTTCCCTCAAGGCCTTTCTTCTATTTTATATTATCTTTTCTCTTGTATCTTCACCCTTCACGTGTAGATTAGATTGCTGGTGTTAATCCTTGTCCTATCAGCACCTTCTTGAAATCTTTGGTAGTAGCTGTAAGGTTGAAAATTACTATTCAGGTATCACTTCTTCATTAATGCGGTTAGAGAGTTAGTTACAGACCATTCAATGTGGTGGTAGTAGCTTTCTCTTAGATATTTCATAACTTTCCTTTGTCCTGTGCTTTCATGATGTATATCATTGTCAATAAAATCTCCTGGAATGTTGCTTCTGGATGGCAGATCGCACCTTCTGACCTCCGCTTCGCTCAGCCGAGAAAGCATCCCTCCTCGAACTACCTTCTCTGACCATCATGACTAGACCCATTTCTTTATTCATTAATGCTGACCTCCATAACAACGTTTACCCGTCCTCAGACTACTAAGCGTCCTCGAACCGGGCCCCCGACCCAATATATACTAGTGGGCCAATCATCCCTACACTAGACATGATTTTTTTTTTTTTTGAGACATGATTTTTATTTTTTAATAAATTGGGTGATTGCTTTCTTTTTTTTGGTTGTTTGTTACTTTTTTGTTTTAATTGACCATCATTATTTAATAAGGATATATGAGTAAATTTATACAAATTCATTTTTTTTCATCACTTCACTTTTCCACTCCCAACCAAACAAAAAGGAGAGAAATTAAAATATTTTCTATCCTCTTACTTTTCCACCCTTCCATCCAAACGAACCTAATGTTCACTGGGTACATAAAAAAAAATTCACAATAATTTTACTACATTATTAAATTAGCCTATTAATTTATAATAATTATTATTATTTTCATGACTCTTGTGTAAGTTGATAGGTTAATTTAAGAATGTTGTGAGTGAGTTCTAGTTAGCTCAATTGATAAAGTTTTTGAAAGTTGAATAAAAGATTTGGAATTCAATTCTTTCTTACACAAAAAACCGATTGGTATCTTGGTTTGATGATCATACGTTGAAACTCTATATATTAAAAAGAAAAAGAAAAGAATGTTGTGAAATTATAACCGATATGAGCATCATGACAAAAAAAAATCATTAAGTTAAACATTCTTAGCTTCAAAATACATACCTAAAAGATATTAAAAATAGAACAAATGAGCACTCACCAAAGGCAACAAAATACCAAACCAAATAGAGCTGAGATTCAATTGGGGAATAATAAGAGCATTCATCCTACTCTTGTTTCCTTAGCATGGATTTAGCAAAGAGTTCATTGATTAAGGAAGTTAAAGTATGAGTGCAGTTTCTATTTTGTTTTTGTTTTTTGTTTTGTTTTTTTTTTTTTTTTTTTTTGTCAAGTAGGGACCTTCTTTTTAGCTCATCGATAGCTTTAATCAGTCGAGTTGTTATTTAGAATATTATTTAGTATTTAAAGTATGAGCTAGGGTAGAGCGTTCATTCCTTCTTTGAAAGACTTTCCAGAAAACCTTTCATACTGTATCAATTGGTCATGATGTATGAACTCTCGTTAGTTTAACGAATCAATTTTCTGTTTAGCTTAACTCGTTCCTTGCTTGGTTCTCTTGCAAGGGAGGAGCACAAATAAGCATTATAGAACTAAGATAAACAAATCCTACTTTAAAAGACTTCTATGAACTAGTTTTGGAAAACAATGCAAAATTTTGTTTGTGTTTTATGTTGACCAACTTGACTTTTCCTTTGCCCACATTTTTTAATGCTATCAAACACAAGAAAACTTAGACATCAATCTTCACAATACAGTTTTTTGCCCAAACAAATGCAATGCTATTTTTACATCCATAATGGTTTGCTCCATATCTTGCTCATGTGAGCCATTATGGGTGTGGAAATTGTTTTCCCAATCATTTTTTTTTTTTAATTTTAATTTCAAGTATTATGGTAAGGTTGTTTATGAAGGCTTCTTTGTTGCTGGGGTGATGCACTTGGCTCCTTAGTTACTTTTATTTATTTATTTTTTATTTTTATACAAGATATAAATTCTACTCTAACCTAATTTAAGTGTACATGTGTATGAAGTTCCCTCTTGGAGACTTGAACTCCAGTCCTTGCCCTCCCGCACCACACAAGTATTTATATTTGTGGAGTGACCATCGCACCAAGGATGTGTGGTGGGTGGCTCCTTAGTTACTAAGGATAGTGAAGTCTTTCTATCCTAAATTGCATTACATAAGAGGAACAATAAAAGCATTAGATAACGGATGGACAAGCATCATTTTCATTACAAAAGAGTGCACTTAAGATTTTAAGTGTCTGTAGTGTAATAACTAATAAGAATGGATTAATAACTTAATTTAATGCCCTATTTGCTGTTGAACCAGCAGCAAGAGTATTTGTGTGTGTATCTCTTACAATTAAATTCTTCTTTATTTTTCCTCTCAAAAAAAAAAAAAAAAAATCCTTTTTATTTTGTACTTTTTTTGGGTAATATGAGCATTCTTTCAATTCTATTGTAATGTTTTGAATATTAATATCAACATTTTGGAGCTAATGTAGTATCGAAGAGAATAAACTGAGCATGGTTTTGGGAGCTCTCAAAGCTTTTACTGTGTTATGATATATTTTTTATTTAGTGAAAGTTGGGATTTAACATTGAAAATTTTGGGTTTGACCAAAGAGTTTGGTGAAAGATTGATTGCAAAGATGAGGCAAAATCATTTGCAGATTTCATGGAAAATAGAAGAAAGAATGGTATGTTAAAAATGGTCTAAAAAATCGATAATGAGTTGCCTAGTGACTGTTTTTAGATTCTATTTTGAATTTTTTTAGGTTCCTCTTCAACCAATTGTTCCAAAATAACATTCACACGTTTTCTCATGGTCTTTCAACAAATACACAACAAACAAATTGTCACAGGTAGAGACACCTATATGCACTAGGCCACATTTTTATTTTTTAATTTTTTTGGATACCAGATACAAAACAGAAGACAAAAAATAGTGTCTCCAACGAAAAATAGCCTCCAAAAGAGGAACAGAGAAGCACACTTTATTGCTTTTGGCACCCATTATGGTTGAAATTACATTTGTTTTTATGCACTTGGCTCCTTAGCTTCTAACAACAGTGGAATCCCTTTATTATAATTTGCAGTAGATAAAAGGAATGATAAGCATTATTTTGACTACAAAAAGTGCACTGATGGTAAAAACAGAGTTGAGACAGTACCTTGTGCCCATCAATATGAACTTGAAGAAGTCTCAGTCTCTTGAGAAACAATTGCTACCACTGGATTTTCTGAAAGGCGTTGGAAATATAGAGGAATTTGAGGCATGTTCACTTGCATCACTCCTTCAAGAATTTGAACTACCTGGCCCATGGTTGGTCTATCCCTTGGATCATCTTGAATGCACCAACAAGCAACTTTACAGGCTCTAGTTAGCTCTTCCATGATGGCATTTCCCTCTAATTTGTGATCTAGTAGTGTCAGAAGGTCTTCCCCTTTGTTTATCGCAATTGCAACACGAGCTGGAAAGTAGTTACGTATCTCTTCATCATCACCATCTAGCATGTCCATATTTCTCCTACCAGATACTATCTCGAAAAGAAGCTTCCCATAACTGAAAACATCAACTTTTGGAGTAACAGCTTCACCTGAAATCCATTCTGGTGCTAGATAGCCCCTAGTTCCCCTTATGGTGGTCAGCACATGACTGAAGCCCCGTCCAATTATTTTTGCGAGACCAAAATCAGCCACTTTTGGATTATATTCAGCATCCAACAATATGTTCTCAGGTTTGATGTCAAAATGCATGATACAATCTCTGCAGTTATCATGAAGGTAAGCCAACCCCTTGGCAATCCCAATTGCAATTTGATATCTTGTCTTCCAATCCAAAATCTTGGAAGTGTTTTGGAACAAATGGGATTCTAGAGAACCTTTTGGCATGTAATCATAGACAAGAAATCTTTTTGAAGCTTCTACACAAAAACCACGAAGGCGAAGAAGATTAACATGCTGGATTGCTCCAAGTGTGCTAACTTCTGCACGGAATTGCTTCTCACCTTGATCTAGGCTTCTTATTTTCTTCACTGCGATAGTTGTTGAATTTGGTAATGTCCCTTTGAAAACAGAACCAAAACCACCCTCCCCAAGTTTTTGGGAGAACTTTCTTGTTGCTCTTTGTAAATCTCGATACTTGAACAAAATCAAAGAAATATGTACTTCTTCCAGTACAACAGTGGAATGTCTGCTCCGAATAATTGCCCATCTAATGGAAATGAGAAGAATGAGTACAACAAGAATTCCAACAATCCAAGCTGCTTTTTTCGACATATTGGTTTTACTTCCCACTAGCTCAGATGCTGAAATGCGAATATGAAAATCTCCACCTAACTCATTACCAGAAGAAGGTTGTAGATATATAGGTGCTCCTTTGAAAATTGAACACCCATTATTATAATAGTAAGCAACACAATAACAGCTACTTAAACAGTTTAATTTGCATTCTTCAACATTTTTTACTGCTGGATGATGTGATGTTTCTGAAAAGAGCACGTTGTGCATTGTGAGGAACTTGTCATCTGAGCATTGTAGAGGAGTTATTCTCTCACACCCTCCTTCATAGTCATATAAGTCCCAATTTCTTGAATATCTTGGTCTAAACCCTTTCGGGCAATGACAAAGAGATCCATACTGCTGATTGCAGATGCCATACTGCCCGCAGAAACCCGCAATCTCACAACGTTGCTGAGGTGCCTTCCAAACCAAATTCCATCGGTGTAAATCCTCATCCCATACATAGAGAATTAGCTCCCCGATGTTACTCAAAACAAATCTTGCGAATATGTAAGGAGAAACAACATAATATATAAAATGACTTCCATTCTTATTGGAAACATATGATACATTTATGAATTGGTTGGTCAATTCTTTCCTAGACAGATTCCCACCATATTTATAATTATTAAATGTATAGATGTATATAGCATAGCATATAATATTGAGACCAGTAAACAATTAAATCAGAATTAGTTATTCGTCTTACTTTGAAATTTTTGCTGCTAAACTCTTGATTTTAATAACAATTTTTGATCTAGTCGAAAACATATAGGACCATTGCAATCATTTAGACTATGAGTATATTTGATAGACAAAACATAAATTGGGGCAATGCACCAATCTTGTTTCATGGCTTCTGATGAAGGCATTGAAAGTTTTTGGCAGACATATTTAACTAAAAGGACAAAGCTTAGATACAGTATTTTAGGTACTGTTCCTAGGTATCTCTTTTAAAATTCTCCCACATGTCCAGTTCCTTAATAATGCAAATGGCAAGTTAACAGTCTGGATCTTTCTTTTTCTCCCTGTTTAAACCCAACCTGCTGGCAGGAAAGAAACAAGAAAACCTCAAATCCCATTGAGAAAAATGCCTATAAAAAAAAGCCTTAACGGATTGTTTTTATTTTTTTTTATTTTTTATTTATATAAAAAAAGCCATAACAATACTTTAAATAATCTTAAATGACAACAATTCAAATCAAAGGGCAGAGCAGAAGTCCATTTTTTTAAGAGGAAGAGCAGCATTCATTTTACAATATTATTACAAAAAATTAGACATAAAAATTGACATAAATAACCACAACAAATATGAATTAAAGTGTTTAAAAGTAATAACCAAAAGATAAATTTAGTTCATTTCAAAAAAAATTAATCAAGAAGAAATGATATGTATCATTGTTGTATGCTTTGAGAAAGGGACTTGTGTCATCGTTGCATACATTCTCCAGTTTGAGGATCCAACTTTTATAAAAACAAAATCACAGATAAAATAAATTCCCATTTGACAAGAGAAGATCATAAAAAAAGACCAAGTCGTATAATTGTTTAGACCAGAAAGACAAACTTAGCCACTTAACTGTAAAATGGTGCAAGTGAAGGGCTTTTTGATAGGATGGAGCAATAGATATGAGTTCTACATTCAGCGGTTTGATATTTGTATAATTTTTCCTAAATATTTTAGAATTTTTCATACCTGCAATGCCTTGAATTTGAAATTGATGCTTTAATTTTCATAGTTTTAGTATTTGCTTGCTTTTATTATTGTTGTTTGGAATGTGATGAGTGTTTGCATTTTTTTCCCAATTTTTTCTTACAGTTATTTTTTTTGTTTGTTTGTTATTATTTGAATTTTCATTCAATCTTTTAGGCCGTAAATAGCTTGGAGATAGCTTTGGTAAAGAAAATTGTAAATTTCACATAGAAATAAAAGACAGTTATAGCTTTGGTGAAGTGTTTCTATATTGTTCTGGTACCAGTCTTGCTTCTTCTCATGCGTGGGCAACAGACAGCAACGGTCTAATATGGTGAATTCCACACGGGTCATTATATGGGCAAAGAAATTTTTATTCCCAATCAACTGCAAGAAATTTTAGAGGCATCAGGATTAGGAAACGGTTCTCCATTTAAAAAATAAATGGAGGGAATTCTAATTCTACTTGTTATCATGGGCTAAATTAGAAAACTGTAGGCGGCAGAGAGGAAGTAACAAGAAGATTAATGAATATGTTGACAATGAATATGATCTTGCTGTGAAACATTTATTTGAATATGTTGACAATGAATATTATCTCTTTCATGCATTTCTGGTTTATTTACAGCAAACGAGTCCCGTACTTTTACGGGCCTCTCTTCGGACGAACCTTTCTCCTCCTCAGCTCAAAACAACTCACCTTGAATAACAACATTCTTTGCTCTTCAAACTACAATATGGGCCATTTGCGAATGACAATTGTAGAGATTTCTTCAGCCCAAAACTGCTGTCCTCATACTGGTATCATATGTGACCACAATAATGGGCCTACCATGATCAGGGTCGGCAATCACCACAAATTCAAATTCAACAAAGCTACTCACAATAATGTGCCTACCATGATCAGGGTCAGCAATCACCTTTACTGTGTTTGTTATGGGGTAAAATAGGGTGGATAAAAAATTTTAAAGAGAAAATGAGAAAGAAAACTTTTTTAGAATGTGTTTGGTTGGGTGGAGAGAAAAGAAAATAAATTGTGGGACTCAGATGTTTTTTTTTTTCCGGGCCCACCCAAAAGTTTTCTCTCCAAAATGAGGGAGAAAACTAAAGAAAACCTTTCATACTGTATCAATTGGTCATGATGTATGAACTCTCGTTAGTTTAACGAATCAATTTTCTGTTTAGCTTAACTCGTTCCTTGCTTGGTTCTCTTGCAAGGGAGGAACACAAATAAGCATTATAGAACTAAGATAAACAAATCCGACTTTAAAAGACACCTATGAACAAGTTTTGGAAAACAATGCAAAATTTTGTTTGTGTTTTATGTTGACCAACTTGACTTTTCCTTTGCCCACATTTTTTAATGCTATCAAACACAAGAAAACTTAGACATCAATCTTCTCAATACAGTTTTTGCCCAAACAACTGCAATGCTATTTTTACATCCATAATGGTTTGCTCCATATCTTGCACATGTGAGCCATTATGGGTGTGGAAATTGTTTTCCCAATCATTTTTTTTTTTTTTAATTTTAATTTCAAGTATTATGGTAAGGTTGTTTATGAAGGCTTCTTTGTTGCTGGGGTGATGCACTTGGCAACTTAGTTACTTTTTATTATTTTTTTATTTTTTATTTATACAAGATATAAATTCTACTATAGCTTGATTTAAGTGTATATGTGTGTGAAACTCACTCTTGGAGACTTGAACCCCAATCCTTGCCCTCCTACACTCCACAAATAGTACTTGTGGAGTGATCATCGCACTAAAGATGTGCAGTGGGTGGCTCCTTAGTTACTAAGGATAGTGAAGTCTTTCTATCTTAAATTGCGTTATATAAAAGGAACAATAAAAGCATTAGATAATGGATGGACAAGCATAATTTTCATTACAAAAGAGTGCACTTAAGATTTTAAGTGTCTGTAGTGTTAATAACTAATAAGAATGGATTAATAACTTAATTTAATGCCCTATTTGTTGTTGAACCAGCAGCAAGAGTATCTGTGTGTGTGTATCTCTTACAATTAAATTCCTCTTTATTTTTCTTCTTAAAAAAAAAAAAAATCCTCTTTATTTTGTATTTTTTTGGGTAATATGAACATTCTTTCAATTCTATTGTAATGTTTTGAATATTAATGTCAACATTCTGGAGCTAATGTAGTATCGAAGAGAATATATTGAGCATGGTTTTGGGAGCTCTCAAAGCTTTTATTGTGTTATGATAAATTTTTTATTTAGTGAAAGTTGGGATTTAACATTGAAAATTTTGGGTTTGACCAAAGAGTTTGGTGAAAGATTTATTGCAAAGATGAGGCAAAATCATTTGCAGATTTCATGGAAAATAGAAGAAAGAATGGTATGTTAAAAATGGTCTAAAAATTTGATAATAAGCTGCCTAGTGACTGTTTTTAGATTCTATTTTTAAATTTTTTTAGGTTCCTCTTCAACCAATTGTGCTAAAATAACATTCACACGTTTTCTCATGGTCTTTCAACAAATACACAACAAACAAATTGTCACAGGTAGAGACACCTACATGCACTAGGCCACATTTTTATTTTTTTATTTTTTTGGATACCAGATACAAAACAGAAGACAAAAAATAGTGTCTCCAACGAAAAATAGCCTCCAAAAGAGGAACAGAGAAGCACACTTTATTGCTTTTGGCACCCATTATGGTTGAAATTACATTTGTTTTTATGCACTTGGCTCCTTAGCTTCTAACAACAGTGGAATCCCTTTATTATAATTTGCAGTAGATAAAAGGAATGATAAGCATTATTTTGACTACAAAAAGTGCACTGATGGTAAAAACAGAGTTGAGACAGTACCTTGTGCCCATCAATATGAACTTGAAGAAGTCTCAGTCTCTTGAGAAACAATTGCTACCATTGGATTTTCTGAAAGGCGTTGGAAATATAGAGGAATTTGAGGCACGTTCACTTGCATCACTTCTTCAAGAATTTGAACTACCTGGCCCATAGTTGGTCTATCCCTTGGATCATCTTGAATGCACCAACAAGCAACTTTACAGGTTCTAGTTAGCTCTTCCATGATGGCATTTCCCTCTAATTTGTGATCTAGTAGTGTCAGAAGGTCTTCCCCTTTGTTTATCGCAATTGCAACACGAGCTGGAAAGTAGTTACGTATCTCTTCATCATCACCATCTAGCATGTCCATATTTCTCCTACCAGATACTATCTCGAAAAGAAGCTTCCCATAACTGAAAACATCAACTTTTGGAGTAACAGCTTCACCTGAAATCCATTCTGGTGCTAGATAGCCCCTAGTACCCCTTATGGTGGTCAGCACACGACTGAAGCCCCGTCCAATTATTTTTGCGAGACCAAAATCAGCCACTTTTGGATTATATTCAGCATCCAACAATATGTTCTCAGGTTTGATGTCAAAATGCATGATACAATCTCTGCAGTTATCATGAAGGTAAGCCAACCCTTTAGCAATCCCAATTGCAATTTGATATCTTGTCTTCCAATCCAAAATCTTGGAAGCGTTTTGGAACAAATGAGATTCTAAAGAACCTTTCGGCATGTAATCATAGACAAGAAATCTTTTTGAAGCTTCTACACAAAAACCACGAAGGCGAAGAAGATTGACATGTTGGATTGCTCCAAGGGTGCTAACTTCTGCACGGAATTGCTTCTCACCTTGCTCTAGACTTCTTATTTTCTTCACTGCAATAGTTGTTGAATTCGGCAAGACCCCTTTAAAAACATAACCAAAACCTCCCTCCCCAAGTTTTTGGGAGAAGTTTTTTGTCGCTCTTCGTAAATCTCGATACTTGAACAGAATCAAAGAAAACTCTACTTCTTCCAGTACACCAATGTAATGTCTCCTCCAAATAATTGCCAATACAATGCCAGTGAGAAGAATGAGCACAGCGAGAACTCCAACAACCCAAGCAGCCTTTTCCGGTATCTTGGTTTTACTTCCCACCAGTTTAGATGCAGATATGCGAATATGAAAATCACCACCTAACTCTTTATTAGAAGAAAGTTGTTGTAGAATTATACGTGCTCTTTGGTAAATTAAACACCCATTATTATAAGAGTAAGCAACACAATAACAACTGCTCACACAGATTAATTTGCGTTCTTCAACATTTTTGACTGCTGGATGAGATGATGCTTCTGGAAAGCGAATGTTGGGCATTGTGAGAAACTTGTCATCTGAGCAATTTAAAGGAATTCTTCTCTCACACCCTTCACTGTAGTCATCTAAGTCCCAATTTCTTGGATTTGTTGGTCTAAATCCTTTTGGGCAATCACAAAGACGTACATTCTGCTGACTGCAGATGCTATACTCGCCGCAGAAACCCACAATCTCACAACGTTGCTGAGGTGCCTTCCAAACCAAATTCCATTGGTGTAAATCCTCATCCCATACATAGAGAGTGAGATCCCCGATGTTATTCAAAACAATTCTTGCGAATTTATAAGGGGAAACAACAGAGTATATAAAATAGCTTTCATTCTTGTTGGAAACATATGATACATTTATGTATTGGTTGGCCAATTCTTTCCTAGACAGATTCCCACCATATTTAGTATTATAATTAGGACGGTATTCCGAATTATATAGTACCAAGTGACCCGTTCCATTTTTTTCTACTTCTAATTCAGCAGAGAACCAGCCATTAGATGACCGTAGAAAATTAATTTTTGTTTCATTGGTAAGCGTATTGAAACCAAGCAACAGCTTGGCCCCTGGCAGCCACGTATCAGCTGCTTCCTCAAAAGTCTGCCACAGTACAATATCATCTAATTTATTTCTTAGGATAAAATTTCCGTTGTCAAGAAGCACCCCTGTGGTAGAATTAGAATAAGAGTCATAAGGCCCAAGATAATCACTTCTAAATCCTTTTTTTAATACCAATAGTCCATCCTTAGAAAGTTATAGTGCCATAGAGCCTGGCTCCAAGCCTAAGTATGTTAAATCTTCTTCCCAAACCACTGTAAACTCTGCTGTCATTTTATACCATATGCCTAAGCCAAAGTTATAGTGATGAGACTTACCTGGTCTGAAGAAACCCATTTCAAAAATTCCACTTTTGGAAGTAAGGGTCTGATTCCGTGCCAGAGATTGACCTGGGTAAATTGTATCAGATGCAATGGCGAGATGGGCTTTGAGTACTGACATGATGAGGAAGAGTATAGCAAAATGAGACCACCATGACACCTTGCTTGTGGTACAGATTTCCTGATTTTGGCTTCTTCTTTGCGCCATAACGAATATCAAGTGAGAACTAAAAAAGGCGACTTAAATAAAATTAAATAGAAGAAGAAAACAGAAAGATCTCACTTGATATTCGTCTAATGGTCCATGAACATTGTCAAAGTTGTTGCTTTTTGACCTATGTAATTGGAAGACAGGGAATATTGTTAGATATTTTGGAGTGGATAAATTGTGTTATATTTTTTCACATTTATTATAAATTTTATAATAAATTTAATAAGTGAATCTCATTATAAATATAAAAAAACAAAGCATCTTATTTTTTATGATCGGAAAATACCTTTTACTCCGAAGACATGAAGTTTCTATACATGTTTACAATTTCGAAGTTAAATATTATTTGATGTCGCAGAAGCCTAAAGAAAAGCACACACGATGTTCTCTTGATGAAACAGAAACTAAACTGTTAGTTTCTAGTAGTGAACCTCGAATCTACGAGTAGTTTCCCTGAATCCACAATGAGATAAAACTGGAATCCACTAGAAGAAAATTTGACAAAATGTCTGTGTTTATTGATAATAGTTTAATTTGCCTCTGATGGCTACAAAACATATAAATATTAAGAAAAAACGTTTAAAACCCTAATTCGCACTAATTAAGCGATTAGGTGACAAAATTACCGAATTTTACCAAAAATGGCAAAATTGAGTTAAATATAGAATCATAAACTACTGACCTTAAGGGTCGTCCCAAAACAAACGGGACCTTATTCTGACTTTTAAACTAAAAGTTATTAAGGAAAAACAAATATTACTATAAATAGCAAAAACACTGTTTTCGGGGCCTTAATGAAGGAATTTGCCTAAATTTTGGCAACATTCATGCTATTTGCATGAACCTGGATCAGAACGCCGTTTCCCTTCAACCTATCAAATTTCATGCAATTTCGATACTGTTACCTCTGATGGCCCCTACTGCGGCCCTGCTGCTCCATGAAGGCATGTGCTGTCTGTTCTACATTAGTCCCCCCCACTCGAAAAGAACTCGACCTCGAGTTCCCACTATCCGGTTCATCAGGAGGATGATAATCATACAAGTCAGCAACATTGAAGGTAGAAGAAATGCTCATGTTTGGAGGAAGAGCAACCATATAAGCATTGTTGTTGATCTTCTTAGTAATCTGAAATGGCCCATACTTCTTGTCCTCCAATTTGTTGTAGGTACCAACAGGAAATCTCTCATTCCTAAGATAGACTAGCACTAAATCCCCAACATTGAAGATCTTCTCACGCCTCTTCTTATCAGCAGCTTCCTTGTACTTAGCATTTGTAGCTTCCAGTTTCTGCCTCACCTCCTCTTGCATGGCCTGAATACGGTCAGCCATATTCTCTGCTGCTTGACTCACTCCTGGAAGTTCAGGTAAAGGTACCAAGTCCAAAGCGTGTTTTGGGGGCACGCAGTAGACAATGGCAAATGGAGACTTACCAGTGTTTCTATTGACTGAGTTATTGTACGCAAACTCTGCTTGGGACAATGCAAGATCCCACTGCTTGGGCTTCTCGCTTGAGATACATTGGATCAGATTCTCCAAAGTGCGATTAACCACTTCTGTCTGGCCATCAGTCTGTGGATGACTAGTGCTGCTATAATTTAAGGAAGTGTCAAAATGCTTCCACAATGTCCGCCAGAAGTGACTAATGAACTTGGTATCCCGGTCAGAGGTGATAGACTTTGGCACTCCATGCAAACGCACAACTTCTTTAAGGAACAAATTGGCCACTCGAGTAGCATCTGAAGTCTTCTTGCATGCTATGAAATGGGACATCTTTGAGTACTTGTCAACCACAACAAAAATATAATCCATACCTCGCTGGGTTCGAGGAAGACCCAGTATAAAGTCCATAGACAGATCTTCCTATGGTGCTTGTGGAATTGGCAAAGACATATATAAACCAGTATTCTGAGATTGACCCTTAGCAGTTTGGCAGATTGGACACTTCCTCACATGATTGCCAACATCCCTCTTGAGTTGTGGCCAATAATACCTCTCTTCCACTAGTGCTATAGTCTTATCTCTGCCCGTATGTCCACCCAAACCTCCTCCATGTAGCTCCCTAATAATCTGCTCCCTCAATGAACTTTTAGGAATGCATAATTGGTTACCTCAAAAAAGAAAACCATCCTGGATGTACATACTATTGATAGCAATATGAGTTTGTTGACACTTACCCCAAATATCAGCAAAATCCTCGTCATTCTCGTACAGCTCCTTGAGGCAATCAAACCCTACAACTTTAGTACGTAGAGTGGTCAACAACGATGCTCGCCTACTGAGTGCATCAGCCACCTTATTGGAGACACCAGACTTGGGCTTTAAAGTGAAATGAAAGCGTTGTATATAAGCTACCCACCGAGCATGCATCCTGTTAATGCTAACTTGACTGTTGATGTGCTTTAATGCCTGATGATCCGTATATAATACAAACTCCCTCTGAATCAGGTAGTGCTCCCAATGCTTAAGAGTCCATACTACAGCAAAGAACTCCAGTTCATAGGCTGACCATTTACTTCGAGCTTCACAAACTTTCTCACTAAAGAATGCTATTGGTCTATTGTCTTGTGAAAGAACAGCGCCTATTCCAACCACAGATGCATCACACTCCACCTGAAACACCTTATCGAAGTTGGGCAATGCCAAAACCAGGGTTGTGCTCAACTTTTCCTTGATCAAGGCAAAGCATTGTTTTGCCTCTTTTCCCCATAAGAACCTCCCCTTCTTCAGACACTCAGTGATAGGGGCTACTATGCTACTGAAATCTCGAACAAACCGCCGATAGAAGGTTGCTAGCCCATGGAAGCTTCGCACATCATTTATTGTCTTTGGGGTTGGCCACTCTCTGACTGCACGGACCTTGTCCTCATCAACATGAATCCCATCCGCATTGACCACATACCCTAAGAATAGCAACTTATTAGTCAAGAAGCTGCACTTCTTCAAGTTGATATACAACTCATTGGCCTGCAACACCGCTAATACTTCTCGCACATGATTATAGTGGGCTGCTTCTGTCTTACTGTAAATCAGGATATCGTCAAAATAAACTACCACAAACTTTCCAATAAATGGTTTCAATACCTGATTCATAAGTCTCATGAAAGTGCTGGGAGCATTGGACAATCCGAAAGGCATTACCATCCACTCATACAATCTCTCATTTGTCTTAAAAGCTGTCTTCCACTCATCTCTAGGCCGGATCCGAATCTGGTGATACCCACTCTTGAGATCCAGCTTGGTGTAACACTTGGACCCACTCAGCATATCAAACATGTCATCTAGTCGAGGAATAGGAAATTGATACCTGATTGTGATCTTGTTGATGGCTCGACTATCCACACACATACGCCAGCTCTCATCCTTCTTTGGTGTTAACAATGCTGGTACTGCACATGGATTCATACTGTCCCTGATCTGCCCCTTGCTCAAAAGCTTATCCACCTGCCCCTGTAGAATCTGACCCTCTTGAGGATTCATCTTGTAATGTGGCAGATTAGGTCGACTAGCTCCAGGAGCTAAATCAATGCAATGCTGGATGTCACGCATTGGTGGTAAATCTACAGGCAGCTCTTCTGGAAAAAGTTCTTCAAACTCCTTGATCAATGGTTGAATTGCCTCAAGTATCTCAGTAACCTTCTTTGGCTCACCATCTGTCACCACTACAGCATACACCTATTTCAACTCCTTACACTCCCTGTCAAACTCATCTTCATTGTTCACTATGAGGAGTGCTGGCTTCCCCTCCACTTTAGAAGTTTTGGGTATACTGCCTTCCTTAATAGGACCAAGGACAATTTTTCTGCCATTCTTAAAAAACACATACACATTATCCTTACACCTATGAGTAGCATCTACATCATACCGCCAAGGTCTACCCAGTATTAAATGGCATCCATCCATTTTAACAACATCACAAACTACTTCATCTACATAACATTTACCCATAGAAAAAGTAACACGACATTGTCAAGTAACAAGAGTTTCCGTACCTTTCTTGATCCAACTTATCTTGTACAGCGAGAGATGCTTTTCTGTTTTCAGTCTTAGCTTGGTAACCAAACTCTTTGATGCAATGTTCTCTACATTGCCACTGTCAATGATCAAATCACAGACCCTCTTACTGATGGTGCATCGTGCTCGGAAGATCTCATTCCACTGATCACCGTATTCCACCCTTGGTGTGAGTAACAACCTCTGAATCACCAAAGACCGCCTTAATGGCACGCCTTTCTCGTCCTCTTGGACCTCATTGGGATCATAGGCATACAGATCCGCATCATTATACACCTCTTCACCCTCATATTCACCTTCTACCTTGCCCTTTTCTGCCACCACCAGATTCACTGCGGCTCGCTTAGGGCAAGTACTAGATCGATGCTTTGGTTCTCCGCACCTATAGCACTTATTCCCAATTGGCCTAGCATAGGGGTTGGCATTCGCATTCGGCTGGGTTGCAGAACCTGCTACTACCATTGTGGATTGGTTGACACCAATATTCGCCCTAACCATGGGTTGTGATCGTGCTGTAAACATGGGCTGTTTACCTTTGTTGACAGTGGAACTAGAGGACTCCGAACCGCAATTGGAAAACTTCGAACCTGCCCTGAGATGCTGATATTCTATTTTCTTGGATAAGGTTACAGCCTCATTCAAAGTATATAGGGTTTGTAAGGATACCTGATCTCAAATGGGAACTCGTAACTCATGTACAATTCTGGATATATGTTGATCTTCAGTTTTCTCCAAATCATTGCGATTTGCCAACCTGTTAAACTCCTCCATGTACTCATTAACTGTCCGAGTACCCTGCCTACAATCCTGGTACTGTTTGAACAACTCCTGCTTGTAATTTGGTGGTAAGAACCGATCTGCCATTAATCTTTTCATTCTCCTCCATGATCGTATTGGAAGCTTTCGTTCACGGGTACGGTTTAATTGAACACGATCCCACCAGGCAGATGCTCCTCCCTTCAATTTGTAGGCCACAAACACACCTGTTTGTCATCTGCTGTACCCATATAATCGAAAAACTTTTCCACTTCACTGACCCAATCCAGATACTCTTCAATGGAGACATTACCATTAAAGGATGGGAATTCTACTTTCATCCAATAGTCCCTCTGCTCTTGATAATCTCGGCCATTATCCCTTGCGGGACCACAATGATTTCCAAGGACTCTCTCTGCATACTCCTTGTCTTCACTGTCTTCTTTGTTGTAGTCCTGATGCCTGTTCCGGTTTGGACCACGATAGGGAGGACCACGCGCTCGGTTATCATGTTGCTCTCTGTCATCGCGATTAGGGTTTCGGTTAAGCAAGGTGGCAAGCGCTTCTTGAATCTGGTCCAGAGTCTGCTGGGTTGAATCACGAAATTGTTGATTTTCATCACGAAAATCAAGGAACTCAGCCCTAGTGAGGACTGGGTTGTTGACGTCGTCACCGCCGTCATTGTTGTGGTGGTCATCGTCTTGCCAGTTAGCCATCAGACCAGGGTAAGTCAAGGCTCTGATACCAACTGATGTCACGGAAGCCTAAAGAAAAGCACACACAATGCTCTCTTGATGAAACATAAACTAAACTGTTAGTTTCTAGTAGTAAACCTCGAATCCACGAGGGGTTTCCCTGAATCCACAAGGAGATAAAACTGGAATCCACCAGAAGAAAATTTGACAAAATGTCTGTGTTTATTGATAATAGTCTAATTTGCCTCTGACGGCTACAAAACATATAAATACTGAGAAAAAAACGTTTTAAAACCCTAATTCGCACTAATTAAGCGATTAGGTGACAAAATTACCGAATTTTACCAAAAATGGCAAAATTGAGTTAAATGTAGAATTATAAACTACTGACCTTAAGGGTCGTCCCAAAACAAACGGGACCTTATTCTGACTTTTAAACTAAAAGTTATTAAGGAAAAACAAATATTACTATAAATAGCAAAAACACTATTTCGGGGCCTTAATGAAGGAATTTACCTAAATTTTGGCGTCAATCATGATAACATGAACCTAGATCAGAACGTCGTTTCCCTTCAACCTGCCAAATTTCATGCAATTCTGACACTGTTACCTCTGATGACCCCTACTGGCACCCCTCTTTAATTTTGCGTTGTGACTTCCTGCACCCCTGTTACTCCATGAAGGCATGTGCCTGTTACTCCATGAAGGCATGTGCTGTCTGTTCTACATCATTATTACACGTAATACATATACTCCCAAAAATATTTGTATGGTCATTATTGCTTTTTTTAACATATACAATTTGTATGGTCATTAGAGAGGCACGTGTCACTCTCATTGAACCAATTTTACGTCATTTGAATAATCTTTTCTATATTTTCTTTGAAAAAAAAAACAGAAAAAAATCTCCTTTTTCTTTATCTTATTTTATTTTCTTGGCTGAATAATATTATAGACCATAACAAAATGAAGAATTACATACTTTGAAAACAAGAAAAGGACCAAAACAGCCCAATTATGTGTCATGGAATTAAACAAATCTTAGCACAAAAACAAAACAACAGACAACATAAATTCCCAATCGGCAAGTAATGAAGAAAATAATAAGACCATTTAGGAAAAGAAAAAGAAAAAAAGACCAAGTAGTAAATTGATTGAACAAAGTTTGTAAAATGGTGGAAGGGAAGGGATGTTTTATAGGATGGAGCAATGGGCACGAGTTCTAACATTCAGCAGTTTGATGGTCGTACAATTTTTTTCTTTAATATTTTAGATTTTTTTCATAATGCAGTGCCTTGAATTTGAAATTAAGGCTTTAAGTTGCATAGTTTTGGGATTTTCTTGTTTTTATTGTACTATCTAGCGCACCAAATGTAGGAGGGCCTAGTTTCTTCAAAAATTGGGGCAGTGCAAGATAATGAAAACTAAGGGTCGTATGGTTCAATAATATTTAGGCAATTGAACTATTGGAGTTATGATCTAAAGAAATTGAACCTGCTAGTATCTTTCTTCTTAAATTGAATCAGAATGCAATCAATGCATAGTTTTATTGAGCTAAGTTTAACACAAAAAAAAATGTGTTTAATAGAAAGTTTAGATCTTTAAAACACTAGAAACATTCATCAACATGTGTTTGCTAGAAAATTTAATGCATAATCATTTTCAAATGATTTTAGTACCATGAAAGAATATAAGGCATAACTTTGTTGAGCTAAGCTACTATGGCTATTTTGCTTGGCCCCTGAATAAAATTTGTCTCACCAATATTCATTTGTCCTAGGTGATAAAGAACTTTCTTGATATTAACAGAAATCTCATCAATACAAAAAAAACCTACATGCTTCTCATCTTGATGGGAAAGGGAAAACAAAAACCTAAAAAGGAAATATTTTTTTATCAGTCTTTCTTACCTTATAATTATGTATATTTTGATATTTTTAAGCCCTCCCCCAACATTATGTATATTTTTATCAGTAAGTATTTTTTAGTTCAATTATTTTATTATTAAATTGTTACATTTTCTTTCAATGAAATACTTTTTTTTCCCTATCTTATTCTATGCAAAATCTAAAATAAATTATATTGTCTGCAGCTTGTTGTTGGGCCATGGCAATAATTGTGGTGGAAACGATTCAGGGTATTGAAATGCTTATGTCGCCACCTGAGTTGTTTGATTCAGTGTGACCTAATGCATTAAGCATTGAAGGAAATGGTGGATATGGGAAGTCCACCCTTTTATGCTTTTGAATGGATCACTGATAATGGTCTCACTATTGAAGAATTTTATCCTTCCAAATAGTATGATTATTGTTATCAGCCTCGGAAACTGTAAGTAACGCGCCCTAATTGTTATTTTATTTGAAAGAACAATAGATGTATATAGAATAGCATATAATATTTAGACCAGTAAACAATCAAATCAGAATTAGTTATTCGTCATACTTTGAAATTTTTGCTGCTAAACTCTTGATTTTAATAACAATTTTTGATCTAGTCGAAAACATATAGGACCATTGCAATCATTTAGACCATGAGTATATTTGATAGACAAAACATAAATTGGGGCAATGCACCAACCTTGTCTAATGGCTTTTGAAGTAGGCATTGAAAGTTCTTGGCAGACATATTTAACTAAAGGGCAAAGCTTAGATACAGTATTTTAGGTACTGTTACTAGGTATCTCTAAAATTCTCCCACATGTCCAGTTCCTTAATAATGCAAATGGCAAGTTAACAATCCGTATCTTTCTTTTTCTCCCTGTTGAAACCCAACCTGCTGGCAGGAAAGAAACAAGAAAACCTCAAATCCCATTGGGGAAAATGCCTATAAAAAAAAGCCTTAACGGATTCTCTCTCTTTTTTTTTTCTTTTTTTTTTTTAAAATATAAAAAAGCCATAAAAATACTTTAAATAATCTTAAATGACAACAATTCAAATCAAAGGGTAGAGCAGAAGTCCCTTTTTTAAGAAGAAGAGCAGCATTCATTTTACATTATTACAAAAATTAGACATAAAAATTGACATAAATAACCACAACAAATATGAATTAAAGTGTTTAAAAGTAATTACCAAAAGATAAATTTAGTTCATTTCAAAAAATTAATCTAGAAGAAATGATATGTATCATTGTTGTATGCTTTGAGAAAGGGACATGTGCCATCGTTGCATACATTCTCCAGTTTGAGGGTCCAACTTTTATAAACACAAAATCATAGCATAGATAAAATAAATTCCCATTTGACAAGAGAAGATCATTCAAAAAAACCAAGTCGTATAATTGTTTAGACCACAAAGACAAACTTAGCCACTTAACTGTAAAATGGTGCAAGGGAAGGGCTTTTTGATAGGATGGAGCAATAGATATGAGTTCTACATTCAGCGGTTTGATAGTTGTATAATTTTTCTTAAATATTTTAGAATTTTTCATACATGCAATGCCTTGAATTTGAAATTGATGCTTTAATTTGCATAGTTTTAGTATTTACTTGTTTTTATTATTGTTTGGAATGTGATGAGTGTTTGCATTTTTTTCCCAATTTTTGCTTACAGTTATTTTTTTGTTTGTTTGTTATAATTTGAAATTTCATTCAATCTTTTAGGCCGTAAATAGCTTGGAGATAGCTTTGGTAAAGTAAATTGTAAATTTCACAAAGAAATAAAAGACAGTTATAGCTTTGGTGAAGTGTTTCTATAATGTTCTGGTACCAGTCTTGCTTCTTATCATGCGTGGGCAACAGACAGCAACGGCCTAATATGGTGAATTCCACACGGGTCATTATATCGGCAAAGAAATTTTTATTCCCAATCAATTGCAAGAAATTTTAGAGGCATCAGGATTAGGAAACGGTTCTCCATTTAAAAGATAAATGGAGGGAATTCTAATTCTACTTGTTATCATGGGCTAAATTAGAAAACTGTAGGCAACAGAGAGGAAGTAACAAGAAGATTAATGAATATGTTGACAATGAATATAGTCTTGCTGTGAAACATTTATTTGAATTTCTGTGTTATAATGATGTGTCAACTCTGTCAAGCTTCTTCTCAAAAAAAAAAAAAAAAAAACCTTTGTCGAACACTGTATTAATGCTTTTCTGAACCAGTGCTCCTCAAGTCATGAGAACAAACCTCAGCATTAGATACTATAATCTAGCAACAATTGGCAGGCAACAAAAGCCACTAAAAATCATGTATTTATCTTCCTTCAATAAAGTGGCATTAGCTCAAGTTTTTGCTGAAAAGCTCGGCATCATATTTAAATTGGAGGATAATATGATAGAGAGGTTTCGAACAATTAAAATAAATCCAACCCCACTTCCACTTTGGTTGAGCTGGATATGAATACCCAAGTCCAACCATAAGGGATTGAATTTTGTGGCTCCTATCTAGGCAGTTGGCACCAGATGTAGGAGGGCCTAACTTCTTCAAAAAATGAGGCTGTGCATGATAAAGAAACTGTTAAGAACTGATGTCGCGGAAGCCTGAAGAGAAGCACACACGATGCTCTCTTTGATGGACAGAAACTAAACTGTTAGTTTCTGGTAGTAAACCTCGAATCTACGAGGGGTTTCCCTGAATCCACAAGGAGAATAAACTGGAATCCACCAGAAGAAAATTTTGACAAAAGTCTGTGTTTATTGATAATAGTCTGATTTGCCTCTGACGGCTACAAAACATATAAATACTGAGAAAAAAACGTTTAAAACCCTAATTCGCACTAATTAAGCGATTAGGTGACAAAATTACCGAATTTTACCAAAAATGGCAAAATTGAGTTAAATGCAGAATCATAAACTACTGACCTTAAGGGTCGTCCCAAAACAGACGGGACCTTATTCTGACTTTTAAACTAAAAGTTATTAAGGAAAAACAAATATTACTATAAATAGCAAAAACACTGTTATCGGGGCCTTAATGAAGGAATTCGCCTAAATTTTGGCGACGTTCATAGTTATGAATCTGGATCAGAACGTCGTTTCCCTTCAACCTGCCAAATTTCATGCAATTCCGACACTGTTACCCCGATGGCCCCTACTGGCACCTCCTTTGATCTTGCGTTGTGACTTCCTGCACCCCTGCTGCTCAAGGAAGGCATGTGCTGTCTGTTCTACATCAGTCCCCCCCACTTGAAAAGAACTCGACCCCGAGTTCCCACTATCTGGTTCATCAGGAGGATGATAGTCATACAAGTCAGCAACATTGAAGGTAGAAGAAATGCTCATGTCTGGAGGAAGAGCAACCACATAAGCATTGTTGTTGATCTTCTTAGTAATCTGAAATGGTCCATACTTCTTGTCCTTCAATTTGTTGTAGGTACCAACAGGAAATCTCTCCTTTCTAAGATAGACCAGCACTAAATCCCCAACATTGAAGATCTTCTCACGCCTCTTCTTATCAGCAGCTTCCTTGTACTTGGCATTTGTAGCTTCAAGTTTCTGCCTCACCTCCTCTTGCATAGCCTGAATACGATCAGCCATATTTTCTGCTGCTTGACTCACTCCTGGAAGCTCAGGTAAAGGTACCAAGTCCAAAGCGTGTTTGGGGGGCACGCAGTAGACAATGGCAAATGGAGACTTACCAGTGCTTCTACTGACTGAGCTCTTGTATGCAAACTCTGCTTGGGACAATGCTAGATCCCATTGCTTGGGCTTCTCGCCTGAGATACACCGGATCAGATTCCCCAAAGTGCGATTAACCACTTTTGTTTGGCCATCAGTCTGTGGATGACTGGTGCTACTGTAATTCAAGGAAGTGTCAAAACGCTTCCACAAAGTCCGCCAGAAGTGACTAATGAACTTGGTATCCCGGTCAGAGGTGATGGACTTTGGCACTCCATGCAAACACACCACTTCTTTAAAGAAAAGATTGGCCACTCGAGTAGCATCTGAAGTCTTATTGTATGCTATGAAATGGGACATCTTCGAGTACCTGTCAACCACAACAAAAACAGAATCCATACCTCGCTGGGTTCGAGGAAGACCCAATATAAAGTCCATAGACAGATCTTCCCATCGTGCTTGTGGAACTGGCAAAGGCATATATAAACCAGTATTCTGAGATTGACCCTTAGCAGTTTGGCAGATTGGACACTTCCTCACATGATTGCCAACATCCCTCTTGAGTTGTGGCCAATAATACCTCTCTTCCACCAGTGCTATAGTCTTATCTCTGCCCATATGTCCACCCAAACCTCCACCATGCAGCTCCCTAATAATCTGCTCCCTCAATGAACTTTTAGGGATGCATAATTGGTTACCCCGAAAAAGGAAACCATCCTGGATGTACATACTATTGATAGCAGTATGAGTTTGTTGACACTTACCCCAAATATCACCAAAATCCTCGTCATTCTCGTACAGCTTCTTGAGGCAATCAAACCCTACAACTTCAGTACGTAGGGTGGTCAACAACGATGCTCGCCTGCTGAGTGCATCAGCCACCTTATTGGTGACACCAGACTTGTGCTTCAAAGTGAAATGAAAGTGCTGTATATAAGCTACCCACCAAGCATGCATGATGACTGTTGATGTGCTTTAATGCCTAATGATCCGTGTATAATACAAACTCCCTCTGAATCAGTTAATGCTCCCAATGCTTAAGAGTCCGTACTACAGCAAAGAACTCCAGTTCATAGGCTGACCATTTACTTTGAGCTTCACAAACTTTCTCACTGAAGAATGCTACTGGTCTGTTGTCTTGGGAAAGAACAGCGCCTATCCCGACCACAGATGCATCACACTCCACCTGAAACACCTTATCGAAGTTGGGCAATGCCAAAACCGGGGTTGTGCTCAACTTCTCCTTGATCAAGGCAAAGCTCAGTTCTGCCTCCTTCCCCCATGAGAACCTCCCCTTCTTCAGACACTCAGTGATAGGGGCTACTATGCTACTGAAATCTCGAACAAACCTCCGATAAAAGGTTGCTAGCCCATGGAAGCTTCGCACATCACTCACTGTCTTTGGGGTTGGCCATTCTCTGACTGCACGGACCTTGTCCTCATCAACATGAATCACATCCGCACTGACCACATACCCTAAGAACAGCAACTTATCAGTCAAAAAGCTGCACTTCTTCAAGTTGATATACAACTCATTGGCCTGCAACACTGCCAATACTTCTCGCACATGATTATAGTGGGCTGCTTCTGTCTTACTGTAAATCAGGATATCGTCAAAATAAACTACCACAAACCTTCCAATAAATGGTTTCAATACCTGATTCATAAGTCTCATGAAAGTGCTGGGAGCATTAGATAATCCGAAAGGCATAACCATCCACTCATACAACCCCTCATTTGTCTTAAAAGCTGTCTTCCACTCATCTCCAGGTCGGATCCGAATCTGGTGATACCCACTCTTGAGATCCAGCTTGGTGTAACACTTGGACCCACTCAGCATATCAAACATGTCATCTAGTCGGGGAATAGGAAATCGATACCTGACTGTGATCTTGTTGATGGCTCGACTATCCACACACATACGCCAGCTCCCATCCTTCTTTGGTGTTAGTAGTGCCGGTACTGCACATGGACTCATACTCTCCCTGATCTGCCCCTTGCTCAAAAGCTTATCCACCTGCCTTTGTAGAATCTGACCCTTTTGAGGTTTCATCTTGTAGTGTGGCAGATTTGGTAGACTAGCTCCAGGAACTAAATCAATGCAATGCTGGATGTCACGCATTGATGGTAAACCTGCAGGCAACTCTTCTGGAAACAGCTCTTCAAACTCCTTGATCAATGGTTGAATTGCCTCAGGTATCTCGGTAACCTTCTTTGGCTCACCATCGGTCACCACTACAGCATATACCTGTTTCAACTCCTTACACTCCCTGTCAAACTCATCTTCATTATTCACTATGAGGAGTGCTGGCTTCCCCTCCACTTTAGAAGCTTTGGGTATACTGTCTTCCTTAATAGGACCAAAGACAATTTTTCTACCATTCTTAAAAAACACATACACATTATTTTTACACCTATGAGTAGCATCTACATCATACTGCCAAGGTCTACCCAGAATTAAATGACATGCATCCATTTCAACAGCATCACAAACTACTTCATCTACATAACATTTACCCATAGAAAAAGTAACACGACATTGTTGAGTAACAAGAGTTTTCGTACCTTTCTTGATCCAACCTATCTTGTATGGAGAGGGATGCTTTTCTGTTTTCAGTCCTAGCTTGGTAACCAAACTCTTCAATGCAATGTTCTCTACACTGCCACTGTCAATGATCAAATCACAAACCCTCTTACTGATGGTGCATCGTGCTCGGAAGATCTCATTCCGCTGATCACCGTATTCCACCCTTGGTGTGAGCAACAACCTTTGGATCACCAAAGATCGCCCTAATGGCACGCCTTCCTCGTCCTCTTGGATCTCATTGAGATCATAGGCATACGGATCCACATCATTATACACCTCTTCACCCTGCTGTTCACCTTCTACCTCGCCTTCTTCTGCCACCACCAAATTCACTGCGGCTCGCTTAGGGCAAGTACTAGATCGATGTCCTGGTTCTCCGCACCTGTAGCACTTATTCCCAGTTGGCCTAGCATAAGGGTTGGCATTCGTTATCGGCTGGGTGGCAGAACATGCTACTGCCACTGTGGATTGGTTGACACCACTGTTCTCCCTAACCACGGGTTGTGATCGTGGTGTAAACATGGGCTGTTTACCTTTGTTGGTAGTGGAACTAGAGGACTCCGAATTGCGGTTGGAAAACTTCGAACCTGCCCTGAGATGCTGATATTCTATTTTCTTGGATAAGGTTACAGCCTCATTCAAAGTATATAAGGTTTGTAAGGATACCTGATCTCGGATGGAAACTCGTAACCCGTGTACAAATCTGGATATCCGTTGATCTTCAGTTTCCTCCAAATCATTGCGATTCGCCAACCTGTCAAACTCCTCCATGTACTCATTAACTGTCCGAGTACCCTGCCTACAATCCTGGTACTGTCTGAACAACTCCTGCTGGTAATCTGGTGGTAAGAACCGATCTGCCATTAATCTTTTCATTCTCCTCCATGATCGTATTGGAAGCTTTCGTTCACGGGTACGGTTTAATTGAACACGATCCCACCAGGCAGATGCTCCTCCCTTCAATTTGTAGGCCACCAAACACACCTGTTTGTCATCTGTTGTACCCATATAATCGAAAAACTTTTCCACTTCACTGACCCAATCCAGATACTCTTCAATGGAGACATTACCATTAAAGGATGGTAATTCTACTTTCATCCGATAGTCCCTCTGCTCCTGATAATCTCGGCCATTATCCCTTGCGGGACCACGATGATTTCCAAGGACTCTCTCTGCATACTCCTCGTCTTCACTGTCTTCTTCATTGTAGTCCTGCTGCCTGTTCCGGTTTGGACCACGATAGGGAGGACCACGCGCTCGGTTATCACGTCGCTCTCCGTCAACGCGATTAGGGTTTTGGTTAAGCAAGGTGGCAAGTGCTTCTTGAATTTGGTCCAGAGTCTGCTGGGTTGAATCACGAAATTGTTGATGTTCATCACGAAATTGTTGATTTTCATCACGAAAATCAAGGAACTCAGCCCTAGTGAGGACTGGGTTGTTGACGTCGTCACCGTCGTCATTGTTGTGGTGGTTACCGTCTCGCCGGTTAGCCATCAGACCAGGGTAAGTCAAGGCTCTGATACCAACTGATGTCGCGGAAGCCTGAAGAGAAGCACACACGATGCCCTCTTTGATGGACAGAAACTAAACTGTTAGTTTCTGGTAGTAAACCTCGAATCCACGAGGGGTTTCCCTGAATCCACAAGGAGAATAAACTGGAATCCACCAGAAGAAAATTTTGACAAAAGTCTGTGTTTATTGATAATAGTCTGATTTGCCTCTGACGGCTACAAAACATATAAATACTGAGAAAAAAACGTTTAAAACCCTAATTCGCACTAATTAAGCGATTAGGTGACAAAATTACCGAATTTTACCAAAAATGGCAAAATTGAGTTAAATGCAGAATCATAAACTACTGACCTTACGGGTCGTCCCAAAACAAACGAGACCTTATTCTGACTTTTAAACTAAAAGTTATTAAGGAAAAACAAATATTACTATAAATAGCAAAAACACTGTTATCGGGGCCTTAATGAAGGAATTCGCCTAAATTTTGGCAACGTTCATGGCATTTGCATGAATCTGGATCAGAACGTCATCTCCCTTCAACCTGCCAAATTTCATGCAATTCCGACACTGTTACCCCGATGGCCCCTACTGGCACCCTCCTTTGATCTTGCGTTGTGACTTCCTGCACCCCTGCTGCTCAAGGAAGGCATGTGCTGTCTGTTCTACATCAAGAACAGAGATTAAGAACAGAGATATAGGGATTAAGAGAAAGATAGGCAATTACTTCTAGGGAACCAACCTCCTGAGCTTAGAGAAGAAGAAGATAAGAGAAGTTGAGACAGGTTCAGCTAATTTTCTGGATAATTCCTCATTGATCATGTTGGTAGCTTATATACAACCGAATCCCATTTCCCGCCTAAGCTAACCAACTAACTAACTGAATTCAACTGAACTAACTAACTGAATAAAGCCCAGCAGCAACTACTCAATTACTAAACTACCCTGCTAGCAATACTAACATACAATTCTCATATGACTGTATCAGTACATACAACAATAGCTACATACGACAGATAGCTAGTGAAATAGCCGCAAAGCCTAACAGAAACTAAGGGTTGTACGGTTCAATGGTATTAAGACAATTGAATTATTGGAGTTATGATCTAAAGAAATTAAGGCTATTCTGCCACAAAACCAGTCAGCAGCAGATTGGCATTTTATGATTCCATTTGAGGCTTAACAAGAAACATGGCAAGGAAAAGAAAGTAGCAAATACACATCAAACAAGTTGTCAATATTGGTAGGCACACCTACATGCACTTGACTCCTTTGCTACTAACAAATGGAGTCTTTTTATCTTAATTTGCGTTACATAAATGTGGGAAAGCATTTTTTCACTGCAAAAGAGTTCACAAATGATAAAGACAAAGTTGAGACAAAGTTTGTTTTACATTAATATGAACTGGAAGAAGTCTGAGTCACATGGTCAACAATGGCATTCGTTGGATTTTCTAACAGGCTTTGGAAATAAAGAGGTACTTGAGGCATGTCCACTTGCATAACTCCTTCAAGAATTTTAATTACCTGGCCCATAGTTGGTCTATCCCTTGGATTGTCTTGAATGCAACAACAAGCAACTTTACAAGCTCTAGTTAGCTCTTCCATGTTGGCATTGCCCTCTAATTTGTCATCTACTAGTGTTAGAAGATCTTCTCCTTTGTTTATTGCAATTGCAACACGAGCTGGAAAGTAGTTACATATCTCATCATCTAGCATGTTTATATTTCTCCTACCGGATAGTATCTCAAAAAGAAGCTTCCCATAACTGAAAACATCAACTTTTGGAGTAACAGCTTCACCTGAAATCCATTTTGGTGCTAGATAGCCCCTAGTTCCCCTCATGGTTGTCAAAACTCGACTAAAGTCACGACCAATTATCTTTGCAAGCCCAAAATCAGCCACTTTTGGACTATATTCATCATCCAAACAATATGTTCTCAGGTTTGATGTCAAAATGTATGATATAGTCTCTACAATTCTCATGAAGGTAGGCCAACCCTTTAGCAATCCCAATGGCAATATGATATCTTGTCTTCCAATCCAATATCTTGGAAACCTTTTGGAACAAATGAGATTCTAGAGAACCTTTTGGCATGTAATCATAGACAAGAAATCTTTTTGAAACTTCTACAAAAAAACAACGTAGGCGAAGAAGGTTGACATGCTGGATTGCTCCAATAGTACTAATTTCTGCACGAAATTGTTTGTCACCTTGCTCTGGACTTCTTATTTTCTTCACTGCAATAGCTCTTGAATTTGGCAATGCCCCTTTAAAAACAGAACCAAAACCGCCCTCCCCAATTTTTTGGGAGAAGTTCTTTGTTGCTCTTCTCAAATCTCTATACTTAAACATAATTAAAGAAAATTCCACTTCCTTGAGTGCACCAGTGGAATGCCTCCAAATAATTGACAATGCAATGCCAACGAGAAGGATGAGCACAATGAGAACTCCAACAATCCAAGCAACCTTTTTTGATATCTTGATTTTACTTCCCATTGAAACGCGAACATGAAAATCTCCACCTAACTTATCATCAGAAGAAAGTTGTTCTAGATTTCTGTGTTCCTTTGTAAATTAAACACTCATTATTATAAGAGTAAGCAAAACAAAAACAATTGCTTAAGCAATTTAATTTGCATTCTTCAACATTTTTGACGACTGGATATTCTGCTGCTTCTACAAAGCGCATATTGTGAGGAACTTGTTATCTGAGCATTCTAAAGGCTTGCTTCTCTGACATCGTCCTGTGTACTCAAGTAAGTCCCACTCTCTTGGATCTTTTGGTCTAAATTCTTTGGGGCAATCACAAAGAGGTGAATTCCGCTCATTACAAATGCCATTGTCCCCGCAGATACTCAAAATCTCACAACGATGCAGAGGTGTCTTCCAAACTGAATTCCATTGGTGTAAATCATTGCTCCACACATAGAGAATGAACTCCCCGGTGACATTCAAAACAAATCTTGCGAACTTTTAAGGGGAAACAATAGAATATATAAAATAGCTTTCACTATTATTATCGGAAACATAGGATACGTTAACGTATTGGTTAGTCAATTCTTTTGCAGACAGATTCCTGCCATACTTATACATATGATTATCTCCATAAAATAATGACATATAACCCGTTCCATCTTTTCCTAATAATGCAGCAGAGTAAGGCCCATCAGTTAGGAACGGATGATATGGAAAACCACTTTCATTGATACTCGTATTTGTTTCGAAGGCAGCCCCTGGCAGCCATGTTCCTTCTTCTGCTCTTTGTTATTTTAATCGGACCTCAGTTGCACAGGGAGAAGAGTTCCCATAGGAAACTGCCTTTATATTTTACTGCTGCGACGGAAAGAGTTGATAATATTATCATTTGCACTTACTCCTTACTGAGTACTATATTTCTAGGGATTTTTGCCATGATCCTAACCGCCTACTTGTTTTGGCTTGGAAGTCAGGATTTGGAAATTGGTCATCAATAAGGGTTTGCAGAAGAGAGTTTACATGTTGATATTCTCTGTTTCCAGTTTCCTACCGTTAAGGGTTCTATTACTTGGTCTATCTGTTTTGATTAAACCAGATCAAATTCTGTTTCAAGTTCTTGTTTTGTTGGCTTTCTTTGCCCTTTTTTGTTGTGCGGGGGTGTGTATATGCATGCTTGTGTACTACCCAGTTGCAGATTCTTTTGCCCTGGGAAACCTACAGGACATAGAGGCTAGGGGAAGGGTTGACGATGATCACAATGATACCATTTCTCTTATCGCTAACCAAAGCCATCTTGAAGAAGAAAGTGGTCGGATTAGTCCCAGTAGAAATTCTGATGCCTCAACAAAGCGTGGATCGATTTCTTTTCGTACTTTTGAGAGGGATGGGACTTCAATGGGGACATTTGTGGAACTGAGTCTCTTCTCTCCTAGTCGAGATGTAACCCCACCAGGATCTCCTCCGCTTCTTGGCTGGCCTATGCGCCCTCCTACACAAGTTCTTGGACCCTAAAGGCAAGTGAGAAACTGAGTACTTGGTGAATATCAATTTTGTGGTAAAGAAAAACTGATTGTAAAGGGTTTAGCTGCAATAAGGATTTTAATTCTTGGTTTGTTTTCTAATTTTAGATATGATGGTTTTGTTTGATGGAATTTATGATCTGTGTCTCTCTTTTTGTACCATTTCTATAACCATTTTTTCCCTTAATTTTCCGTTCTTGCGCTTATACTTTCAAAGAAGGCATATATTCATGTTAGATAGGAATTTGGTTGGTACAATTTGTGTCATCTGCACTTTCTGGAGTATTATTTTATATTGATGTTTCTTTATAATGATGGATCATCTTTTTGCTGTTGGTGAAGATATGTTCATGGGACGAAAAGTTGGTATTTCCAGCCTTAAACTGAATCTTTTTTTGGTGTTCAATAAATAAATTTCTGGGGATATGGTAAGCTGGCTGGGCGGCTTCGGTTAAAATAGATCTTTAGGATGGGGAATGGTGAATAGTGGGAATTGGTCTTTGTCTCACTGGAAGAATTCCACCTTTCCCATATGCAAATTGATTAAAGCTTGTACAAAACGTTCTCTTGTAAGTAACTATTTTTAAGAAAACTTTTTTAAGGAAAACTGATTTATTTTCCTTACTTTTTCTTATAAATGACTATTTTTTAGAAAATTTTTTTTTGGGGGGGTAAAATTGATTCTTTTTTTAGTTCGAAGTTTTTTTTTTTGGGGTGACATCCATTCCATTACCTCTTTCATGCATTTCAGGCTTATTTACACCAAACAAGTCCCATGCTTATGCTGGGCTTTCTTCAGACGAACCTTATCCTTCTTAGCTCAAAACAACTCACCTTGAATAACAACATTCTTTGATCTTCAAACTACAATATGGGCCATTTGCAGAGGACCATTGTAGAGATTTCTTCAGCCCAAAACTGCTCTCCTTATACTTGTATCATATGTGACCACAATAATGGGCCTACCATGATCAGGGTCGGCAATCACCATAAATTCAAATTCAATAAAGCAAACCACAATAACGTGACTACTATGATCAGGGGTCAACAATTCATGGTCAACAATCACCTTTAATGTTCACCGGGTACATAACAAAAATTCACAATAATTTTAATACATTTTTAAATTAGCCTATCAATTTATCATTATTATTATTATTATTATTATTATGTAAGTTGATAGGTTAATTTAAGAATGTTGTGAGTGGGTTCCAATTAGTTCAATTGGTAAAATATCTAAGAGTTGAATAAGCAATCTGGAATTCAATTTCATCTTACACAAAAAACTGATTGATGTCTTAATATGATGATTATAGGTTGAAACTTTATATATTAAAAAAAATTATATTGTAAAATTATAACTGATATGAGCATCGTTACACAAAAAAATCATTAAGTTAAACATTCTTAGCTTCAAAATACTTCAAAATACATACCTAAAAGATATTAAAAAAAAAAAAAAAAATGAACACCCACGAAGGCAACAGAATATCAAACCAAATAGAGCTGAGATTCAGTATTGGAATATATTAGAGCACTCATCCTTCTCTTGTTTCGTTGAGCATGGATTTAGCAAAGAGTTCATTGATTAAGGAATTTAAAGTATGAGTGCAGTTTCTATTTTGTTTTTTGTTTTTTATTTTTTATTTATCAAGTAGGGATCTTCTATTTAGCTCATTGATAGCTTTAATCGGTCGAGTTATTATTCAGAATATTAATAGTATTTAAAGTATGAGCTAGGGTAGAGCGCTCATTCCTTCTTTGAAAGACTTTCTAGAAAATCTCTCATATTGTATTAATTGGTCATGATGTATGAACTCTTGTCAGTTTAATGAATCAATTTTCTGTTTAGCTTAACTTGTTCCTTGCTTGGTTCTCTTGTGAGGAAGGAGCACAAATAAGCATTATAGAACCAAGATAAACAAATCCTACTTTAAAAGACACCTATGAACAAGTTTTGGAAAACAATGCAAAATTTTGATTGTGTTTTATGTTGACCAACTTGACTTTTCTTTTGCCCACATTTTTTAATGCTATCAAAGACAAGAAAACTTAGAAAGAGCTATCCAAAGAGCAGTATCTATTAGACCCTCGGCTTTTCTACTAAATTTAGAAAATGAGTTGCTTAAGGATCTAAACATAGCTCTGAACCAGGAGGAAGAGCTTTGGGCATTGAAATCTCAGGTTAATTGGATGGTTCAAGGAGACCGTAATACAGCCTTTTACCATCTCTCAACTCTAGTTAGAAGGAAGAGGAATCATATCTTGTCTATTAAGGATGCTGTTGGGGAATGGATAGGTGAGGAAAATGCCGTGAAGGATTTCATTAGGAAAGGCTTTGAGGCTATTTATACGACCTCTCTTTTTAGCGCCAGTCTCCCAAAGGCTACGGACTCCCAGTGGTAGCCAAGGCTAACGGAGGAGGAAAAAGATAGTATCAGTGGAGAGGTAACTGAGGAGGAAATTAAGGCTGCTTTATGGTCTCTAAAACCTTTTAAAGCGCCGGGCCCGGACGGTTTGCATGCTGGATTCTACCAAAGATTTTGGCTTATTGTGGGGAAGTCGGTGATGGAAGAAATCAAGAAGATTTTCAGTGAAAGGAGAGTGCCTGAGTATCTAAATAAGACTCATATTGCCCTTATCCCGAAGATCCAAGGACCGGAGACTTTGGGTAATTATAGACCCATTAGTTTATGTAATTCGGTGTACAAGGTGGTGACGAAGATTATTGTTACTAGATTGCGTCCTTTTATGGGGAACCTGATCTCACCTCTCCAAACGGCCTTTGTTCCTGGAAGAAAAGGAGTGGATAATGCCATTATTGCTCAAGAGATTATCCATTCCCTAGGAAAAAAGAGAGGCAAAGTAGGGTATATGGCCTTAAAAATAGACTTGGAGAAGGCGTATGATAAGATTGAATGGAGCTTTATAAAGGAAATGTTGGTGAGGATAAATCTCCCAACCAGCCTTATAGACATTGTTATGAGTTGTGTGTCTACTGTTTCGACATCTATTTTAATTAATGGGGAAACTACTGATACGATTCTTCCTTCTAGAGGTCTAAGGCAAGGAGACCCCCTCTCCCCTTATCTTTTTATTCTTTGTATGGACTATCTTAGTCAGCTAATAGAGGCAAAATGTGAGGTAAAACATTGGCATCCAGTCAAGGTCTCTCAAAATGGTCCAGCTTTCTCCCATTTACTGTTTGCAGATGGTCTTCTATTTTTTGTTAAAGCTGACACTCAAAACAGTCTGGCAATAAGAGAGGTGTTAGATGAGTTTTGCAGCATTTCAGGGCAGTCCATCAGTGAAGCTAAGTCAAGAGTATATTTTTCTCCAAATGTGAGTAGAGAAATGAGGGAAGAGCTAGGTGATATCATCGGGTTTGCCTCCACTCCTACCTTAGGAAAGTACTTAGGTTTTCCTTTGAAGCAAGTTGGCACTTCTTCTCATGACTTCAACTTCATCCTTGACAGAGTTAAACAAAAGCTTGCCGGGTGGAAAGCAAATGTTCTATCAATGGCTGGCCGGTCAATTCTTGTTCAAGCATCCTTGACAGCCATTCCAACTCACGTGATGCAATGCAATTACTTGCCGGGCAGAATTTTGGAAGGGATTGATAGAGTTAATCGAAACTTCCTTTGGGGGTCCTCAGAGTCAGCTAGGAAGATTCACTGGGTAGGATGGAAAAAAGTTGTCAAACCAAGGGAGGAAGGGGGTCTTGGTCTACATTCTGCTAGAGAAAAGAATATTGCTCTCCTTGCCAAGCTGAATTGGCGCTTCCACACTGAAGAAGGCGCGCTATGGGCACGAGTTTTGAAAATGAAGTATTGCTCTGCAAGAAGAGTAAGGGCCTCTAACCCGGATAAGCTTTCTTGTTCTTCCACTTGGGCAGCAATGAAGAAAGGGAGGGATGTTTTTCAAAAAGGCAACAGATGGACGGTTGGCAGAGATAGTGATTTAAGCCTGTGGTATAGCAATTGGTTGGAAAAAGGCCCTCTTCGTAGCCTGGTTCAGGGTCCTCTTTCTAGAGAGGTAAGCAACATGAAAGTTAAGGATTTCTTTCTTGATACGGGCTGGGACTGGGACGCCATCTCCTATGAGCTACTAGAAGATATCAGATTGATGATTCGAGCTACTCCCCTTGCTATAACCAGTAGAGGTAGAGATAAACTAGTCTGGAATGGTACTTCTCAAGGTGTGTTTGATTTGAAAAGTGCCTACAGAATGTCAATGGTTAGTGAAGATAGCCATCCTTATTCTGCCCCTTGGGTATGGAAAGTGGATACTCTGCCTAGAATCAAATATTTCTTGTGGATGTGTGGCCATAATAGCATTGGGGTCAAATCAAATCTTGTTAAGAGGGGTATGTTGAATGATGATTGCTGCCCCATTTGTCATGAGGACTCAGAGACAATTCTCCACGTTCTTCGGGACTGCCCCCAGACAAAGCCGGTTTGGTCTCAGTTGGGAGTGCAGGTGGCAGATCAGAGGTTTTGGGGATATGGTCTTCAAGATTGGCTCAAATGGAATGGTAGTAAGAGTGGTAAATCAAACATAGCAAATCTACCTTGGTGCACCTTCTTTTCCTTTGCTGTCTGGAGTATATGGAAAAGAAGAAATTCTTTTGTTTTTCGAAACAATTCTGTCAATCAAAATCTGCCTAGGGAGATAGTTAATCAGGCAGTAGAGTTCACCCATTGTGCCTCATCCCCGAGATTGCTGAAGCAACGGGTTGTGCAGAGAATTCGATGGGAAAAACCTCCTGAAGGGTGGATGAAGTTGAATACGGATGGGTCAGCTATAGGGAATCCGGGTCCAGCTAGTTGTGGAGGTGTAATAAGGGATAATACTGGTCATTGGATAGTGGGGTTTAACAGAAGTATCGGGGTGGCAACCAGCTTCACAGCAGAATTGTGGGGCCTTAGAGATGGCCTCAATATGGCTTGTAGTCTGAATATCTCCTCTCTCATTGTCGAACTTGATGCAAAAGGTATTGTAGATGCTTTAGTGAATCCGGGCTATGTGAATCATGCTATTTCTCCTATTTTGGACGACTGTAGGCTGTTGATTACTCGTATTCCTCAGATACAGTTCAAACACTGTTTTCGTCAAGCGAATAGGTGTGCGGATGCTCTTGCAAGGATGAGCAGCAGCCTAGAAGTAGATTTTAGTTTCTTTAACAGTCCGCCTGTGGACATTTTATGTGTGTTTGAGGATGATTGTGTTGGGGTTCCTTGCAGTAGGCTGTGCTATACCCCTGTGGGTCCTTCTAAGTTGCTTTTAATAAATCGTTTATTTATAAAAAAAAAAAAAAAAAAAAAATCTTCACAATACATTTTTTGCCCAAACAAATGCAATGCTATTTTTACATCCATAATTGTTTGCTCCATATCTTGCTTATGTGAGCCATTATGGGTGTGGAAATTGTTTTCCCAATCATTTTTTTTTTAAAATTTTAATTTCAAGTATTATGGCAAGGTTGTTTATGAAGGCTTCTTTGTTGCAGGGCTGATGCACTTGGCTCCTTAGTTACTAAGGATAGTGAAGTCTTTCTATCTTAAATTGCGTTACATTAAAGGAACAATAAAAGCATTAGATAACGGATGGACAAACATCATTTTCATTACAAAAGAGTGCACTCAAGATTTTTAGTGTTTGTAGTGTAATAACTAATAAGAATGGATTAATAACTTAATTTAGTCCCCTATTTGCTGTTGAACAAGCATCAAGAGTATTTGTGTGTGTATCTCTTACAATTAAATTCCTCTTTATTTTTCTTCTTAAAAAAAAAAAAAATCTTTATTTTGTATTTTGTAATATGAACATTCTTTCAATTCTATTGTAATGTTTTGAATATTAATATTAACATTCAGGGGCTAATGTACTATCGAAGAGAATAAATTGAGCATGGTTTTGGGAGCTCTCAAAACTTTTACTGTGTCATGATAAATTCTTTATTTAGTGAAAGTTGGGATTTAACATTGAAAATTTTGGGTTTGACCAAAGAGTTTGGTGAAAGATTTGATTGCAAAGATGAGGCAAAATCATTTGCAGATTTCATGGAAAATAGAAGAAAGAATGGTATGTTAGAAATGGTCTCAAAAATCGATAATGAGCTGCCTAGTGACTGTTTTTATATTCTATTTATTTATTTATTTTTTTAAGTTCCTCTTCAACCAATTGTACTAAAATAACATTCACACGTTTTCTCATGGTCTTTCAACAAATACACAACAAACAAATTGTCACAGGTAGAGACACCTACATGCACTTGGCCACATTTTTCTTAAAATAATTTTTTGGGATACCAGGAACAAAACAGAAGACAAAAAATAGAGTCCCCAACGAAATATAGCCTCCAAAAGAGAAACAAAGAAGCACACTTTATTGCTTTTGGCACCCATGACTTACATTTGTTTTTATGCACTTGGCTCTTTAGCTTCTAACAACTATGGAATCCCTTTATTATAATTTGCAGTAGATAAAAGGAACAATAAGCATTATTTTGACTACAAAAAGTGCACTGATGGTAAAAACAGAGTTGAGACAGTACCTTGTGCCCATCAATATGAACTTGAAGAAGTCTCAGTCTCTTGAGAAACAATTGCTACCATTGGATTTTCTGAAAGGCGTTGGAAATATAGAGGAATTTGAGGCACGTTCACTTGCATCACTTCTTCAAGAATTTGAACTACCTGGCCCATAGTTGGTCTATCCCTTGGATCATCTTGAATGCACCAACAAGCAACTTTACAGGCTCTAGTTAGCTCTTCCATGATGGCATTTCCCTCTAATTTGTGATCTAGTAGTGTCAGAAGGTCTTCCCCTTTGTTTATTGCAATTGCAACATGAGCTGGAAAGTAGTTACATATCTCATCATCTAGCATGTCCATATTTCTCCTACCAGATACTATCTCGAAAAGAAGCTTCCCATAACTGAAAACATCAACTTTTGGAGTAACAGCTTCACCTGAAATCCATTCTGGTGCTAGATAGCCCCTAGTTCCCCTTATGGTTGTTAGCACACGACTGAAGTCCCGTCCAATTATTTTTGCGAGACCAAAATCAGCCACTTTTGCATTATATTCAGCATCCAACAATATGTTCTCAGGTTTGATGTCAAAATGCATGATACAATCTCTGCAGTTATCATGAAGGTAAGCCAACCCCTTGGCAATCCCAATTGCAATTTGATATCTTGTCTTCCAATCCAAAATCTTGGAAGTGTTTTGGAACAAATGGGATTCTAGAGAACCTTTTGGCATGTAATCATAGACAAGAAGTCTTTTTGAAACTTCTACACAAAAACCACGTAGGCGAAGAAGATTGACATGTTGGATTGCTCCAAGAGTACTAATTTCTGCACGAAATTGCTTCTCACCTTGCTCTAGACTTCTTATTTTCTTCACTGCAATAGCTCTTGAATTTGGCAATGCCCCTTTAAAGACAGAACCAAAGCCTCCCTCCCCAAGTTTTTGGGAGAAGTTCTTTGTTGCTCTTCTCAAATCTCGATACTTAAACATAATTAAAGAAAATTCCACTTCCTTGAGTGCACCAGTGGAATGCCTCCAAATAATTGACAATACAATGCCAATGAGAAGGATGAGCACAATGAGAACTCCAACAATCCAAGCAACCTTTTTTGATTTCTTGATTTTACTTCCCATTGGCTCAGATGTTGAAATGCGAACATGAAAATCTCCACCTAACTTATCATCAGAAGAGAGTTGTTGTAGATTTGTAAGCGTTCCGTGGTAAATTAAACACCCATTATTATAAGAGTAAGCGAAACAATGACAATCGCTTAAGCAATTTAATTTGCATTCATCAACATTTTTGGTGACTGGATATTCCGCTGCTTCTACAAAGCGCATATTGGGCATCGTGAGGAACTTGTTATCTGAGCAGTTTAAAGGCTTGCTTCTCTGACACCCTCCTGTGTACTCAAATAAGTCCCACTCTCTTGGATTTTTTGGTCTAAATCCTTTGGGGCAATCACAAAGAGGTGAATTCCGCTCATTACAAATGCCATTGTCCCCGCAGATACCCAAAATCTCACAACGATGCGGAGGTGTCTTCCAAACTGAATTCCATTGGTGTAAATCATTGTTCAATACATAGAGAATGAACTCCCCGGTGACATTCAAAACAAATCTTGCAAACTTATAAGGGGAAACAACAGAATATATAAAATAGCTTTTACTATTATGATCGGAAACATAGGATACGTTAACGTATTGGTTAGTCAATTCTTTTGCATACAGATTCCTGCCATACCGATAACCATTATAAGATAAAGACAAATAACCCGTTCCATCTTCTAATAATTCAGCATAGTAAGGCCGATCACTGCTATCAGCTAGAAACGCAAAAGATGAATAACCACTTTCATCATTAATTGGATATAACTGGAAGGTAGACCCTGGCAGCCACGTATTGGTTGCATCCCCAAAAGTCTGCCACGATACAGTATTATCAAATTTACTTTTTAAAATAAAATTTCCGTTGTCAAGTAGCACCCCTAATCCTGTCCCGTTGGTAGAACCCAAATAACCAACGCTGCTTGGAAAATCAGAAGGCGCACCTCCTTTTTCATTTAAAAACAAGACTCCACCCTCAGAAAGTTGTAGTGTTGGGTCCGAGAATGCATCATAAGCTTCCCAAACCACTGTAAACTCTGATACAATTTTATACCATATGCCTAGGCGATAGTAACGAGACATACCTGCTTTAAAGAAACCCATCTCAAAAATTCCACTTTTTGAAATAAGGGTCTGGTTCCACGCTAGAGACTGACCTGGGTACATGGTATCAGATGCAGTGACAAGATGGGCTTTAATTGACATGATGAGGAGGAGTATAGCCAAATAAGACCATGAATTCTTGCCTGGAGTGTAGCTTTCCTGCTTTTGGCTTCTGCTTTGCGCCATACTGCAATTGTAGAACTTAGTATGTGAGAGTTGTAGATTTTAGTTGCTTGGAGTAGAGCAAAATCATATCAAGTGTCAAGTGAGAGTTTTATGTTCTTTCCTTTTTCTTTCTTTCTTTCTTTCTTTTTTATTTTTTATATTATATATATATATATATATATATATATATTTTTTGGGAGAAGAAAGACAATGTCTAATTAATTTAAAGGATAGTGTTTATTACACAATTGTGTTTTACGGCCTGCACATACGTAGGCTTTGATTACATTAAGCACTTGACCAAATCAAATTGTTGACTGTTGACTGTCGACATCTCCAAGTCTTTGGTCCTCTTCTCTAGATGTGGGAAAAAAAAAAATTTAAGAACTGTTGACCTTTAATTTTTTTTTAAAGTTATTTTTTTGAATTCTGGACTTTTTCTAGTCAACCGATGACATGCAACTGCATATGGAAATGGTGGAAGGGAAGAGCAGTTGTATAGCAGTATAGGATGGAGCAGTGGGCATGAAACTCTGAACATTTTTGTTGAAAACATTAAGAGGTGACAATTGAACTACAGAGCTCTTGGCCGACATTTGCTTGTTTTTTGTTGTTGTTTGGAATGCATTTTTTCCCAATTTTTGCTTACTGTTAATTTTTCTTTGTTTGTTATTATTTGAATTTTTATTCAATATTTTAGGCCATAAATAACTGGGAGGTTTCATTGATAGAGTAAATGAGAAAGTTCTATTAGAATAGAACTCAAGATAGCTATTTGGTGCTTTCGCCCAATTGTGAAGTGGCAACTGTTCTGGTTTACCAATCTAGCTTCTTATCATGCTTGGACAGCAGGTGGTAAATTTCATTAGTCACTGGGTTTGGAAATTGTTTTTCCCAATCAATTTAATTGAAAATGAATCTTTAAGTATTCACTATTCAGGTGGTGAGTGGTCATTTCAATCAATTGAACTCAACCATTTGCAAGAGATTTTGGAGGCCTAATTATCAGGATTAAGAAATGGTTCTCCATTTTTAGAACAAATGGAGAGAATCTAAATTAGAAAACACTAAGAGGCAATAGAGAGAAATTAACAAGAAAGAAGATGAATGAATTTGTTAACAATGACCATAGTCTTGCTGTCAATAACAAATGCTGCCTCAAAGCTGATTGAAACTTTTGATTTTCTGTGTTATACGTATGTGTCAACTCTGTCAAGCTCTGCAATGCTTTTCTGAACTAGTGCTCCTCTTGAGGAAGAACCTCAGCATTTGATACTTGTTGGAATGACTTGAATTGTCAAAATTGGTGGCTTGATATTAGCCAACAAACCATCAGAAAGTTGCATGATTTAATGCGTGAAGATGTCAAGAAGTTGCATTAAATGTTGCATGGATTCATGGCCGAATTTATTGACTTCTTTGTTGATAGAAGTCTTGCATTATTGACATGCATACTTACTTCACCTTTTGGCTGAAATGTATGACTCCATTGGCATTCATTAATTGTCAAGAAAAAGCAAGGAACTACACCTGAAGTTACCAAATACATGCTAGCCGAAATGTATGACTCCATTAGCAATAAATGCTGGCCATTTTTGTTGACTTGATAGGTGAAAGCTCAGAAATGTGTTGAAAACACAAGAGCTGTTTAGACCCCAAAATTAAAGTCACAGCTCGATTGATTTTACACTAACTTAATACTAAGTGCGGAATAATGTAAATGCGAGTGGATAAACAAACAAGCTATTCTAATCCATAAACTTAACAACACAGTAGTAAAATGGAATGTAAAAGAGTAGGAAAAAAAATGCAAACACAAGATAATACGCCGATGTGTTATCGAAGAGGAAATAGAAGACCTCGGCGAAAAACCTTTTCGCCGCCCTCCAAGCGGTAATTGATCAACTAGACAATCAGTTGGGATACATGGGTTAGTAAGAGACCCTCCAAGCCTAATCTACCAGCTGTACCTAAGCCCTCCAAGCTCCTACTTTAACAAGGCTTTTCGAAACCGTGTCTTGTCTAACTTTTCGGATCCCACAACAAGCTCCATGTTGCATCTGCCATCCTTGGCTTCTTCAAATGCTCCCCAGTAGCTCCAAAACCTCACTTGATACTCTAAAAGGGTGTGGTAAGTGTTTGAGCTATCAACCTTTCAATGATAGGGAAATGGAGAGGTAGGAGTTGAGGAAAATCTACTAGTAATTGTGTAGAGGATTGTGGGTATAACAATCTCTAACTCTCAAGGTTTATGGCTAGGGTTTTCTCTCAGAAGCACTCCTCAACATTTGTGGGTAATGTGGGTATATATAGTGTGGGTACAAAAAGTGTGTATCAGATAGCACAGTTTGCCAAAATAGAATGTCTCACGGGTGTCTCACTGGAAGGCCTTACCCGCGAGTTACTCGAGAAACACAGCCGTCGCCATCTGTCCTGACTCTTCGCATTCCAGTCATGTGCAGGGCACATGGCTCACTTCGCATGATACTTAGTCGCGAGTTACCCGCGAGAACTCCTCAGTCTTCAATTGCTTGAGTCTTCACACACTCTCTCTCTATCACACAATCCTTACAATCAAATCCCACAATAAATACAAGGTATAAAAGATTGAATATAATTACAACAAAATTTGACATGGAATAAAATCTAACAAAACACATAGTTGTAAATTACAATTTTACAATATGTTTCATGTTGGTGATATTTCGGCTAAAGTTTAGCTATAAATAGAGGTGGAGCAAATAAGAGCTATGCATGTGAGCTACGAAGATAGCAATTTGAACTTCTTTTGTGTGTGTGCACCAAAGGGTAGGAAGTTAGCGTCTTGCATCTTTTGTTTAAATACAATAGGATGTTCTCTATTGATTTATGAGAGAACCAAGGGTATATTTGGGGTTTGGGTTTGTGTGAGAGTGTTTTCAAGTCATTGTTGTAATCTTCACAGTTATAGTGAAAATTTATTCTGTCGCTTCTCATGGATGTAGGCATATTGCCGAACCACGTAAATTCCTTGTGTCATATTTTCTTTTTTCTCTTCTTTAACCTTTTGTTTACATATTATTTTACCCAATTCACACAACAATACTACAATCTAGCAACACAAGCTTGTTCCATTTTTTTTTTACTTCCAATTCAGCGGAGAACCGCCCCTTTTTTGGATTTTCTGGACTTGTTTGCCCATGACCCCAAAATATTGCTATTATTGGTTCACCCAATCTTAAGATAAAATTTCCATTGTCAAGAAGTACCCCTACAGAGTTAGGCATGCCAGAGGTACATTTGAAATAAGGAACTCGTTTTTCTGTTAGGACTAAATTACCATCCTCAGAAAGTTCACTCCTTCTCTTTGATTATATTTTTAAATTGCTGCATTTTAGTTCTGGACTTTTCTAGTCAACCAAATTCCTCCATTCGGGTAAATTTCTGAAAACATTGTCAAAGTAGTAGCCTTTTTGATCCATGATATTGAAAGACATGATGTCTCTATGCACGTTTCTTGTGGAAGAATTTGTATTTATCCTCCTCAGAACTCCATATTGTAGAAGAAATCAAAGGGAGGAATACAAACATTGAGTGACCAGATCATCTCCCTCCACACAAGTCGGGATGTGGGGCACCCTTGCCTAAAACAACCAAAGTATGAGTCAAAGAATTAACACGCATCAACACAGATAACAAAAATTTCCATTCGACAGAAAAAGAATGAGACCATTCATCAGGATGACGAAAGAGAGAGAGAGAGAGAGAGAGAGAGAGAGAGAGAGACCAAGTCGTATTATTTATTATACCAAAAATCACAAGCTTAGCTACTCAATTGTTCATTTGTTTGGTAGCTTTGCTCATGAACCCAAGTTCATTTTCAGCTCTATTATCTGGACAGTTAATATGATTGTTTGATCGATGTTAAATTTCACTTCGAGGTAGGTTGAGTCTATATATAGGACTTTAGTCACTAAGTTATCTTAACTAGGTTATCCAAGCAAGTGCATTCGATTCTAAGTAAACATGATTTACACCATTTCAAAGCTACACATAAGTACATAACTACTACGCAAGCTATACACTAACAAGAAAAACCAAGTAATAAAACAAATCCGTATATCCCAAATCATACTCATACAGTAACAAGGAATACCGTAGTAAACTATTTCAGTTTATTTTGCGAGGAGAGTGACTGCCACGTCAAATACACAGCACCGGATCAATTGAATTATGCTAGGGACACAACCTTAGGCACAATAGGGGACACATTTTTACCAACCACAACTCGCCATGTGACAAGTTGTGGCACAAAGTTGTGCCAAAGGTTGTGTCCCTAGTATAATTCGGATAAATTAATTCTCTCCAGGCCCAAGTTACAATAAAGCTTTCTTGAGTTTAATATACAGAGCCATATTCAGAATCTGAACCAACGACCTCCCCACCAAGTCCACCCTCCATGACCTCCATTGGCCTTAGCATACGACAAGAACGAGGCCACACTTTATCAATGTTACACATTAGGTCCTCAAACAGAAAACCTTCAAAGGTCTTCAAGGTATCATCAGTGTTCTCAGCACCAATTAATGGGCTTTGCCTCAAAGTGAATACAAAAACTCCAGCCATGAAAGAGCTCTACCATCACGTTTGCAAGTCTTACAAACTCAAAGTATGTACTCTACACCAATTGTTAAAAATCAAGTCGCAAACTCACTCTACCCCTGGAAAAATATAATGCAATTATTTCATAAATATATAATGTAAAATTTATAGATTAAATAGTGCATGTGTTGTTTAAAAATATATTTATTATTTTTATGTGTGGTATGTGAAGGAAAAAATGATATATTTTTCATTCAACAACAATGACTAATTTTATAATATATCCAAGAATATTAAAAAAAAAAAAAATCTCTACCTGCCATTCAATGGAACACATATAATGTGTTACATTAAATTTAAATTATTATATATATGAGTTTAAAATTGTAATTTTTTTCAAATATAAGTACAATGTCTATATTGTTGAAAGTTGAATTTTAAGGCAATCTTTTAAATATATATCTTTTTTATTGATTTTTTTTGGGCCATACCTCTAATTTCTAATGCCTATTTTGTTTTTATTTTTTAGCCTAAAGTTTGGCCTAAATAGAATAAAATTTCTTACTTTTCAACCCAAAAATTAAGAAAAAAAAAAGAAGAATTTTTAGCCAAAAATTGAAAAAAAAAAGAAAAAGAAATTTTGGATTGAAAAGGATCGAATTGGACCTTAATGGACTGAAGTGGACAGACTGGTCATGTGAACTAAAGTAGACTGAATGGACTAATTGGACCAAAGTGGATGGAATGGGTGGAATGGGTTCAATTGGACCAAATGTATTGAAGTGGACCGAAATGCTACATTTTTTTTAGTGAAAAAATAGAAACCGAAATATTATGTTGGTGTGGCTCAAAAAGAGAATAGTAACAATAAATACTACGTTTCAGCTTTTAGATATTATATAAATGATATATTTGAAGCATATTTTATATTTAGAGAGTTTAGGACATGTTGTAGTATTTTATTTAGTATTGTTATTATTATTCCAAGGTCCACACAACATAGTTTGAGGCCTAAGCTGATTATTTTAAGTAAGATTCTTTAATAATTAAATCAAATAAATAATATTTATTTAATTTTTTATTGCATATTATTTTTGGTTTTGAAAAACATTATTCTTGTTTTTTGATATTGCAAAATTTTTTGGTAAATAAAGATTGCAAAATTACTAATTTGGTTTTTAAATTTAGGTATTATTAGGTTTCTCAAAAAAAGAAAGAAAGAAAGAAGAAGATATTATTAACATTTATATTACCAACTACCATGTTGGGAGCATTATTGAAGGTGAGAGAAAGAATACAAATTTACTTTTATATTTTTCTTTTTTAAAAAGTCCATTATCAATTTATCATTGTACAATTTTTTAAAAATACAAATTTCGGGGTTTCTTTTTTAATTTATTTACAATGGATGTCTTTGGAACCTTTATGTAAATTTTTGTTGCATTGGGGGCCATAGCTAGAGCCAGCCCTGTATTTTATTTCTCTTATGTTGTATATATGTTAAGACAAATATAAAGGATATTTTTTGTATAATTTATCCAAAATTAATTGATTTTTATTCCTTTCACGTTTTCAAGAACTATTAATATAATGTGGGTAGAAATTAATTAATTGACTTTTTTAGTCTTTGTTTTTTGCCTAGATTCATATATATCCAACAATTTTAGGAAGAAAGAGACACAGTTAAACAACACCCAATAAGATATATGAAAAGTAATAAATGAGGATAAAAAAAATGTTATTAATTAAGAAAATAAGGTGGAAAACAATAATTATTTAATGTTATTTTTTCAACTGTTGAATTTATTACGGTATAAAAAATGTGTAATTTTTAAGGAATTTACATCACACGTAACTTAAACACACACACACATATATATATATATATATACATGTATATAGACTTTCTTCCCCAATTAAAAAACCCACTCTCCTTTCCTCCCTAAGATTAAGGTGCAGTCCAGGGCCGGCTCAACCTAGGATGCAACTTAGGCCATTGCCTAAGGCCCCAAGTGAGAGAAGACCCCAACAATGGGTGAAAGAAGGCCTGCGTATTGCTTAAAAATCCAAAATACTAACCCAAAAAAGCCCAAATATTAATATACGAATTCTTTCAAAAAAATCCCATATATATATATATATTTAGAAGAAAATTTTACACTAATAATTATCTTGTCTACATGTTAATTAAACACCAAAATTTAGCCAATGCATTGAAAATCTCGCTCTCTCTCTCTAGCCATGCACTTTGTCTTTGTTTGACTCTCTCTTTCCGATGGTTGGAATTCCTTTCTATACCTATGAATTTAGACTCTAGTCCTGCACATGCTTAAAAGATAGAACAATCTCATAACCCTCTCCAAAACTCCAAAATTAAAAATTATTACCTGAAATATTCTCCCTCAATCAGCCAAAGTTGTTGTTAGCTCTATTCTCTCATCTCTCCCTGAATCGGTTGGTAGTTAGAGCTGTTTAGGTCCCCTCCCCTTTAAACTCGGCAGTCTCTTGAACATGTGAAATAAAAGTCTTTCCTTTTCCGAAATTCTTCTATCTTTCTTAGGCAGCTTGACTTTCTTTTTTAAGTTTCTAATTTTCTCGTGGGTTTAAGACTTTAAGTACTTGGTAACTGGGTCTTGGTAGTTTGATATTTGGTAAATGAGATGAATGGAAAGGCTTTGCATTTTCTATGGTGTCGTACTGTATGACACATCCCAGACTTATCTTGTCTTTTCTTTTTCTTTTTTATTATTTTTTATTTTTTTAATAGTGTACACTTATTATTTGCTTTCGTTTAGATTTTTTAATTGTATTTCGCTGGAAACTTCTTTGCTTTAGTTTACCTTTTCTTAATTGTTTTTCGTTTTTCGTTTTACATTTTCTTAGAAGTGCTCTTTTTTTTTTTGGGGGTAAAATAGAAGTGCTCATTTTATTTGTTTGATTAGAACTAATTATCATTTTTTTGCAGGTTGAGAGCGTTAGATGATCTATTAATAATGTAACGCTTCAATAGTGTCTTTTTATAAATCAGGTCTTACTGCTCTACTCTTTAAATATTATTTTATCATTTTTTATCTTTTAATAAAAAATCATTTTTTATTTTATAGAATTTTTTAATATTTATTTGTGTCTGAAAATTTATAAAAATAAAACATAAAAAACTTAATTAAATGTCAAAAGGATCTCTAGATAAATTTGTTATTAGATAAACAATGCATGAAAATCTTACAAATGACTAAAAAAAAAAAAAAGGTAAGGCCCCATTTAAAATTGTCGCCTTAAGCCCAAAAATACATTGAGCCAGCCCTGGTGCAGTCCAACCATCTTTGATGAAGCATTTCAATCTCACATACCCCAGTTAAATTTAAATTGAGTATTTATATGGTCTATGTATTATAGACATGTAGTTTCAACTTTCAATCACATGTTATGATATAGTTTTTGCTTTATGAAATTTTTAACCTCTTAAAGCTATCAGAAGCATGCTTGATTTTGTGTTTGTGCCAAAATGTGAAAATTCTTTGGCAGATTATTGGGCTGTTTTGGGCCTCGCCTTGTTTTACTTGGGTGCACACCCAATGGAGATAGGTTGGTATAATTCTTCATCCATTTGGTTTTTCCCCCAAAAAAAACCTAGAGAGGAGGAAATCTACATTAAAGAAATCACTCAAACAAATGGAATTTAAAGAGTATATATACGAATTTGTCCACAAGGAACATGCATAGAAACTTCATGTCTTTCAATAACGTGGGGGTCAAAAAGCAACTACTTTCACTGCAACAAACTTGAGTTTTTTCAACATATTTATATCTACGGTCACTAAAAAATGTAAATAAAAGCTTAATTTTCTACGGTTGATTACAACTGTAAAGTAAAAATAAGAAAATTCATAAATTTATTTCTACAGTTGTTTTAACTGTTGAAAAAAGTATTTGGTTGTAGTTTTTTTCTCCAGGCACCGTAGTAAAAGGGGGTCAAAAAAATATTAAAGAGAAAATAGTTTTATCATCAGCTTGATCAACTGTGGACAAAATAAATTAAATTTTGTATCAACGGTTGTAAAACGTTGAAAATCAGTTTAACACTATATTGTATTGTATAACACTATTGTATAAAAGCTCATTTTAAACTTAGAGAGTTCAAAATGTTAAGGAGATGGCTCTCTCGTTCTCGCTCCCGCTCTTTTTCATAGCTCACATTTCTCTCGGCTCCTCACAGGTTCTTTCTTTCTCTCTCTCTTCCTTCCTTGTGTTTTTCTGTTATTTTCTCGGCAACCAAACAAAGTTTTTGACTTTGGTTGATTTTTCTTTGCTTTAGATTCACTGAGTTGATACAATCGCATCCAAATCTTGTATATATTCACACTTTTACCTATCCAAACCTCCGATTAGGTATCTTCTATACATTGATGAATCCAATTTCACATTCTCCTTGAAAACCTAACCTTCAATTTTGTATTTCTTTGTTTTTCCATAGATAGCATAAACGTTTTGTTTTTTATTTTGGATTTTTTTGTATATAACTTGTATAATTAAACTGCAAATCTAGAATTATTGTTTACTAATATAATTACTCTTACTGTATAATTTAGGTTTGTTTTTCAATGTTCTTTTGGAATTCAAAAGTTTGATGCGTTTTTAATGAGTGTTTTATGTAAATTTTCCAACAATTAATGTAAGTTGTGGTAAAGGGTTTATAACTTTGAGGCTTATAGTAATAGGTTTCTTTGAAAAAAAATGCGGATTGTGAAAATAGTGGAATAATTTTCACAAATAGCTGTCAGAAACTCTGGTTTTCATTAGTGTCTCTGTAAATTGCAACTTTGGTAAGGGCATCAGATATTCTTTCAACTTTTGACTAATTGTTTACATTTTGCACTCAGGAATACTAGGTATTATGGGCACAGTCAATGGCAACTAGTGAAGAAGCAAGTGTAGCTATGTTTTTTTATAAGTGAAGAAAGTGTAGCATGTGCAATGGAGTTTGTTTATCTCCTGTAGCAAATTTGATTACCACCTGTTTGATGAAAGTCCTGAGTGGGTTCTGTTTTGATATAAATCAGTGCTAACAAGAAAATTAAGATTTATTGTTTTGTGTGTCATGTATATGGTGCATTTCTAACTATTGGTTAGAGTTGGTAGAGCTATTGTTGAGAAATTTCACATGTATATGGAAGCTTTTTTATACATATATAAATTATCCAAAAGGTGTGTTTATGTTTTCACGGGAAAATCACTCAAAACAATTCTCTGTGGCATTACTTTCTAGGTTTAGAACTCACCCAATTTCTACTGGAAAAAAGAGAGGAAGTATTATCTACTTGGGTTGTTTTTAAAGACTTTTGATTTTTGATGGGACCATGTGATGAGGTATGTTCCCCTGATATTGCAGGTTATTCCATGGCAATTGTGTGATAATGCTGGATTTGATGCAACTGATGTTCTAAACAAATTAAGACAGAAACATGCCTTACAATCTGGTTGGCCTCTTTCTGTTATAGATTTTATTTTCCTCACTTTGGTTAAATAAGAGTTGGTTACTGCCACTTTCTTTGTTCTGCATTTATAACCACTAGAATTAATTGAATTAAGTGATATAATCATATAGTCACCAAATTCTATTCCAATAAGGGTGTTCCCTTTCCTCGTTTGGAGGAATTTCATATTGGAACAGATTCTATTGTGATTTTACATCAAACATTAGTTTCTGAGTTCTTTTGTTTACAAATTATTACAATTAATAGGTGAAGGCGCAAATTATGGGGTGGATATCAACACTGGTGGAATTGCGGATTCATTTGCTAACTTTGTCTAGGAGCCAGCGGTTGTGAAGGTATTTTTTAGTTTCCAGTCTGCTTATTTGTTTGTTAATGCAAAATATTTTGCTGATGTTTTTACTTGTTGGCTCTTTGGTGATTTTTTAATTGTTGCAGATCAATGCTATAAATAAGGCTACTGAGGCTGCCTTCCTTATTTTAAGTGTGGATGAGACAGTTAAAAACCCAAAGGTATTCTACATTCTGTTTCATGTTTTGCAAGAGGAAACTGATGCATTATTTGGGTACCTCTCTGTTGAGACTTGTTCTTGCAATTGTATAATGTCAGTTTGTATCTTGATGTAAAATCTTTAGAAATTCAACACGAAGTTAGGATTTGTGATGAGAAAAAATAAGGCTTCTTGAAGAGGCTTTGCTGTTCTGAGTGTTTAGGTAGGAATAAGACCCCCACCCCCCCAACAACACACACACACACACACAACAAAAAAAGAAAAATAAAAAGAAAGTGGATTTGAGTGAATTTGATGGCTGTTTGGTGTCAAAACAATGAATAGAAGGAGAAACAAGGAAAGATAGACCCTACTCAATCACGGTTAGGAAGAAGGAAATCACACCCAAAGCTTAAAATAAGATTTCTATCTCTTTATTAATGTTAATAATCACAATAAAGCCTTTAATAGGTGCCAAAATCTTTACTGGTAAGCTTGTATTTAAATTTTGATTATGGACTACTCAGGGAGATCTTTAAAGTTTGTAGCCTTAAAATGAAATGAAATTTTATAAAAAAAATCAATGCATGTCTTTTCAATTTGTTATTGGTTATATAACTTGGTTTAGTACCGCTTTACCACATCTATAGAATCAAGCATGTTTATGCAGCTATATAGTTTGAAAAGGCTAAATATAAGTGGAAAAATGGTTTTTTGTTTGGGCTAAATCATATCACAGTGAGATGTACACTAGGCTTTGTAGTTTCCACAAATTAAGCAATTCAAAATATTATTCGAAAACTTGAGGCAGCACATGTATTGGATAGTGTTCATTGTCCTAGGCTCATCCTTATTAGATATGAGGGTAATAGCACCCTTTAGAGTAATTTGTGCTTTGAAGATTTGGTGGTAATATATTGCTATTGCTGGGAGAACAGGTTTATGGCTCTTGCCATATAAGGTTCGTTGTGCAACATGGCATATATGTAACTGTAAATGTATAGATATCTTTAGTACAATTGCAATATAGATGTGTCCTAAATCTTTCCATTTACTGGATAGTTTTATGGATTGAGCTCTATGCATATTGATGTTTACTAGAAGAAATATGTCTAGGCATGTTTTACCAATTCAAAATTTTGGCCATTTTAGCATGCTCTAAGTTTTATCTGTGCTCAAGCTTGCTTCTAATATTAGATTTATTGATTTATTTGTCCTTTGGGCCTTGACTTTTTGATCCACACAGTTAATAAAATTTAGGTAGCTCCTCACTTAAGTCTTACCCAATTTTATGTGCTTTACAGGTTGTCCTTGGGTGGATATGCACTTGTTAAAGTGGATGTATGTGCTTTATGAGTAAGGAAAATATTGGAGGGATGGGGTGTCCTCTACGAGGAAGTACATGAAGAAAGGATGCATCATCTTTTTTTCAATGATACTAGCTTTTGTCATGGGCCTGGCCTTCTTGTTGGGAAGTGGCACTTCTCCATAAATCTATTACTTGAGGATAATTGATGGAGCATAGTGGTTTTCAATTTTTTTTTTCTTTTAATTAGCCATTTTGAAAACTTGAAACTATTTGAATACTTAAAAATTAGGCTGGTGCTTTGGTTTTTATATGAGAATGGAGTTTAATTTGAAATTGCACAATTGTGTTTATGTTTATATTTTGAATCAGATTATTAAATTTGGATTGAGTGAAGGACAGCATCCAAATTAGTTTTTTTTTTTTTTTAAATACTTATTTCAACGGTTTCAAATTGTTGAAATTTATCTCAAGACAACATATATTTCAACAATTTTTAATAATATTTCGACGTTTAATAATTGTTGATAAAGGTGAATCACATTTTTCGACGGTCACATAGGATGTAGAAAAAAAAGTTTCGACATAGTTTTTAATGGCGGTTCTCAACAGTCACTTAAACCGTCGAAAATACTTTTTTCGACGGTTTCTAATACTTTTTTCGACGTTTTCAACCGTTGAAAATAGCAAATTTTCTTGTAGTGTTTGACAATGTTCCATTTTTATCACTTTATATACATGGATGACTTTGATCCACTGCACCTGATACTATGTACCAGACCCTTTCTTCCAAAAGCAGGATTTTTGAACTGGGTTTCATAAAACCTGGTGAGACTCATAACCATAAGCATATTGCGTAGGCATATGGTCAAGTCGGCTTAAAGCCACGCTAACGTTACAGATTTAAAGCATTTACTCTGTCAAATGAAGTATTCAATATAACTTCAATTAGGTGAAATCAATCGAATTATGTTATGTTTAGTTGGATGTTTATTAGGGACATTGACTTTATAGAATAATAATAATAATAATAATAATAATTTTCCTCTTCTTCTTCTTTTTTGCCTATAAAGCAAGGAAGTCAATACTTTACCAGGAAAATATACTGTACCGGCCATTAAACCGGTACCAGTACTCATCCAAAATATACCAGAAAAAAAACCGGGTTGAACTAACGTGACCCACAGTATTTACCTTTGATTGAATTTGTCGCATAAACTTGTTCCCAATCTTACTATCTTTGTTGATCAATTTTGCTACAACTATCTTCTTGATGGCAATCATTTTGTCATTACTTCGTGGTAGGTCAGCCTTGTATACTTCTCCACACCCACCTCTTCCTATTAGTTCAAATGAAGCTAGGTTATCTTCTTTCTCCAAGAAGGCTGAGTACTCTTGCCTTTTTTTATCAAAGGACTAAAGATTGTTGGGCTACTTGAGTCTTTTAATCCAGGTATACTTCCGACCAATGTTCCAACTAGGATTTCAAGTATCCATCTAGCTAGCTTCCTAATTAGATTGTTTTTATGTTTGTGAAGTGGCGTCACCGAAGGAGTTGGAGCACTTGAAGTGGAAGCTTTATGACTTGTAGGTGGGGCAACTGCAAAAATATTACTATTTCTAGTTGAATTCTCAGCCAAGATGTATTGTTTGGGTACATCAAATCTTGCATGAATGAGGTGGAAAAGGGAAAGTAAAGTGAGGAGAGAGAGGTGGGGTTTGTAGAGAGAGAATGTCATTTCCCACAAAGCTCGATGTATGTTTATACCATAGGCTAACTTGAACTAGTGAGGATTTAAAGACGTTTAAGACCAAGATCTTAGTGTTTAGGAGTTGGGGAAGAGAAATCGAGAGAGATGGGATAGATGAGAAAGAGAGCAAAGGAGAATGAGTTTTTAAATTGGAGAAGAAAGACTAAGGACGGAGCATATATATATATATATTTATACACACAGAGAGAGAGAGGGGGGGGGGGGGGGGGGGAGAGAATTTATGATCTCTTTGGGTTTCTAATTTAAATGTTGTCAAAATGTGATAAAGACCAAACTAATGGTACCTATTAAAAAATTTTCCCAAAGAGATCATAAATTCTCTCTCTCTCTCTCTCTCTCTCTCTCTCTATATATATATATATATATATATATATGCTCCCTCCTTCGTCTTTCTTCTCCAATTAAAAAACTCAATCTCCTTTGCTCTCTTCCTCATCTACCCCATCTCACTTGGTTTTTCTTCCCCCACTCCCAAACACTTAGATCTTTTGCCTTAATTAGACACTCACTAGTTCAAGCCAGCTTGTTGTATAAACACACCTCAAGTTTTGTGGGAAATGGAATTCTCTCTCTCTACAAATCCCACCTCTCTCTCCTCACTTTACTTTCCCTCTTCCTCTCCATTCATGTAAGATTTGATATACCCAAACAATACATCTTGGCTGAATTCTTCAACTAGAAGTAGCAATATTTCTGTAGTTGCCCCATCTACAAGTCATAAAGCTTTCACTTCAAGTGCTCCAACTCCTTTGGTGGCACCACTTCATAAACATAAAAACAAGCTAATTAGGAAGCTAGTTGGATGGATACTTGGAATCTTGGTTGGAACATTGGTCGAAGGTATATGTTGGGTTAAAATGAATTGACCCATTGCAAATTAATTAATTACCCAAGTTAATTAATTAGATCAAATTACATGCAATGACGTGGTAGCACAAACAAATCACCTACTAAACTAAATATAGCGGAAATTAAATTTGACACGGTGATTTGTTTACGAATGGGGAAAACCTCTAAGGCAAAACTCCACCGGGTGAATTTAGGGTCACCACTCCCGAGAATCCACTATTATCAATCACAAACGGTTACAAGTATAAGGAATCTTACCAAATCCTTTGGCCTATCCCGAAATACTAACTTACAGTTGAACCCTTATTCTAATACCTAATTGGACTTGTATTGTAGTGGCAATCTCTCCATTCAATGCACGAATCCCAGTACATGACTAACTAATGATGCACGGATCTCAGTACGTGACTAACTCCAAAAACTTGAAGAAGATGTTGGCTGCAAAGTTTTTTACTTCATCAACAATGAAGATCAGGAAGCTCCTTGGTCACAAAACCCTTGGTTAAAGACGCAATAGCTTCTTCAGAAAGAATGATGAACTAGGGAAATTTTTGCATGTATTATTTTTTGCATCATCTCATGACGGCCCTTAAAATAATCCTTATATATGTCTAGGGTTATGAGAAAAGAAACCCTACACAAATACACAGGAATATGCGTGTAATCAGATCTGAAAAGTCTGATTTCGTAATTCTTGACAGATACAGCTTGTGTCGAGCTTTAAAATTAAATCTCGATAGAAAGGATTTCTGTCGAGACTTCTGTCGAGTTTTAATGAACAACACTTTCTTAACTTGTTTCTTGGTTAGATCTTCATGGCTTTAACAGTTGACTTGAACAACATGTTTCTTGAAGTTTTAAACTATCCTAGATCTACCCAATTACAAGTAAAGTGCGTTTTGTCAAAGGATTAGCCAATTACATAAAATGTCCCTAGCAGTATACCTGGATTTTGGAGGAGCCATAATGAGTTTTATAAGAGGTAGAGTAAAAGACTCAGGTAGCCCAACAATCTTTAGTCCTTTGATAAAAATGCAGAGGACTTAGCCTTCTTGGAGAGAGAAGATGGTCTAGCTTCATTTGAACTAATTGGAAGAAGTGGGTATGGAGAAGTATACATGGCTGACCTACCACAAAGTAATGACAAAATGATTGCCATCAGGAAGATACTTGTAGCAAAATTGATCAACGAAGATAGAAAGATTGGGAACAAGTTTATACGACAAATTCAATCAGAGGTAAATACTGTGGGTCACATTAGTTTAACCTAATATTTTTTCCAATACATTTTGGATGAGTACCGATACCGGTTTAATAGTCGGTAAGGTACATTTTCCCGGTACGGTATTATTTTCCTTGCTTTATTGGCAAAAGAGAAAAAGAAGAAAAAGATTATTCTATAAAGTCAATGTCCCTAATCAACGTCCAACTAAACATAACATAATTGGATTGATTTTGCCTAATTGAAGTTATATTGATCAATTCTACTACAACTTGTTCCCAATTTTACTATCTTCGTTGATCAATTTTGTTACAACTATTTGTCGGTTTAAGCAGGTTCCTGGTTCAACCGGTCAAAACCGACTACCAGACACCAGTCTAGTAAAAAAAAAAGAAGCCTAGAATTGGTCAAAAAAAAAAAAGGTGGGGGGGAAATTGGAGGCAAATCCGGTTTTGCCACCAATTCGGTTTTTAAAACCATGAATATTATTGAAGAGACTAACCTTCTCATATGCATCAATCATTTTCTGACGTTTCAGCATAGGGTTACTACCTATGGAATAATGTAAATTCATAATTTCATAGTGGAATAATGTATGAATTTACATTATTCCATAGGCAGCAGTCCGGTCCAGAAAAAATGCCGAAAACCAGGATAAACTGGGAATCGGAGGCAAATCCGATTTTGCCCTCGGTCCGATTTTTAAAACCATGGCTGAAACATCAAAAAATTAACCTTGGCTGCCTTGCTACTTCCATTCCTTTCTTGAGAAATTGTTAGGACCTACAAGAGTACCAATGTACCATAACATCATTGCGTTGAACTGGTTCGGCAACCAACAAAATTCAATGCCAATTATACCATATAAATTTAGAGTCAGAATTTGGTAAAGATGCGCTAAACTCATGTTGAGATTGGAGGGGTAAAATATGGATTTACAAAATTTAATCTCATAAATTTAACCACACAATGCCTAAGAAATATAAATATAGTTAAGGGACATCTAAACCAAAACGCAAACTACATTTAAACAGCCACTTAAGTCTTCAAACTAAAAGTCTAAAACTAAAGTAAATTGAAATTCAAACTTCTGATATCCTTATCTTTGAAATTTGAAGATGATCAGTCATTTGAAAATGATCTTTGAAAAATCCTGACTCAACCAACTGCGAAAGAGATGTGCAGGAAGTTAGTGACAAACTAATTAATACAGTGAAAAAAAAAATAATAATAATGAAAACAATATTCCATTTGGGAAAAGAGGACAAATGGTGCATTATCAATTTTATAAATACGAGATGTAAACAATAACCCTTTGTGCTTATAGTTATATGGTACATATTACACGTCTTGAAATTATTGTTATTTTGCGTTGTAGCTTGGTAAAGTTAAATATTTACTTCTTCTTCTTTTTTTAATACAAAAAATATTATTTTTAATTTACATATATTTTTAAATTAACCTGTGCATCGACCAAGCATACTATTAGTATTTAAACAAAATGAGGGTTTAGTTATAATTTAGAAACCTACCAACCACTCCTTGTGACCCTGCAAGTTTTCTGATTTTGTGAATACATTTCTTATTATGCAAAATTTCGTAATATTTGTTTTGTGGTGACTGTAGATCTTATGAATAATGTTTACACACGCAAAGTATATCACTTGATTTTTCTATTTGATGTAATGCATTGTGGGGGCTAGGGCTACACATATCTCAAATACCACCGGGCCTGCTGGCCCAAGTGGTACCCGGTCAAGTCTAGTGACCTTCAACTCAGGGGTTCTAGCCCCTGCATAAACAATTACCCAACAAAAAAAAAAAAAAAAAAAAAAAAAAAATTCTTGTCAAATCATTTTCATATTATGAATAATTGATTTCTTTGATCCTCATCTTTTCCATTAACCTGTAATGAAATCCAACTCATAGCCAATATTCAATCAAGCTCATCCCAGTCATTCACACAAATCTCCTTCCTATTTTAGAAAGCATGAAAAAAAAAAATGAAACATTACTTTTTAAGAAAGAATAATTAAAAGAGAGAGAATTGACAAAGGTTTCTCATCACTTTTTTCATTGCCTATACATGCACAGTAAACCTCATCAATTCATTCATGTGATAGTAGTATGAAAATGAAATTCATGCCAATTTAATAATTATCATTCATGCACAGATTGAGAGGTCTTCTTCCACGAAATTTCCATGGTTTTAGTTTTTCACAAGTCTTTAGTCTTTAGTCTTTAGTAAACCATACATTTTTTATGGGATTTGGATTTTGGAGTTAAAAAGAAAGGGCTAATCAACCTTTTTTTTTTTCCTTAGAAACATTTAAAACTCTTGGGATTTTTAAAGTATGTGAAATTTTTTGTGAAATGAGGATTGCATATCGTCAACATGTCTCCCCCCAGTCAAAAAGGCAAGGTACCAAGTCAATTTGCGTGTTGTGAGGGGGAAAGAAAATGTAACCTAATGAAAAAAGGAATTGATTGCAAAGACTCCTATTGAAAACTGAAGACTTGTGAAAAATTGAAACCGAAGAAGACCTCTCAATATGTGCATGAATGATAATTATTAAGACCATGAACATTATTGAAGAGACTAACCTTCTCATATGCATCAATCATTTTCTAACATTTTAGCATAGGGTTACTGCATATGGAATAATGTAAATTCATAATTTCAAAGTGGAATAATGTATGAATTTATATTATTTCATAGGCAGCAATCCGGTCCAGAAAAAAATTCCTAAAACTGGGATAAACTGGGAATCGGAGGCAAATCCGGTTTTGCCTTTGGTCCGATTTTTAAAACCATGGTTGAAACATAAAAAAATAAACCTTGGCTACCTTGCTACTTCCATTCCTTTCTTGAGAAATTGTTAGGACCTACAAGAGTACCAGTGTACCATAACTTCATTGCGCTGAACTGGTTCAATACATCCTAATAACATTTCAATAAATTTTTAATTTGGTTGGATTTATATATGGATATTAGAATTGATTGAGTGTGGTTGTGTTTATTCTTAAATATGTGATAAGATAATATGACATGTTAAGATTGGAATGGTAAAATATGGATTTACACCATGTTGTTACAGAATTTAATCTCATAGATTTAACCACACAATGCCAAAGAAATGTAAATCTAGTTAAGGGACATCTAAACCAAAAGGCAAACTACATTTAAACAGCCACTTAAGTCTTCAAACTAAAAGTTCTAAACTAAAGTAAATTGAAATTCAAACTTCTGATCCTTATCTTTGAAATTTGAAGATGATCAGTCATTTGAAAATGATCTTTGAAAAATCCTGCCTCAACCAACCGCGAAAGAGATGGGCAGGAAGTTAGTGACAAACTAATTAATACAGTGGAAAAAAAAAAAAAAAAACTAATGAAAACAATATTCCATTTGGGAAAAGAGGACAAATAGTGCATTATCAATTTTATAAATACAGGATGTAAACAGTAACCCTTTGTACTTATGGTTATATAGTACATATTACACGTCTTGAAATTATTGTTATTTTGCGTTGTAGCTTGGTAAAGTTAAATATTTTTTTTCTTTTTTTTTTAATACAAAAAATATTATTTTTAATTTACATTGACCAAGCATACTATTAGTATTTAAACAGAATGAGTGTTTAGTTATAATCTAGAAACCTACCAACCACTCCTTGTGACCCTGCAAGTTTTCTGATTTTTCTTGATAGCAAGTTGGCAACTACTGTTCTAAGTGGATGTGGGTTTGAGTTGGGCTGGTGGGTTTTTATTTAATCGGATCGGGCTGTTTTTAATTGAATGTGGGTCGGCCTTGGTTGTTATGAGTTTGGAATTTTGATGAACAACAGACTGGGGTTGAGGATTTTAGCGTGTGGGCTGGGGTTCATTCGTTTTATGTTTTATTTTTATGCTGGGGTTAAGTTTGTATTTGGGCTTGGCTGGATTAGTGTGAGGAGCTTGTTGAGTGAATGTGTTGAGACTTGAGACTTAGCAGACCAGGCATCACTCAAAAAACTGAACCCAACCTAAGTCTATATTCTCTAAAATGCCCATATACCCTATTCTAGATCAACTCTCTGTGATTGGAGGTCCTAGGCAATTAATTGGCTATTTGGTACTAGTGTTTAAACAACAATTTTTAGTATTTATATAACAATAACATTTTTGACACGTATTTTTATAATACTCAAACACGTATTACTACAACATTAAAAGCAAAACAACGATACTAAAAACTGAACAACTGTTTGTGTGTTTTTTCTGGAATGTGTGGATTTCTGTATGGGTATGACTTTGAGCTAGCTTGGTTTGAATAGGGTGCCTGAAAGTGTGTGATGGGTTTAAGATTGTGTGTGTGTGTGTGGTGTGCATGTTTTTCGCCAATTTGTGTGTGGAAGAATGATTTTTTCTGTTGTATGCGTATGTTGAAATGTGAACTTTAAGGTTTGTTGTATTAGATGTCAGTATAGGCTATCTGCAATTATGTAATGTGTTACTGCAACTCTGCTTTTGTATATAAGATAAACTACATGTAGTTTATGTATTATTAGTTAGGCTACATATAGTCTTTACTGTATAGGAGTTAGTTAGAATGGCACGTGTAGGAGTTAGTTTGTATAGCACGTGTAGGTTTTGTTTTCTATATAAGAAACAGAGCTTTGTATTTTTATTCATTCAATGAATTCAACGCATATACAGAAATCTCTCTCTCTCATTTCTGATCAGACTACTCCATTACTGCATGCGTGAATTCTGATACGGTATCAGAGTAGAACTAGTTGAGAGCTTCATCTGGTATTCTTTGAAACTCTCTAAATTCACTAGTTCAATCTTTTACTCCTTTATTTTCAGTGCTTAGTTCTTTCGGATCAAGCAGAAATTTTTTTTTTGTTTTTCTTGATTCTTGATTCTTGCACTGGTTTTCCCTCTCTTTTGTTTGCCTATTCCCTATTTCGTTCTTGAATTTCATTTGCAATTTCTGGCAATTGAGTTCAAAGCCTAGGGATTGTGAGATTGGATTTGGGTTTTTTTTTTCTCGAATCTTGTTCTGTGGTAAATCTTAGGGTTTCTGTAATTGATTTTGTTTAGATATTGATTGATCACTGGAATTCTTCATTGATTCTTGAAGAAATTTTGGGATTACCAAGATTGCTTGTTTTCTGTGTTATCCTGGTTCGGTGGTTGCGAATCTTGATTGTAGAATATTCAATCTTGATTGTTTAGTGAAAATCTGAGTTGTTGGTTATGGGTGATAGCACTTCGAGCGCCTCTGTTCCAACTGTTCATCCATGGGAAAGTTCTTCCAGTCCCTATTTCTTGTCTAATAGTGACAATCCAAGTGTTTCTCTTGTTGTTCAACATCTCACTGAAGAGAGTTATAGCACTTGGAGTAGAGTTGTTCTCATTGCCTTGGATGCTAAAACAAAGCTGGGCTTCATTGATGGTTCTTTACCAAAACCTGAGTCCGTTGATCATCCTTGCTATTTTGGTTGGTGCAAGTGTAACAGTACTGTTCTTGCTTGGCTGTTCAATTCTGTTTCGAAGGACTTGCAACCTAGTGTGGTTTATTTCAAGACAGCAAGGGAAGTCTGGTTGGATTTGCAACATAGGTTTGCACAAGGGAATGGTCCTTGTATATTTGAGTTAAAGAGAGAGATCTGTTCTTTGACTCAAGAGGATTTGACTATCAATGGTTATTACACCAAGTTCAAGAGTCTATGGCAAGAATTTGCTGAGTACAGGACTTGTTCATGTGGGCATCAAGCAGAAGAGTGTGTCATGTCTTTTCTAATGGGTCTTAATGACACTTATACTTCAGTAAGAGGACAGATTCTGATTATGGATCCTGTTCCTTCATTAAGCAAAGTTTTCTCTCTTTTGCTCCAAGATGAGAAACAACGAAAAGTCAGTAAGACTCCCATCACTGAAGCTTCAGCCTTAGCAGTCAAGAACAATGGTTCTTTTGTTAAAGGATTTAACAAGGGTAAATCTGGTAGACCTCAATGCACTCACTGTGGAGTTTTGGATCATGTTGTTGATAAATGTTACAAATTACATGGCTACCCACCTGGTTACAAATTTAAGAACAAGGGATAGCAAAGTGGACATTCTTCTTTTGTCAGCAATGTAGTTTCCACTGAATGCAACAATGAAGGAAGTTTCAGTCTCACCAAATCCGAATATCAACAGCTACTTGGCTTGATCAACTCCCAGAACCATTTTGGTACACAAGCTCCACAAGAATTCACTTCTAGTGTTCCTCAAATAGCTACCATTATCACTCAACCTCCTTCACAGCCTTCTTTGGATCTTCAAGGGCATGAGATGTCAGGTATCAGTTCTTCCATTCCTCCTTTATCTCACCTTTCTAGAGTGTTTTCACCTTTTTTGGACTATTCAGTTTTTTCTTCTCAAGTTGACACTACTCATCTTTATTCCACTGATTGGATTCTTGATAGTGGAGCAACAGATCACATGATTCATTCATTTCAATTTTTTACTTCAGTCACTTCCATTGTCCATTTTTCTGTTAAACTTCCTAATGGGGACATGGCTAAAGTCACTCACATAGGGACTGTCAACTTAACTTCTACGTTGACATTAGACAATGTGCTTTGCATTCCATCCTTTTCCTTTAACCTTGTGTCTATCAGCAAACTGACACAATCTCCTTCTTGCTGCTGTGTATTTCTTTCTCACTACTGTTTTATCCAGGACTTACAGCCTTGGAGGATGATTGGATTGGGTAGAAAGCATGGAGGCCTTTATACATTGGAGCTTACTGACATTGTTCTTCCAAAATCTGTTTCTACTGTACTATCCAAGCTTTCCTCTTTCAGCTTTTTAAATTCAGTAAACTCTTGTACTTCTGCTTCTGTTATTGATAGTACTAGTCTTTGGCATAGTAGGTTAGGGCATCCTTCCTTTCAAAGATTAGCCATTTTACAAAATCTTGTACCTGATGTTATCAATTGCAGCAATAATAAGTTCTTTGATTGTTCCATTTGTCCAATTGCTAAGCAGAAAAGGTTACCATTTCCATCAACTATCTTGTGTTGAGACACCTCAACAAAATTCCATTGTTGAAAGAAAACACCAACATCTTCTAAGTGTAGCTAGAGCCTTGAGGTTTCATGCTTGCTTACCATTAAAATTTTGGGGTGACTGTATCCTTACTGCTACCTACCTTATCAATAGGATTCCTAGTCCCTTATTACAAGACCTTACTCCCTATGAAAAGTTGCTAGGACATCCACCCACTTATTCTCACCTTAAGGTGTTTGGTTGCCTTTGTTATGCATCTACCTTAGCAAGAGATAGAACTAAGTTTGATCCTAGAGCAAAATCATGCATTTTTCTTGGTTATCCACAAGGTGTTAAGGGGTATAAATTGTATGATCTCAGAACCAGAACTTGTTTCTTATCTAGAGATGTTGTTTTTAAAGAGTCTATTTTCCCTTTCAAATCTTGGATTTCCAAGTATATCAATCCTCCTTCCCTTTCTTCTCATTCTGTTTTTCCTCCTCAACCTTCTATACCTGATCATTCCTCTCATTTTCCTACTGTTTCTGCTGAGTTTTCCCCTCCATTTTCATTTTCTGATATGGCTGTACCACCTGATGATTTTCCTGATTTGGTTCATCCCAATGCTGTTTCCAATCAGCTTGTTTTCCCTGATTTGATTCATCCTATTGATGCTTCTGCACAATCTGATTCCATTGGTTTTAATCCTCTTGAACCACAAGTTCCTGCTGTAGTTCCTGTTAGGCATTCTTCCAGACCTCACAAGCCTCCCACTTACTTAAAAGATTATCATTGTAACCTTGTTGCTGCTCCTTTGTTGGCCTCAGCTGCTCTCAACCAATCCGATGCCTCCATTGCTCCTAGTTCAGGTATTTTGTACCCCCTTTCATCTACTCTTTCTTACACTAACTTGTCACCCTCTCAAAGAAATTTCTCCCTTGCACTCTCTGTTCACAAGGAACCTGATACCTATGCTCAGGCCATTTTGGATCCTAAATGGCAAGAGGCAATGCAGGCTGAGTTTGATGCTTTGCAAGCTAATAACACCTGGGTTATGACTTCTCTTCCTCCTGGCAAGGTTCCCATAGGGTGTAAATGGGTTTTTAAAATTAAACTCAAATCAGATGGGTCTATTGAGAGGCATAAGGCTAGACTAGTTGCCAAGGGGTATACTCAGACTGAAGGGGTTGATTTCTATGAGACTTTTTCTCCTGTTGTGAAGTTTACTACAGTCAGGACCCTTCTTGCACTTGCTGCCATTCAAGGTTGGCATCTAACTCAACTAGATGTCAACAATGCCTTCCTCCATGGTGACTTACATGAGGAAGTTTACATGGTTCCTCCACCTGGTTTTGGCAGCAAGGGGGAGGTGTGCAAGCTTCCCAAGTCCTTGTATGGTCTTAAACAAGCTAGTAGGCAATGGTTTGCTAAACTCTCTTCAACCATCATTGATCATGGTTTTGTTCAATCAAAGTCAGATTATTCTGTGTTTACTAGAGTTCAAAAGGGTTCCATTATCATATTGCTAATCTATGTTGATGATATATTGATAGCAAGCAATGATGTGGCTGCTGTGAATACTTTTAAACACTTTTTGGACAATAAGTTTAAGCTTAAAGATCTTGGTACCTTGAAGTTCTTCTTGGGGCTTGAAGTGGCAAGAACTACTAGAGGAATATCTTTGTGCCAAAGGAAGTTCACCCTTGAGTTACTATCAGACACGGGGTTATTGGCTTGCAAACCCTCAAATATTCCTATGGATCAATCACTCAAGCTGAGCTGTTCCAGTGGAGATAGTGTACCTGATCCTTCCCTGTATAGAAGGTTGGTAGGCAAACTTCTCTATTTGACACTTACAAGACCAGACATCAGTTACTCTGTTCACAAGCTAAGTCAGTTCATGAGTGCTCCTAAAATGCCACATCTTCAAGCAACTTACAAGATATTGAAGTACTTGAAGAAGACAACAGGACAAGGTCTTTTCCTCTCTGCACAATCTGAACTGAAGCTAAAGTGTTACTGTGATGCGATTGGGCTGCTTGCATTGACAGCAGAAGGTCAATCTCTGGTTTTTGTATCTTCTTAGGTGAATCCTTAATTTCATGGAAATGTAAGAAGCAGCAGGTAGTCTCTCGATCTTCAGCTGAATCAGAATATAGAGCTATGGCTTGTGTGACTAGTGAGATAGTTTGGTTAGTTGCTTTGCTTAATACTTTTGGTCATGCACACAAAGGACCAGCTTCTCTCTATTGTGATAGCAAGGCAGCACTCTACATTGCTACTAATCCTGTATTTCATGACAGAACCAAACATATAGAGATTGACTGTCGCTTCATTAGGGAGAAGATTGAAGATGGAGTGATCAAGACCTTCCATGTACCTACAAGACATCAGCTAGCTGATCTGTTACTAAACCTCTCCATCAAAAGCAATTCTTGTTTCTTTTATCCAAGATGAATCTAATCAACATCTACGGTTCATCTTGAGGGGGAGTATTAGATGTCAGTATAGGCTATCTGCAATTATGTAATGTGTTACTGCAACTCTGCTTTTGTATATAAGATAAACTACATGTAGTTTATGTATTATTAGTTAGGCTACATATAGTCTTTACTGTATAGGAGTTAGTTAGAATGGCACGTGTAGGAGTTAGTTTGTATAGCACGTGTAGGTTCTGTTTTCTATATAAGAAACAGAGCTTTGTATTTTTATTCATTCAATGAATTCAACGCATATACAGAAATCTCTCTCTCTCTCATTTCTGATCAGACTACTCCATTACTGCATGCGTGAATTCTGATATGTTGCACACATGCGGACACACAGCCTTGAATTATAATTTTGGAATCAATAATTTCAAAATTATACTTGAAATCAACTGGGGTGTATGACGAACACACTCCGCACACACTGGTGTGTAACACTCGGCGCTCAAATGTGAATCAGTATGCTCTATGTTTTGTGTGTGTCAGTATGCATTTAGGAGAGAAACAATATGTGTACGACAGAGAAAGGAAATATCACACACAAATTAATTGGCCGGTGGTTAGTATACAATTATACATTTACCCTGCCTAGCTGTTTCGGGCTGCTTTTGATTCTTGCTTGCTATTGGTTGCTTATCCCACTCCTTGCTTTGTTCTGCTTCATGCCTTGGTGTTCATATCCTGGTATTAGGCTGAACCAATGAAAACAAGTATAAAAACTCACATGAGAATTCAAATCGAAATGGGAAAGAAAGAACAGAGTGAGTGAAAAGAGATGAAGAAAGAAAAGATCATTTAGGAAATTTTCTCTCTGTTCTTTGATTCAGAATCTTCATGCTCTTTGAAATGTTTTATGTTGCCTCTGTTGCCGTGCTTTTCATGGTTGCTGCTTCCCTTTGTTTCTCTTATACTGTCAACCTCATCATAAAGTATCAACCTCTAGATTTTTGGGTGAAAACAAAAAGAGAGGAGAAAATAAAACTGGAGTACAAGTGTACTCACGGTAGCTCTTGAGAGTTGAGACTCCCTGATCCAAACTTGTCCTGAAATCAAGTACAAATTCAGACCAACATGTAAACGTTTCATTCTCACCAAAAAAAAAAAAAAAAAAAAAAAAAAAAAAACAAAACAGCAAAACCTAAAACAACACTCCAATCACAACATGTGAATGTTTCACTCCCAAAAATTCATCTCAGAATATAGAGTGAAGCAAGGACTCACTATGGTTTGAAGCATGGAGAGGGCAATGGGCGCCAAGATCAAGGCAGCTACAAATTAGACTTAGCTTGTCAAACAATGGTGAGGAATATTTGAAGTGAGGGGTTTGATTATGAATACTATGGTAGTGGGGGCAGTATAAATTGAAGCATTATGTGTAAGTAAAGTAGGGTTTGATTAGGTGTGCTCATTTACATGGACTACAATGTAGTCTAGTTTGATATTAAATGACATCTTTGCATGCACTTTTATCAAACAGGTGTCCTCCCCTCATGGGTGTTTTTCCATCTTTATCTAAGCTCATCGTGCTATTAAAATTTATGGATAAATGTTATATTAATACTTATAAATCTTAAGTGGCAAATTGTAATTGGCAGTTATTGGTAGACAAAAAAATGATTTAAATATTGTGTTCAAATTACATACAATAACACTTATCACCTAGGTTAGGATTTAATTTGTGAAAATATTGTGGAAGTAGCAATCTCAAATTTTGTGCATAAACAATGTGGTTTACCTCTTAAGTTTAATAATAATTTTTTGATAAACCCTCTTAAGTTTAATAATTGGGTTAGGTAACTTTACCTAAATGAAATTTCACCCAGCCAATAGGATTCATGCAATGAGCCCTCACACCAATAAGGGAGTGTCACCCCACTCATTATTTTATCTATTATGATCTTTTTTGCTGTATCTTTATGAGTAATACTATGTAGACAAAAAAAATTTGACAACATTTTTTATAATAACTGAATTGTGAATTTTATATTGCTTCTCATTTGGACTTGATACTGGCATTACTTTTTTATTTACTACTAAAATTTTGCCAAGTCTTACCCCATTCAAATGGGAAGAAAGCTTCAAAATATTACCATTGTGGTTTGTGACTGTGTATCTTGGATTGCCCATGCTAATGTGAATACTTGACTTTGGTCTCTCTCTTTTTTTCTCTGACGCAAGCGGCACCTTTACAAAAATCCAAAATGAAAACATAAATTGCTTAAAAGTAGGGAGTCTTATGGCTGAATATTGTATAAAATGATGTTTATTTGTGATATGGGTACTGTTCAAACTTATTTAAAAAGATGAGGAGAGATATGAATTTCAGTAATGCCATTGCTGAAATTCCTAGGAAAAAAAAAGTAAGAGAGAGGTGAGAGACATGATGTGACAGAGAAAAAAAAGAATTGTGACAATACCATTGTCGAAATTAGGAGAGAGAAAAAATTAGAAATTGTGGCAATTTAGTTGCCGAAATTTGAGAGGAACAGTATATAGAGGAACTTGGAATTTTAGCAACCATGTTGCCGAAATTTAGAAAAATTTAGGGCCCACAAGGAGAGAGAATTAGAGGAGGGAGGTGAGAAAATTTGGTAAAATTTGGTTGTGATGGTTTTTGTCAGGAATATAACCTCTCAAATTGGATTAGTTAGGTATCAACAGGGGCGGAGCTACATGTTAGGGTGGGGGGGCCATGATTTTTGAAATTTTTTTTTTACTATATAGAAATATTTAATATTTTAATAATTAGCCCTCAAAAATGGGACTTGGCCCCCCCAATTATTTGAGTTGGTCCAATAATGTTCTTAAAAAAAATTGTCCAATTTGTCTAGTAGTTATAGAGAACGTATTGTTTCTCAAATTCATTTTTTATGGTAAAATGTGTTCTTATATTTTTTAAAGTTTTGGATCATTTATGTCTGTGAACACTTCATTAATTCAATTGAAATTTTTTTACTCACAACGTTAGAAAATTTGGTAACTTATATTGAAAATGAAAATTGTAAGGATTTCACTATGGAAGATGGTGAAAGATTAATTTAATTCTATGAAACATTTAATTTTAAGGATTCATTATGAAAAATACTAATTTTTTGTGTATGTGTATAGATACATGTGTTTGTGTATGTGTATAAAAGTTTGTATAGACTAATAAATTAGCAACACAAATCAGCCCCCCCAAACAAAAATTCCTGGCTCCACCCCTGGGTATCAACCACATGGCTATGCTAAGCTTTGTTGTTTGTAATGAAAGCTAATAATATTTATTCTAAATGTTGATAGTAGCTACAGAAATGTTAATCCTTCGATAGCCTATTTATTAATTACTACATCTATGAAGGAATTTGAAAATGAAAAAAAAAAGAAAAATATATATATATATATATATATATTTAAAGCGTCAATTTACTAATGACAATTAAATTTCTTTTTATATGTATTTTCAAATATAAATAAATTTAAAAAAGAGAGTCTTGAAGTCTTTGATATGAAATTAACAATCACTGAAAATTTAAAATCAAGCATTGCCTCTCTCACTCTAGAATTTTTTCTTTACGAATTTCCTAACATCATTGCCTACACTTGGTAATAATTTCATTTGAATTTCTAGAAGCTCTACTGAAACACTCCATTAATTGCAAGTTGCAACGTTCTTTTCTTTCTTTTTTTTGGGTTTTGTCATCTTCTCTCCTTTTGTTTTTTTCTTCCTTCTTTTTACGTTCATCTTCTTAATTTTTTTTTTTTTTTTTTTTTTTTTTGGGGCTTTGGTTCATCCTTTTGTTACGTCTTTTCCATGTGCAAATTCAACAACCAAGTTCATCAACTTAACTGCAGAAAAGTTACTTCTCAATCACACAGTACTCTGCAATTTATTCATTACTACTACCACCGACACAATTTTTTACATGGAAAAAAAATGCTTTAGCCATGGAAATTTCTAACAGGTTCTTTTTAAGCTAGAGTCTAGCTTGTTGTTTAGGAAATCATTAACATGCTGTGACAGCAAAAAGGTACCCTGGATTGGCCTCTCGTGAGAAATTAGCTGATGGAGATATTTGACATTTCATCCGTGAATATGTACATGTCTTAGTTTCATTTGCAATACGTTCTAATAAATAAATTTGACATTTCCGTCATAAGCTATCTGTCAGTTAGTGAGTGAGTTTTCGGTTTATAAACTTTACTAGTACTTCTTACAAAAGTTAGGCCCTTTTGTAAGTGTTATAGTATTGTAAGTCTTGTCTTCCCACTTTCTCCTTCCCCTGCCCCTATGTCTTCTGTCTATATTATCTCAAAAAAGGGATTAGTGGTCTAAAATACCATATCGGTCAGTTAACGAGTGAGTCTTTGGTTTATAAGCTTTGCTAGTACTTACAAATGTTAGGCCCTTTTGTAAGTGCTAGTGTTGCAAGTCATGTCTTCCCACTCCCTCTTTTCCCATTCCCTATGTCTTCTATCTATATTATCTAAAAAAAAAAGTACTTAATTGGTTGGTACCTCTTGACGTTCTTAATAAAGATGTTCATAATTTAATTTCACATTTCTATTGTAACTACTAAATTATCAATAACAAAAAAAATTCCAAACATGCGCAAAGTATCATTTGAATAATTTTTCTACACAAAATTCAAATAAATCTCTTGTAAGGTCCATTTTCCTATATATTAATTAAGGTTATATTCTCTTCAATATTTTTAAAACTAATTAAATGGACCATATCTTTTAATCAAGGGAGTCGATCCTGTACCGTACCGGCAAGAAAATCGGTACATATAACCCCCCTGTTTCGTACCGGAAAAAATACCTACCGTACCGGCCAATTTCGGGCAATACCAGCCAGAACAGAAAAAAGTTTTTTTATTTTTGTTTTTTTTTATTTTTAAGTTTTGTAATTTTTGAATTTTTATTAGGGCAGAATGGTAACTTATTTGCATTATCTTATTAGTATTATTTGTTTTCTTAGTATGCAATGGTAACTTTTAAGCTTTCTATTTTTTATATTGTGTTTTTTTTTTCTTTTTTTCTTTTAATTGATACTAAAGTCTAAAACCATGAATAATTAGTTCTAAATTGAAGAAATGTTTTATGGTAAACTTTTATATTTATTATAATACACACACACACACACACACACACACACACACACAGATATATATATATATATATATATATATTTATAAATATAAAAAATAGCGGTAAACCCGAAACGGTACACCAGTATTGACCGGTATCCGAAATATATTGTACCGTGGCCAAACCGGTATAGCCACTGGTACGGTATTGACTCCCTTGGTTTTAATATGCAAAATTTCAGATTGTGTTTTTGGTAACAGTAAAATTTATCATTATTTTTTATACATACAAAGTATCACTTGGATAATTTTTCTATTTGATATAATATATTATGGGGGCTACATAAATCTCGAATAAATCACATGTAAAATCATTCGCAAATTAAGGTGATATTCTTTGACATTTTTATAACAAATGGAATGGACCATATCTCTTAACATTTTGTGAATACATTTCTTATTATGCAAAATTTCGTAATATTTGTTTTGTGGTGACCGTAGATCTTATGAATATTGTTTACACACGCAAAGTATATCACTTGATTTTTCTATTTGATGTAATGCATTGTGGGGGCTAGGGCTACACATATCTCAAATAAAATCTCTTGTCAAGTCATTTTCATATTATGAATAATTGACTTGCTTCTGATCCTCATCTTTTCCATAAACTTGTAATGATCAATCAAGCTCATCCCAGTCATTCACGCAAAGCTCCTTCCTATTTTAGAAAGCATGAAAAAAAATGAAACATTCCTTTTTAAGAAAGAATAATTAAAAGAGAGAGAATTGGCAAAGGTTTCTCTTCACTTTTTTCATTGCCAATATATGCACAATAAACCTCATCAATCATTCACGTGATAGTAGTATGAAAATGAAATTCATGCAAATTTAATAATTATCATTCATGCACAGATTGAGAGGTCTTCTTCTACGAAATTTCCATGGTTTCAGTTTTCCACAAGTTTTCAGTCTTGAATTTTCCAAAAAATTAAAGTGGGAATAACAAAACAATGAGAGCTTTCATATTCTTACTTTTTGGACAAACACAATAATTTACCAAGTCTTTGGCTTCATCTTTATTCAATCATCCTTCATTCAGGTAAGAGTAGGAGCAGGAGTCTTTGCAATCAATTCCTTTTTTAGTTGGGTTAAATTTTCTTTCCCCCTCACAACACATAAATTGACTTGGTACCTTGCCTTTTTGACTAGGGGGAGACATGTTGACGATATGCGATCCTCATTTCACAAAAATTTTCACATACTTTAAAAATCCCAAGAGTTTTAAATGTTTCTAAGGAAAAAAAAAAAGAAAAAGAGTGATTAAACCTTTCTTTTTAACTCCGAAATCCAAATCCCATTAAGAACATTCCATCTTGTAGATTTTTTTTAATAAAACTTTTTGGCCTACTTTGTTATCTTTTCATATAAATCAAGTACAAAATCAGCAGTGATACACACTAATCTTCCAAGGGCCCTTTGGATTTAGCTTTTGGTTTGAGATGGTTCCCGTTAAATTTCCTATAATTTGCTACCTCCCAAAAATGGAAAAATGAGAAAAAAAAAATTAGAAGAAATTATAATTTCCTACATCTACACAACCCATGACAATTTAAACTACAAGGTACAATCCCTGTGACTTTGTATTCTTGTGATTGGCTTCAATCTACACTGCTCTTTTACTTAGGGAAAAAAAAAATCTTCATTCCACTTTTTTTTTGTTGGACTTCTATTTGATTGAAAGTTGCATTTGATTGGACTGTAAACTGTAAAAAGAGGTCGTTTTAATCATACATGGGGCCCTTGAAACCACGCCGAAGTTAAGGATGAATCTGAAACACGTGTATTTGAACATTTGATTCCAGCGTTTCATTATTTCTTTCAAATTGCATCCCTTCACTTCTTGTCCAGATAAAGACGACTTGACTTCAGTTGAATTTTCCACGCTCACAAAGAAAATCAGTCATGACCTCACCTGCAGTAGCGATAGCAAATCTCTATCTAATGAACTCTCAATCACTAACACCGTCTATTGGTTGCTTATCCCACTCCTCCTTGATTTGTTATGCTTCATGCCCTGATGTTCATATCCTGGTATTAGGCTGAACCGCTGAAAAGAAGTATAAAAACTCACATGAGGATTCAAATCAAAATGGGAAAGAAAGAACAGAGTGAGTGAATAGAGATGAAGTAAGAAAAGCTCATTTAGGAAATTTTCTCTCTATTCTTTGATTCTGAATCTTCATGCTCTTTGAAATGTTTTATGTTGCCGTGCTTTTCATAGTTGCTGCTTCCCTTTGTTTCTCTTATACTGTCAACCTCACGACTTGTTCGTCACACCCTTGATGATCAAGACTTCTTTTTTTTTTTCATTGCTTGAACCTGAATACATGCACAATAAACCTCATCAATTCATTCATGTGATAGTCGTATGAAAATGAAATTCATGCAGATTTAATAATTATCATTTATGCACAGATTGAAAGGTCTTCTTCCACGAAATTTCCATGGTTTCAGGTTTCCACAAGTCGAAGCCTTCAGTTTTCAGAAAATTAAAAGTGGGAATAACAAAACAATAAGAGCTTTCATATTCTTACTTTTTCTTTTTCTTTTTGAGAAACCGGCCTAAAGTACGTGAAAACTCAAGGGATTTCTAAAGTATGAAAGCTTTCATTGTTTTGTTATTCCCACTTTAATTTTCTGGAAAACTGAAGATCGAAGACTTGTGGAAAATTGAAGACTAAAGACTTGTGGAAAACCTGAAACCATGGAAATTTTGTGGAAGAAGACCTCTCAATCTGTGCATGAATGACAATTATTAAATTTGCATGAATTTCATTTTCATACTGCTATCACATGAATGAATTGATGAGGTTTATTGTGCATGTATTCAGGTTCAAGCAATGAAAAAAAAAAGTCATGATCATCAAGGGCGTGACGAACAATTATACATTTGCCCTGCCTGGCTGTTTCGGGCTGCTTTTGATTCTTGCTTGCTATTGGTTGCTTATCCCACTCCTCCTTGATTTGTTCTGCTTCATGCCCTGATGTTCATATCCTAGTATTAGGCTGAACCGCTGAAAACAAGTATAAAAACTCACATGAGAATTCAAATCAAAATGGGAAAGAAAGAACAGAGTGAGTGAATAGAGATGAAGTAAGAAAAGCTCATTTAGGAAATTTTCTCTCTGTTCTTTGATCCTGAATCTTCATGCTCTTTGAAATGTTTTATGTTGCCTCTGTTGCCGTGTAAATGTTTCATTGTCACCAACCAAAAAAAAAAAAAAACAGCAAAAACTAAAAAAACACTCCAATCACAACATGTAAATGTTTCACTCCCAATAATTCATCTCAGAATATAGAGTGAAGCAAGGACTCACTATGGTTTGAAGCATGGAGAGGGCAATGGGCGCCAAGATCAAGGCAGCTTCAAATTAAACTTAGCTTGTCAAACAATGGGGAGGAATGTTTGAGGTGAGGGGTTTGATTATGAGTACTATGGTAGTGCGGGCAGTATAAATAGAAGCATTATGTGTAAGTAAAGTAGGGTTTGATTAGGCGTGCTCATTTACATGGACTACAATGTAGTCTAGTTTGATATGAAATGACATCTTTGCATGCACTTTTATCAAATAGGTGTCCTCCCCTTATGGGTGTTCGTCCATTTTATCTAAGCTCATCGTGCTGTTAAAATTTATGGATAAATGTTATATTAACACTTATAAATCTTAAGTGGCAGATTGTTATTGGTGGTTATTGGTAGACAAAGAAGTAATTTAAGTATTGGATTCAAATTACATGCAATAAAACTTATCACCTAGATTAGGATTTTGTTTGTGAAAATATTGTGGAAGTAGCAATCTCAATTTTTTGTGCATAAACAATGTGGTTTACCTCTTAAGTTTAATAATAATTTTTTGATAAACCCTCTTAAGTTTAATAATAATTTTTTGATAAACCCTCTTAAGTTTAATAATTGGGTTAGGTAACTTTACCTAAATGAAATTTCATCCCGCTAATAGGATTCATACAATGAGCCATCACACCAATAAGGGAGTGTCACCCCACTCATTATTTTATCTATTATGATATTTTTTGCTGTATCTTTATGAGTAATACTATGTAGACAAAAAAAATTTGACCATATATTTTTTATAATAACTGAATTGTGAAGTTTATATTGGTTCTCATCTGGACTTACTATTGACATTACTGTTAGATTCTTAAGACTTAGGATTTTATGTATTTAGAACTCTAATGTGTATTGTTGGCAAACCATGATCAAAACAGGTTGTTAGTCTTGTTTAGACATGCTCAAAGTGTGGGCGTTTTATGTAAAGTTGGAATCAAGTGGCTGCAGAAGTATTAGTGACTTTCGGCCTGGCTCGATTGATCGAAAATTAGACTTGATTGATCGAATCTCGGGCAGAACGCTTTTTTGCAAAATTTTCCAATTCAGCCCAAGCTCATTAAGGATTAGGGTTTCAAATCTACTTCTCCCACTATATAAAGGAAACCCTAGCCACGTTTTTAGAATAGCTCTGAATGCTCTTGTTGCTCATATTTTGCGGTTTGTGTGAATCTCTTGTGAGATACTTGAGGAGTTTTCCTTCACATAAACTTAGGGTTTTCAAGGTAGAGATATTATCAATACTTTGATGATCAACTTAGTTGCTGCCATTGAAGCTTAAAGAAATGCAAGCGGGAGTGCTTGTATTTGATTGGAGAATCTAAGAAAGAAGGAGTCCGTGGATTCAGAGTTTGCACGTGGTCGTGTCAGTAAGTTCTACTGGTGGGTAGCATTAGGAAGTCGAGCGTGGGTGCTTGTAAGTCCTTTTGTATGAACTTTGATTCTTTCATATAGTGGATTCAAGTTTACCTTAAGGAGCTTGCACGTAGTCGTGTCAATAAGTTCTACTGGTGGATAGCATTAGGAAGTCGAGCGTGGGTGCTTGTAAGTCCTTTTGTATGAACTTTGATTCTTTCATATAGTGGATTCAAATTTACCTTGAGGATAGCTAAGTTAAATCCTCCCCAGGTTTTTTACCGGTTTGGTTTTCCTAGGTGATCATATCTTTGTATTCTTTATATTTCCGTTGCTTTATATCTTGATATGATTATTTAATTGTGTTAACCTAGATTTGCATAACTTGACTAAGTTAATCACTTGGCTAATAAACTAGGTTAATCCAATTGTTGTGTTTTAAGGGGTCTAAAAACCTAATAAGTGGTATCAGAGTTAGTAGCTCTCTTGTTTGTAGATCTTTTAATCTAAGAGTTGATCCTTGACCCCTGTTGTCATGGATAATTTGAAGTATCTTTCTGATCATGCTTTTGTTGATTTTATTGATGCCTGTGAAACTCTTTGTAAGGAATTATCTAAATCTTTGAAAATTTCTAAGAAATTCAAGGAAGAGTTAAAATTGGCTAATCTTGAAAAAGAGGAATTTATTGTTAGATTAGATGAATCTAATAAAAAGAATGAATTTTTGAGAAATCAAATTTCCTTTCAAGATGAGAAGATGAAAAGCTTGGAACAAGAGTTAGTTAAATTTAAAGCTAAAATTGAAAATTTGACTAGTACCAAACCTGCTGATGATAGCAAAAGTGTTTCTGTTTCTCTTAAGCCTAAAATTGAGAAAATTTATATCCCTCATTTTAAGAGGAAGAATAAAGAAAAGGCTTATTTTGCTAGGTTAGACAAAGGTAAAAATTCTGATTTAGACGCTGAAGTTTCTAAACCTATGTCTAAACCTATTGTTGGAGAGTATAATAAATCTGTTTTTGTGCCTACTTGTCACCATTGTGGTGTTGTTTTTCATATTAGACCAAATTGTTCTTTGTTGAAGCAAAAACCAAAATTTGAGACTAGATTTATTGTTAGGAATACTGATGTTATTAAATTTGTTCCTGTTTGCCACTTTTGTGGTGTCTGTGGTCACATTCGTCCTAATTGTCATAAATTGAAATTTAAGCATTCTGTATTTCAATCTAGGATATGTGATGATATTTCTTCTGTCATAAGTCTATATAAATTGTTTCATATTCTTTTGAAAAATTTGAACTTGTTGGCTTGTGAAAGGAATTTGCAAGATTTTAGTATTTCTCAGAAGATTGGTGTAATCCCTTAAATACACTCTGCTTCTCATGGATTTTCACCTACAAAGCCGAAGACTTGTGCTATATGGGTGAGAAAAGATTCTCTAAGGTGAGTGTTGCTGACTTGTCCTTGATTCAATTCTTTCAATTGTTTGTGGACATGTCTTGTTTCTGTTTTTTGTTGTTTTATTTTTATTTAAAAAAAATTCAAAAACATTGAAAAATTTTCAAAAAGACAAAAATATTTTATTTTGAGTCTTTTTTTTTTCTTAAGGATTATATGAGTTATAATATCTCTCTCTTGATTTAGAACATACTTAACATTGTGGAGAAACTTGAATAGTTTGTGTTATATAAGTGCTAAGTTATTTCTGATCTTGTGTGAGTATGTACTAATTTGTACATGTACTCAAGGGTTAATTAAGAAATTGATATTTCTTGTTTGGGTACCCTCTATAGCTTAGTTAAGCATTGTCATGCATTGCATTTGCATTGTTCATTTAGCATAATTTGTGCTTTTTGTTTTTTGTCATAAATTTTTTTAAAAACCAAAAAGATTTTTGTGTTTTGTATTTCATATCTTGGATTTATAATCAAGGATTGACCATATTATCTTTACATAACATGTTTATGTACCTTGTTTAGCTTGGATGAACTTATTTTATTGCACTTTACTAGTTTGAGCTTTGTAGTGCATGTTGTGTGGGAAAGATGTTTATAGTGTTTATCACTTTGTCTTAATCTTGAAGTCACATGTTATTTGACTGCTGGACTTGATCCTTTTGAGAAAGACATAAATAACCATCTCACCACTGTTCACTAGCCAATCGTGAATACCTTAGTGCATATAGTAAGATTCTGTGCTCGAGAAAGTGTAGCACATGCACAAAAAGAACATAAGGTGTAGTCTTGGTTTAATTGCTTAATGCTTAAAATTGGTGTGTACTATTAGGCTTGATGCCACATCACATAATTAAAATTGGTGTGTATATTATGAGGCAAAATTCAAGAAACTTACATGATTGCAAACTTTTAATCTAGGAGATGTGAGAGTTATATGATGTAACTCTTTAGGTGATAGTCTCTTTCAAATTCTATGTGATGAATTTTGTAGACTTTGTGTTTGATTTCTATTCACATATCACCTCATATGTATCTCAAGTTTTTGCTAGTTGCACACACTACACAAGTTACTATTTGTTAAACTTGGTACATTATATTGTGTGTGATTTTGTTGTGGCCATCCAAAATTAAAAGTTCCTTGATCTTAATGCAAAATGTGTTTAAAATTCGAGATATTGGAAATTCTAGAGCTTGAATGTACCCGAATTGGGGATTTTGTTCAAATTGGGTTTAATTGATGCAATTGGTTTGTTGAATTGATGTAATTGATCATTATATTGTGTATTCTAGCTTGTGTGATGATCAATTGGTCAAATTTTTCCTAAAAACTTAACAAGTGGTTTTAAATTTTTGGAGTTTTATTAGAAACTCTATGCTCAAGCCAATTTTGTAAATTTAACTTATATTGAACTTAGTTTCACTGCATTAGAGCATGCATCATGATATAATTTTTCATGCATCATTTGTGTTTAGAATTCACATGCATTACATTGATTTTTGTATCCATCTTGCAGTTTTGCAATTATATCTCTCATTGTTTTCACACATAATATGCATACACTTTGCTAAATTGGATACTCAACTTGATTTAAAAATTAATTGATTAATTTTTGAGTTTTGTACATTCTAGTATATGCTATTTCTTATGTGTGAACTGCAGAAAATATTTTTCTTAAGAGATATGATGGATAATCAATGTGCAAATATTTTCTCTCCTCATGCAACTGTTTATGGGTCACATAGTGCCATGTTTGCATTTTATTGAAAGAGAGAATATTTGTTTCTTCATGTGTATCCTCAACTTAGTTTTTTTAAAAACTTGGTTTGTGTCTTTTTATTTATCCCCACCCCCTTTATTTTTCTCCAAAACTGTTTTTCTCAAAATTTGTTTTGTTTTTCCTATTTTTATACGGGGAGATTTTTTTTAAACTCTTTGTTGTTCATAGGGGGAGTTGTCTCTATTTTCTATAGAGTTGAAGTGGTTTATGTCCCTTTGATTCTCTATTTTCTCTTATCCTTTATTGCGTATGATGACTGTTTACTCTTTGTATGAGTTGTCTTTGTCAATACGTGACAAAAAGGGGGAGAAATTATTGATTTTTGGGAATCATGTTTGTCTTGTTTAGGGGGAGAGTTAGTTTACTTATGTTTTTATTCTTGTTTCTTGTGTTCACTACTTATTGATTTATATTTATGAGTTATTCATTGATATATGTCTTTATTATGTGTTGTGTGAAATATACAAGAATGCTTTATCTTTGATGTATCTAACTTAAGGGGAGAGTTAGTTTACATATCTGTTGATTTACTGTTTTTCTGTTACACATGCGTTTATGCGTTTGTTAAGTGTTTCAGGAATATACAGGTTGATTCAATTGAGCTGCTGTCTACACTTGCAACTGATGGATAGTAGTTAGGATTGAATTCGTGTTTATGAGCATTATTTTTGTAAAGGGCTTTTATTTGTAAACTTTAAGCTTTTAATTTGTGTTTTGTCACGGATTACCAAAGGAGGAGTTTGTTAGGTTCTAAAGACTTAGGATTTTATGTATTTAGAACTCTAATGTGTATTGTTGGCAAACCATGATCAAAACAGGTTGTTAATCTTGTTTAGACTTGCTCAAAGTGTGGGCATTTTATGTAAAGTTGGAATCGAGTGGCTGCATAAGTATTAGTGACTTTCGGCCTGACTCGATCAATCGAATCTTGGGCAGAACGTTTTTCTGCAGAATTTTTCAACTTAGCCCAAGCCCATTAAGGATTAGGGTTTCAAATCTACTTCTCCCACTATATAAAGGAAACCCTAGCCACGTTTTTAGAATATCTCTGAATGCTCTTGTTGCTCATATTTTGCGGTTTGTGTGAATTTCTTGTGAGATCCTTAAGGAGTTTTCTTTCACATAAACTTAGGGTTTTCAAGGTAGAGATATTATCAACACCTTGATGATCAACTCAGTTGTTGCCATTGGAGCTTAAAGAAAAACAAGCGGGAGTGCTTGTACTTGATTGGAGAATCCAAGAAAGAAGGAGTTCGTGAATTTGGAGCTTGCACATGGTCGTGTTAGTAAGTTCTACTGGTGGGTAGCATTAGGAAGTCGAGCGTGGGTGCTTGTAAGTCCTTTTGAATGAACTTTGATTCTTTTATATAGTGGATTCAAGTTTACCTTAAGGATAGTTAGGTTAAATTCTCCCCAGCTTTTTTACCGGTTTGGTTTTCTTGGGTAATCATATCTTTATGTTCTATATATTTCCGCTGTTTTATATCTTGATATGATTATTTAATTGTGTTATCCTAAATTTGTATAATTTGACTAAGTTAATCACTTGCCTAACAAACTAGGTTAATCTAATTGTTGTGTTTTAAGGGGTCTAAAAACCTAACAATTACTTTTTTATTTACTACTAAAATTTTGCTGAGTCTTACCCCATTCAAATGGGAAGAAAGCTTCAAAATATTACCATTGTGGTTTGTGACTCTGTATCTTGGACTGCCCATGCTAATGTGGAAACTTGACTTTGGTCTCTCTTTTTCTTTTTCTTTTTTTCTCTGATGAAAGCGGTACCTTTACAAAAATCCAAAATGAAAACATAAATTGCTTAAAAGTAGGGAGTCTTTTTGGCTGAATATTGTATAAAATGATGTTTATTTGTGATATGGGCATTGTTCAAACTTATTTAAGAAAATGAGGAGACATACAAATTTTGGTAATGCCAATGCCAAAATTATGAGGAAAAAAAAAAATTGTAGCAATACCATTGCTGAAATTAAGAGGGAGACATGATGTGATACAAAAAAAAAAAAAAAAAAAAAAGAATTATAGCAATACCATTGCTGAAATTAGGAGAGAAAAAAATTGCAATTGTGACAATTCAGTAAATATAGGAACTTGGAATTTCAGCAACCATGTTGCCGAAATTTAGAAAAACTTTGGGGCCCACAAGGAGAGAGAATTAGTGGAGGGAGGTGAGAAAATTTGGTTAAAAATTGGTTGTGATTGCTTTTGTAGGAATATAACCTCTCAAATTGGATTAGTTAAGTATCAACCACTTACCTATGCTATGCTTTGTTGTTTGTAAGGAAAGCTAATAATATTTATTCCAAATGTTCATAGTATCAACAGAAATGTTGATACTTCAATAGCCTATTTACTACATCCACAAAGGAATTTGAAACTGAAAAAAAATATATATATAAAAGCGTCAATTTACTACTGGCAATTAAATTTCTTTTTATATGTATTTTCAAATATAAATAAATTTAAAAAAGAGAGTCTTGAAGTCTTTGAAATGAAATTAACAATCACTGAAAAATTAAAATCAAGCATTGCCTCTCTCACTGTAGAATTTTTTCTTTACAAATTTCCTAACATCATTGCCTACACTTTGTAATAATTTCATTTGAATTTCTAGAAGCTCTACTGAAATACTCCATTGCAAGTTGCAACGTTCTTTTTTTTTTTTTTGGGTTTTGTCATCTGCTCTCCTTTTGTCTTTTTCTTCCTTCTCTTTACGTTCGTCTTCTTCTCTTTTTTTTTTTTTGGTTCATCCTTTGGTTACGTCTTTTCCATCTGCAAATTCAACAACCAAGTTCATCAACTTATCTGCAAAAAAGTTACTTCTCAAATCTCAATCACACAGTACTGTGCAATTTATTCATTACTACTCCCACCGACACAATTTTTTAGATGGAAAAAAAATGCTTTAGCCATGGAAATTTCTAACAGGTTCTTTTTAAGCTAGAGTCTAGCTTGTTGTTTAGGAAATCATCAACATGCTGTGACAGCACAAAGGCACCCTAGATTGGCCTCTTGTGAGAAATTAGCTGATGGAGACATTTGACATTTCATCCGTGAATATTTACGTGTCTTAGTTTTATTTGCAATATGTTCACAAATTATTATATGTCAACACCTTCCATACCTAAGAAATAAATTTGAAATTTCAGCCATAAGCAATCACTCAGTTAGCGAGTGAGTTTTCGAATTATAAGTCTTACTAGTGTCGGGGACGTTTTGCGACAAGGGTCAAAAATGCGAGAACGGCCCAAATTTCGCCTTGGGTTCTTTAGAAGTGTTTATTGTGGAGAATCAAGCCCAAAATTCTAAATGTATAATGAACAAAAGACTAATGGTCCTTTGATAAGAGAAAATCAAAATGCTTATAACAAAAGTGTAGAAAACCATAAAAACATAACAGGTCTGAAATTTCGACCCACGGTCACACAGAAGAGGGAGTTGAGAGAGATTGTGAGGAAGAGAGGGAAGGTTCCTTTGTACCCATATTTCCACCCCTAAACTTCGGAATTGTGAGATTGTTGACTGGCTGAATGGGGTTTGGCTCTGAAGTTTCAGGTATATGAATAGAATGTGGTTGCCCCCTTTTGAATCTAATTGGGGCCTTTTGTATTGAACTTTGGGTGCTCTAGGTGACTGGTTTTTGAGTAATGGAAGAGACTTTTATCCCCTATGATACTATTTTGGTGTTTTGGCTTGTGTTGCTTTTGTTTAGGGAAGAGTTTGGTGTGCTTTTAGCATAATTTTGGAAATAAAGTGGGTTTTCTTTAATTGGTTGCCTTTGGTCAGAAATTTCAGACCATTGGGAGGGTCACCTAAGTGAGGGCTAGCAAATGGAGTTGGCTAATGGGAGCCAACTATGTTTAAAGGAAAAAAAAATGGTTTGGGCAGAAATTTTGGGCCACAGTCACACAGAGCATAAAAGCTGTTTTGGGGTAGAAATTTTGGATACAAGACCTCCTCCATGAGTCTGAGGTGCTACCAGTGTCCCTTGCCCACTTGGTAGCACGCATGGGCTGGGCTCATGCAAAAGGTCCGAAAGGAACTAACCCATGCCCTCCAAACCACACTTTCTCAATTTCTCCAATAAGCCGCATGGGCTTAGGCCATGCTTAAAAGAATAAAATAAAACATAATACATAAATTGAGCCCACAAAGAAGTCGAGCTTAGTTGAATTGGGCTGGTACGAAATGTGTCACGAAAACGGGTATCGATAACTAGTACTACTTATAAAGTTTAGATCTTTTTGTAAGTGCTAATATTGTAAGTCTTGTCAATTTTCCTTCATTTCGATAGGAGTAGGAGCAGGAGTCTTTACAGTCAATTCTTTTTTTGTTGGGTTAAGTTTTCTTTCGCCTCAGACAACACGCAAATTGAATTGGTGCCTTACCTTTTTGACTAAGGGAGACATGTTGACAACACGCAATCCTCATTTCACAAAAATTTTCACATACTTTAGAAATCCCCCGAGTTTTCACATACTTTAGGCCAGTTTCTTAAAAAAAAAAAGAGAAAAATCTCCAAAATCCAAATCCCATTAAGAAAATTCCATCTTGTAGATTTTTTTTTTTTTAATACAACTTTTTGGCCTAACTACTTTGTTATCTTTTCATACAAATCAAGTACAAAATCAGCAGTGATGCACACTAATCTTCCAAAGGCCCTTTGGATTTAGCTTTTGGTTTGAGATGATTTTCGTTAAATTTCCTATAAAATGGGCTTTTACCATTTTTAAAAAAACAATCCAACATTTTGCCCATTTTTCCAAACTAATTAGGGAAATGTCCCTCTTTTGAAACTCGATTTATGATAAATCGAGTTAGGCCCTATAGCGGCGTTTTTAAGCTGTCTATAGTGACGTTTTCAGAACGTATAGTGGTGTTTTGTAACTCGACCTCTATGAAATCGAGTTATAGGCAAAAAAAAAAAAAAAAAAAAAAAATTGCCTATAACTCGATTTCATGGAGGTCAAGTTACAAAACGTCACAATAGGTCCTTAAAACGTCACTATAAGTACTTAAAAACGTTGCTATAGGGATCCAGAAATTTTTTTTTTTTTTTTTTGTAACTCAATTTATCATAAATAGAGTTACAAAAGAGGGACATTTCCCTAATTAGTTTGAGAAAGATGGCAAAATGCTGGATTGTTTTTTTAAAAAGGGCAAAAGCCAATTTTTTCCTGAATAATGTTTACACACGCAAAGTATATCACTTGATTTTTCTATTTGATGTAATGCATTGTGGGGGCTAGGGCTACACATATCTCAAATAAAATCTCTTGTCAAATCATTTTCATATAATGAATAATTGTCTTTCTTCTGATCCCATCTTTTCCATTAACCTGTAATGAAATCCAACTCATAGCCAATAATCAATCAAGCTCATCCCAGTCATTCACGCAAAGCTCCTTTCTATTTTAGAAAGCTTGAAAAAAATGAAACATTCCTTTTTAAGAAAGAATAATTAAAAAAGAGGGAATTGACAAAGGCTTCTCATCACTTTTTTAATTGTCTGTACCTGAATACATGCACAATAAACCTCATCAATTCATTCATGTGATAGTAGTATGAAAATGAAATTCATGCAAATTTAATAATTATCATTCATGCACAAATTGAGAGGTCTTCTTCTACGAAATTTCCATGATTTCAGTTTTCCACAAGTCGAAGTCTTCAGTATTCCAGAAAATTAAAAGTGGGAATAACAAAACAATAAGAGCTTTCATATTCTTACTTTTTGGACAAACACAATAATTTACCAAGTCTTCGGCTTCATCTTTATTCAGTCATCCTTCATTCCAATAGGAGTAGGAGCAAGGGTTTTTGCAGTCAATTCCTTTTTTCGTTGAGTTAAATTTTCTTTACCCCCTGACAACACCCAAATTGACTTGGTACCTTGCCTTTTTGACTAGGGGAGACATGTTGATGACACGCAATCCTCATTTCACAAAAAATTTCATACACTTTAGAAATCCCTTGAGTTTTCACATACTTTAGGCCGGTTTCCCAAAAAAAAAAAATCGAAAATCCAAATCCCATTAAGAACATTCCATCTTGTAGATTTTTTTTTAATAAAACTTTTTGACCTAACTACTTTGTTATCATTTCATATAAATCAAGTACAAAATCAGCAGTGATGCACACTAATCTTCCAAGGGCCCTTTGGATTTAGCTTTTGGTTTGAGATGATTTCAGTTAAATTTCCTATAATTTGTTACCTCCCAAAAATGGAAAAATGAGAAGAAAAAAAAAATCTAGAAGAAATTATAATTTTCTATATCTACATGACAATTTAAGCTACAATGTACAATAATCCCTGTGACTTTGTATTCTTGTGATTGGCTTCAATCTACACGGCTCTTTTACTTTGAAAAAAAAAAAAAAAATCTTTGGGTTTATTTAAATACCGTTTATTTTGCTAAAACTAAAAAATTAATACTGAAAGTACCGTAAATAAAAGTAAAAGTTAGTTAAAATAGTATAATGTTACTCATAAATAGTACCAAAAAATGTAGTAGAGCCTATAAATAATAACAAAAATAAATTAAATAATAAAATAATTTTAATTTTTAATCTCTACAAAAATGGACACATCATTCCACTTTTTTATTTTGTTGGACTTTTATTGATTGAAAGTTGCATTTGATTGGACTGTAAACTGTAAAGAGAGGTCGTTTTAATCACACATGGGGCCCTTCAAACCATGCACGCCGAAGTTAAGGATGAATCTTTTTTTTTGTTCAAGAGAGATAGTCTGAAACACGTGTATTTGAACGTTTGATTCCAACGTTTCATTAATTCTTTCAAATTGCATCCCTTCACTTCTTGTCCAGATAAAGATGTCTTGACTTCAATTGAATTTTCCATGCTCACGATGAAAATCAGTCATGACCTGACCTGCAGTAGCGATAGTAAGTTCTGTCCAGTGGACTCTCAATCACCACCACCGTCTATTGTAGAATTTTTTTATATTTACAACCTATTTGATGAAAGTCCAAGATTTACTTCCCTTGATGATCATGCCCCATATATTGGTGCAGCTCATTACTTCCCACACGCTTGACTCATTTTTCTCTTACACGCCTAACTCTTTCTCTCTCCTTTTTTATTTTTTATTTTTTTTTTTTTCAGCTACTCTTGTCTTACTTCTACTTGTGCTACACGCACATGGAAGACAAGATAAGACTATAAGATTGGTGTGTGAATGTCTCTCTCTTCTCTCCATTTAGATCACGTCGCACCTGTTCATTTTCTTTTATGCACAATAGCTAAGGACATCAACTGAGATAAGAAAACAAAAAATAAACAAAATTGAAAGTGTTTGGGTCACTTACACCCACTTGTTAATATTTTAAAATAATATTAACAAAGCTTATCTTCCACTTGTTCAAATTTCAAAGAACTTGAGCTTCAAGAGCTCGAGTTTTATATTACAAGGGACTCAAGTTTCTACATGGACCTTTTCTCACATACTTTTAAATTATAAAGTGCTAGATGGGCTTTTGCCACTGTGTCGCATTTTTTTAGAATGCAATTTTACTAAACTCTAGTTTTATGTAGAATTCAAGTTTCATGAACTCGAGTTTCAAAACAATGATAAATTGCTAAATATTTCGCAAACAGCGGCGGTTCACTAATTATTTTGCCCAAACTTGGTATTTAGCCATTTTTGCCTAATTCTTTTTTGGCCAAAATGCAAAACTCACTCTCTAAGTTTTACCACTTTTCATTTTAGTCCTTTAAATTTGCATTTGGTCATTTCAATCCTCTAAATTTCAAAATTCCTCAATTCAGTCATCTGTTAAAGAGCCATCCATTTCTGCCGTTAACACACCAAAACAATGCCGTTTTGGACTGATTTTAAAATTTAATTTCTATTTGATTATTTATTTCTTAATTTTAAAATATGTTAACTAAAAAACCCCAAAAATTAAAAAAAAAAAAAATCAAACCCCAGTTGAAGTTGTCCCTCACTGGGGGGAGAAAAGGAGATGATGACCAAGAAAGCATGGGAAGAAGAAAGGAAAATTGTGAAACAAAGTAGCTTTGGTGAATCGGGGATTGGACGCCGACGATGAGGCAGTGGATGTGGTAGATTTTGGAGAACCAAGAGTTGACCATGTGTGGGGAGTGTAGCTGACGACAGTTTAGAATTGGTCAGAGTCTAAGTGTGACTTAGAAGAGGTCATGGGTGTCTTGGTTCACTTCGTGGTTTAAATGTTCATAGCCATGGCGGTGAAGAGGAAAAATGAATTCTGGGTTTTGGGTTCTGAGAGTATAGGAGTGAAAATGCAGAGTGATGAGTGAGTATATAGAAGAAAAGGTCAGATTGAGATGATTGCAATGGCAATGGTGTTCATGGTATTGGGATTTGTATAGTTTTGTTGGGATTTCATTAATGACTTATTGGGTATGGAAGCCATTGACAATAGCTGGGAAGGACGTTTTTTATTTATTTAATATTTCTGGTTTTTTTAATTAACGTTTTATAAATAAGAAATATATAATTAAATTAAAAATAATCCAAAACGACATCGTTTTGGGGATTTTAATGACAGAAATGGATGGCTTTTTAACATAGGACTGAATTGAGGAATTTTGAAACTTAGAGAATTGAAATGATCAAATGCAAACTTAAAGAACTGAAATGAAAAGTGGTAAAATTTAGATGGTGAGTTTTGCATTTTGACATTTTTTCAAGGGTTTTACTAACGTGTGCCTTTAGGGTATATATTAATAAACCATTTAAGGAAAATTTTTATGGAAAAATAAAAAAAATTTACCAACTTTTTTGACAATTTTTTCAATTCCCTATAACTTTTTTTAGCAAAATAGATGATTAATGTGTGTCCTAAGGGCATACATTTACCGAACCCTTCTTTCAAATTGCATGCCTTCACTTCTTGTGCCCGATAAAGATGACTTTTTAATTTAATTTTCCACGTTCATGAAGAAAATCAGTCCTTCAGAAATGATGTCTCAACCAATTGTGAAAGAAATGTATAGGAGGTTAGTGACAAACTAATTAATACGGTATTCCATTTTGGGAAAGGAGGACAAATGGTGCATTATCAATTGGCAAAGCTACATTATTGGTCCTTGACGTTTACTTTGTGAGCGCAATTAGTCACTGAAATTTCAAGTGAGTGCTATTGGTCCCTCAGCTTTAAAAAATGAGCAATATTAATTCTTCTGTTAACTATTGTTAATGATGTTTGTTTGTTCTTTTTAGACCTCCATAAACCAGATTTGTTTAACCTAATTAATAAGTCAAGTAGTTACTTAGGTTAATTATTCAGATCTAGGTTAAACTTATACAATCATATCATATAGTGCGAAAATATAAAGAAAACAAGCGATATGATTACCCAAGCAAGGGCGTAGCCAGGAATTTCCACATGGGGGGCCGGATTATACATTCATATGTTAACCATTATTTTATAAATATATTATATATCAAATTATCAAATTTAAAAAATTATAATATTTCTAAACTCAAATGAATATATAAAAATTATTTATTTTGCTACAAAGATGTAAAAAAATATATTAATGAAGAATTTTGCATCTCCCTTCAAAGTTATGCTTAAAAATGATTTTTCATTGAATAAAATCATCCATTGATCACGCATCTCCTTAATCTTTAATAAAATGATTAAACATGATAGGCCAAAAACGTATTGACCCTTTGTGATGAATTAACCAATTAATTAGTCAAGTGAATTAACTAGGTTCAATTACATGCAATGAGTGTGGTAGCACAAACAAATCACCAATTAAACTAAGCATGCAACGGAAAATAAATTGACACGGTGATTTTTTTACGAATAGGGAAAATCTACACGGCAAAAAACCCATCGGGTAATTTTAAGATCACCACTCCCAAGAATCTAAGTACCTTATACCAACCTACAGTTGAACCTTTACCCCAATACCCAATTGGACTTGTTCTGTAGTGACAATCTCTCATTTTCAATGTACGGCTCTCAGTACGTGACTAACCAATTACACGGATACCATTACGCGACTTCAATCACCAACTAAAGAAGGATATTGGCTGTAAAAATTTTCAGTTCATCACACGATGAAGATCATTAAGTTGCTTGGTCACAAAACCATATGGTATACAAACACAGCAGCTTCTTCAAAAGAAAGATGAACTAGGGCAAATTCTGTCTCCGATCACAATTTGCCCGAACAAAACTTTGCTCAATACTTGTGCAACTTGTGTATCCTTTGACGGCCCATAAAATAATCCTTATATATATCTAGAGTTCTGAGAAAAGAAAGCCCAAACATATAATCACAGATTGGATAAAAAACAGACTCGAAAATTTGAGTTTCATGAACCTCGACAGATACTCTATCTGTCGAGCTGCTGTCAAGCCATGGGATTCAGACAGCTCTAAGTCTCGATAGATGCTAGCTGTCGAGCTTTAATGAACAACACTTTTCACACTTGATTCTTGGACAGACTTGCATGGCTTTAACACTTGAACTTGAAACAAGGTTTCTTGAAGCATCAAACATATTTTAGATCTACCAAATTACAAGTAAAATGCGTTTTGTCAAATGATTAGTCAATTACGCAAAATAGTGACATATGTCCTAACATGTAAAACACATATGTCCTAACAAAACAATTAATCTAGAAAAAATCATGAAATTTTATGTTAATTAATAATTCCTCTAATGTATGGCTTTCACTTCCTATATTTAACTTTTCCTTTAAGCACAATAAAAATAAAAAATAAAAAAAAATAAAAATTTCCTTTTAAGCCTTAATCAACCATATATAACAAACAATTGAAAATTTAAGCAGATAAAATATACTCCAGTATATTTTTAATATTCTGTATAGCATACGTTTTTATTAAAATCATTATACATAATTTGAGAAGATTCTACTATAAAAGGGAAATTTTAGAAAAATATAGATCTTCTCTCTACAACAAACCCAAATTATCTTCTATAAACAAATCACTATTGGAACAACTTATTTGGCACCAAAATTCAACCCGAAAGAAAACAAATCAATTTTGAAAAAAAAAATGATATATGATGATGATGGGAGAAAATTATATCCAATTTAAAAGAAAAAAAAAATTATGATGATGATGAAGTAAAGGGTCAAGTTTAAAGATTAAAAAGAAGAAGAAAAAAAAAAAACTCACTAAAGCCCAGTGTGTTCTCAGCGAGTTTTTTTTTTTTTTTTGCTCTCATCATCATGAGTTTTCCGTGGACTTTTGGTGTTGCATAGTGCACGTTTTCACACTTGCACACATACTCTCCAATCTTTTTCAAGCAGGGCTGGTCCTAGGCCTAGGCCACTAAGCATATATTTTACAGATGTCTACGTAGTACTTATGGCTATGAGACTCACCAGGTGTTAAGTAACCCGGTTAAAAAAAAAAAAAAAAATCTGCTTTTGGAAGCAAGGGTTTGGTCTATGGTATGAGGTGCAGTGGATCAAAGTCCTTCATGCTAAAAATCCAAGAACATTGTCAAAGTATTATCCAATATACTCCGTAATTACTTGACAAAAATGATAGATGTCATTGTTGGACGGAGAGTGGTTCCTTTCAAGTTTCAAGTTCTATCCTACAGAGGGTTATTGTTTACATCCTGTATTTCATAAAATTGACAATGCACCATTTCTCCTCCTTTCCCAAAATGGAATACTGTATTAATTAGTCTGTCACCAACTTCCTTTACATCTCTTTCACAGTTGGTTGAGGCATCATTTTCAAATGACTGATCATCTTCAAACAAATTTGAAAGATGAGGATCAAAAGTTCGAATTTCAACTACTTTAGTTTTAGACTTCTAATATTAGTTGAAGACTAAAGGCACCTTGTTGGGTGGAGGGGCCCAGTGGCGGAGCCAGAGAGAGGCAAGGGGGGCACCTGCCCCACCTGACTCCACCTAAAATTTCCTTGTATATGTAATTGTAATCTTAAGGGACTCTGACACAAAGAAAAAGAAATGAAAAAATGACTCCCAATTGATTGAAACTTTTTTTTTTTTTTGAGAAACCAGACCCGAAAGTCTGAGACAATTGATTGAAACTTGAAAGTGATTCTCTCACAAGAAAAGGAAAGTAAAAAAAAAAAATAGTTTCACAACTTGAAAGTGATTCTCCACCTAATTTACTGTTCTTGTAAGCTTTTGTCTTGTCCCACGTTTGACACTTATTTCACAACTTTTTTTCTTTTTTAATTTTTATCATTATTTTCACTATTAATGATATTTTTTGCAGTATTTTATTGTTAAGTGATACTAGAGATATTACAAATTTTACTATTTATATTTTACAAATTGACATGTCACTAATCACAAAAAATAATCACAAACATCTATTTATTATAATGTTTATAAATAACACTAATCACATTTTTATCACAACAGTTTGTAAAATTTTTGTTATAAATTTTGTAGTAACTATGAATTGGTTATTTTTGTTTATTTATTTTAATAATATGAAATATATTTATTTTCTTATTATTATTTATTTATTTTGTTATTATTATTGATTAATATTTTTTAGATTAATTTTACTTTAAATGTTGTCTTTTAATCTTGCCCCTCTCTAAACCAAAATTCTGGCTCCTCTACTGGAGGGGCCATGACACTTTTACAAATATGAAAACCCATGATGATGCAGGGGCCATGACACTTTTGTCTAACCCATGTCATATTCCAATTTTATCGGATGTCCCCGAAGGGACAACCTATGTCATATTGATAAGTCATGAATTAATAAATAGTAAGATATTAGCCACGAGTCACCATAACTCTATACATAAGTGGTGTTTACCAAAAAAAAAAAAAAAACTCTATACATAAGTAGTAAATGTTTTAGACCCAATAGTAGCATGACAACTGCAAAGTGTTTTAATGTTATTGTGGCTTATCAGTCTTCGTATATCATTACTTTCTACGTAGGTTGGGCATAAGTTCATCAAAAAAAAAAAAATGCTGATTGGGCATATTTTGCCCAAATGGTCGCAATATAAACATGAAGTACTTTTTGTTCTTTCATTTTTATTTTCTAATTTATCATCAAATTTAAATGACTAGTCCTTGTTGTCCACGGCAAAACAAGCAAAACATGTGACTTTTTTTTTGGGAACTTACGACACAATGTGTGACTTGGTTTCCAATACCATATTATAACAGTTATCAATCAACTCATGTGGGTCTCATCATCTGGACTGGACCCACAAAACCAATGCCAATTGCTCTGACCACAGAAGCCGATGCTCATTGAGCCCACCCACGTTTTTCAGCCTCACCTTTTTCTGTTATTGACGGTGCTGATGAAAAGAACCCATGCATCATAGTTATATACACTTCTGAGAGAATCAAGATCCTTGATGATCATGGTCACCTAGCTAGTTACACTTACAAATTATTGCTGGAGAGTTTCTTATGAGGTTGGGGGCACAACTCGGCCAACTTTTGTTTGGGCAAGCAAAGTACATCCAAACCAACTTTTTGAATGCGAATATCTTAAGTTACAAATTAAAGTATTCTCACCCTTTCTTTTCACAATTTTTTTTTTTCACAATGTCAAATTACTTAATAATGTAGTATTATATTATACAGTAACTTTTTCTCAAAAAATATATATATATATATATACAGTAACTTATGATGATTAGGATTGCAGGTTTGAAGGGTTTTTACTTTTTACTGCAGGTTAATACTAAATATATTTTGTTACTATAGATTTTTCTTGACCTTGTTTTAAGTCAAGGTGAATAGTTGTAACACGTAAGATTATGTAACAACTAACGCAATTTTATTGCTTTAAACCTTCGACCCTCACCTTGTCAGTTTATCCGCTTCATATAATTGTTTGCTTAATTTCATTCCATTTGCATATTAACAATTTCTGCCCAAAAATCTCTCACACTACCATGGCAAGTTGCATGGCATGGCTCTCACACTGTTTGTAAGTGTCATTAGATTGAGTAGAAGAGCAGAAACCTTAAAAGGGTCTGATTAAAGAGCCAGTATGTGAGATAGAAAACATAATGGGAAAATTGAGAGAAATTTGCAAGAAAGTGAGTGAAGCAAGAGGACTGGACTTGAGGCGTCAGGTGAAATACACAGATAAAGTTGAAATAAAAAGCCAATTACTTAGGTGCATGGGAAATTTCTTGAAAGTTTTCTAATAATCATAATAATGAATGTGATAACTGATAAGTGATAACCAAATTCTTTCCATAATAATGAATGTGATAATTTTATTTATTTAAAAATAAATATTAAATTCATTAGTATCATTATTTTACTAAGTAATAAATAGTACATAAGTGATAATTTTTTATATTAATTAATATAAAAGTAAGTAAGTAGCCACTTTTATTAATTAATATAATAAAAACAATATTAATATATAAAATTATATATATATATATATATATTAAAAAGTCTTTGGCTGCACATGATAATAGATATTCCTAGAAAGTGTGTATGTATTTCTTTCGATTAATACTTTCTAGCAGTTAATTTTGAAAGTATATTATACAAGTTAAAGTTAAAGGCATCTTCAAAAATCACACATTGGATCGTCGAAAAAAAAGTTAAAGGCCTCTGCTCTTCTGTCCATGTCATGAATCACTTTAACTGCATGAAGGACTTTGATCCACTGCACCTCATACCATAGACCAAACCCTTGCTTCCAAAAGCAGATTTTTTTTTTTTTTTTTTAACCGGGTTACTTAACACCTGGTGAGTCTCATAGCCATAAGTACTACGTAGACATCTGTAAAATATATGCTAAGTGGCCTAGGCCTAGGACCAGCCCTGCTTGAAAAAGATTGGAGACTTGAGAGAGTGAATCTATGAGAAAATGTCTCACGGTGTGCCTATGCCATGTGAAGGAAAGAAAACTAAAAAATGAAAAATGAAAAGAGTTTGAACTTTGAAAGGTAGAAATTTTGAATAAGATAAGACTTTAGAGTTACAAGTTTACTGACTAATATAATAGTGGTAAGTGGTAACCTATGGTGCTAGATTTTGGAGTTAGAAAAAAAGAAAAAGAAAAAGAGAGGAGAAAACCGATGTAAATGTGTGTGACTAGGAAGTGGGTTGGTAAGTCCATAATTTGTCTTATCATTACACGGAAAACAATTTTCCTTATGCGGTCACTGGTCAGCACGTTAGAACATGGCAATCGCAAAAGTCAAGTTGTACAAAGCTAAAGGTCTTTACTTTGACAGCAAATGTATCTATCCCCTAAATCAATCTTCACTTTAGTAAAATTTGTGTATCTGCACTTACAATTTGTGGGGTAGTGCATTCTTCGAGAAGTCTGAGCTTTTAGGAGTGCAACTTCTTACAAGATTGAAGATTAGAAGTCGTATCATCATTACACGGGAAAAATTTTCCTTATGCGGTCACTAGCTAGTCAACACGTTAGAACACGGTAATCGCAAAAGTCAAGTTGTACAAAGTTTAAGGTCTTTACTTTGATAACAAACGTAACTATCCCCTAAATCAATCTTCACTTTAGTAAAATTCGTGTATCTGCACTTAAAATATGTGGGGTAGTGCATTCTTTGAGAAGTCCTCTCTTGACAAAATTTTGGTTTCCATTTTACTTTAGAGTACATTTCACTATTAATATTAAGGATTTTTTTTTTTTGATTGAGTAGGATACTAGGATGTTTTTAATTATTTAATAGAATTGGGAAAAAAAATTTAATAGAATTGGAAGGCTATATGGTAGGTATGTAGGAAAGTTGTAAAAAAAAAAAAGTAAAATGGGGACTTATTGATAAGTCATGAATTAATAAATAGTTAGATATTAACCATAAGTCACCATGACTCTATACATAAGTGGTAAAATGTTTTAGACCCAATAGTAGCATGACAACTGTAAAATGTTTTAATGTTATTGTGGCTTATCAATCTTTGCATATCATTACTTTCTATGTAGGTTGGGCATAAGTTCATCCAAAAAAAAAAAAAAAAATTCATCAAAAAAAAAAAAAAAAATGTAGGTTGGGCATATTTTGCCCAAATGGTCGCAATATAAACATGAAGTACTTTTTGTTCTTTCATTTTTATTTTCTAATTTATCATCAAATTTAAATTACTAGTCCTTGTTGTCCACGGCAAAACAAGCAACACGTGTGACCTTTTTTTCTTTTTGGAACTAACAACACAATGTATGACTTGGTTTCCAATACCAAGTAGGTAGGCCATATTACAATCGTTAGAGCATCCGTATATGATGTTCTAAAAATTATGTCATTTTACTACACCAAAAGCTTACTTTATTATTTTATCACATTATTTTACAACATTTCATTTATCAGATGTTTTATAATTCAATTCTATACATTAAAATAATATTTACTACACATTAAAATAATATTTATTACAACATCAACACAATCAACACATTAAAAATTTTACCACATACATTCCGTACCGTGGCAAATTTGCCATGGTACTATTCAATGTTGCAAAAAAAATACAATATCCCACATCTGCTAAATGACCTCAAATTGGATTTGGTGTGGAATATGTGCCAAATATTTAGCATTTGGCACATATCCCACATCTACTGTGGGTGCTCTCATCAATCAACTTGTTAGTACATTTTAAATTAAATATGTTGAAACTCAAAATAACTGAAGATGAATAAAGAGATGAGTTATAATTTATTAAAAAAAGAGTTACTTGTATGTAAGTTAGATTAAATAAATTAAGAGAAGTTTTCTAAATTAATAAATAACATATAGGTTATGTGAAGGGTTGGAAGACTATATATATGGCTATGCTATGGATTGATTTCATATCAAGAGTGAATGAAGAAAATAGTTAAAAGCAAAGTGTATTGTGTGAGAGAGTGAATTCAATAATATTCTTAAATACTTGAGAGATTTCGGGCCAAAAAAATGTGTTCTTCTGGTGGAACTTTGGGCTTGAACACTTTGTGCAGAAGTTGTTTTAGCCATACAACATTTGTTGGGCTGTTGTATCCTGGAGGAGACAAGTCATAGAAGGTCTGTATCGGTTACAAAGATTAGCCAACCAAATGCTTGAATCTCCTTAAAGAGAGCGAGTGCTGCGCCTCAGTCCAAATAGTGTTGTGTTCATCTCTTCAAATTAATAATATTCAGCGTATTATTCAATTTCTCTTTGTGTTATTTTCATTATTATTGTGTTTGCATCAACACAACTCATGTGAGTCTCATCATCTGGACTGGACCCACAAAACCAATGCCAATTGCTCTGACCACAGAAGCCGATGCCCATTGGGCCCACCCATGTTTTTCAGCCTCACATTTTTCTGTCATGGACGGTGCTGATGAAAAGAACCCATGCATCATAGTTATATACTCTTCTGAGAGAATCAAGATCCTCGATGATCATGGTCACCTAGCTAGTTACACTTAGAAATTATTGCCGGGGAGTTTCTTATCAGGTTGAAGCCACAACTCGGCCAACTTATGTTTGGGCAAGCAAAGTACATCCAAACCAACTTTTTGCATGCGAATATCTTAAGTTACAAATTAAAGTATTCTCACCCTTTCTTTTCACAATTTTTTTTTTCACAATGTCAAATTACTTAATAATGTAGTATTATATTATACAGTAACTTTTTCTCAAAAAAAAAAAAAAAAAAAAATTACAGCAACTTATGATTAGGATTGCAAGTTTAAAGGGTTTTTACTTTTTACTGGTTAATACTTAATATATTTTGTTACTATAGATTCTTCTTGACCTTGTTTTAATTAAGTCAAGGTGAATATTTGTAATAGGTAAGATTATGTAACAACTAATGCAATTTTATTGCTTTAAAGTTTAAACCTTCAGCCCTCACCTTGTCAGTTTATCGGCTTCATGTAATTGTTTGCTTAATTTCATTCCATTTGCATATTAACAATTTCTGCCCTAAAATCTCTCACAACGCCATGGCAAGTTGCACCACGTGGCTCTCACACTGTTTTTTAGTGTCATTAGATCGAGCAGAAGCCTTTAAGGTTGAGGGTCTAATTAAAAAACCAGTATGTGAGAAAGAAAACATAATGAAAAAATTGAGAGAAATTTGCAGGAATGTGAGAGAAACAAGCTTGAGAGGACTGGATTTGGGGTGTCAGGTGAAAGACACAGAAAAAGTTGAAATAAAAAGCCAATCACTTGAATGCATTGGAAATTTTTTGAAAGTTTTCTAATTTACAAAGGTCATCACACCCATGTTTATTTATAAAAAAAAAACAAATTGTTTTAGTGGTTTCCAACAATCATAATAATGAATGTGATAACCAAATTCTTTTCATAATAACGAATGTGAAAATTTTATTTATTTTAAAATTATATATTAAATTCATTAGTATCATTATTTTACTAAATAATAAATAGTACATAAGTGATAAATTTTTATATTAATTAATGTAAAAGTAACCACTTTTTTATTAATTAATATAATAAAAAATATATTAATATATATAATTATATATATATATATATATATATATATAAATTTTAAAAGTCTTTGGCTGCACCTTTTTTTTCTTTTTTTTTTCTTTTTTTTTTAGAAATCTTTTGGTGCGCATGAAAATTGATATTCCTAGGAAAGTGTAAATGCATTTCTTTCTATATAGTTTCTAGCAGTTTATTTTGAAAGTATATACAACTTAAAGGCTTCTGCTTTTCTGTCCATATCATTTTTTCCGTGCTTCATCCTTGCCATATCATCATTGGAGAAAATAGTGAATAAAGTGGACTTCATTGCTAGCTTTTACAACAACTTTTCCCCACCAACACCAACAGCGTTATGAACACAGACACCGTACAGAAACCTTGGAATTTTTGAGTGACAAGTGACGACACAGTCATGACAGAACGAAGATTATAAGTCAATCCCATCACTTTTTACTTTTTTAATATTTCTGGGGTTTCTCAATCCCACAGGACATGGCCACATCTATGATGAAGTTAGGTACATGTCTGATGATTGAATAATCATATGATGGGCTTTATCCATGCATATTCTTAAAGCGTACTTTAATAAATCATTTTAAGAAAAATTACACTTTACATATATATGATTTGTTGCAAATTTAACTTACCTGCTTGTAATTTTATTTTTAACACTTTACTCACCTGTGCTTCACTTCGTTACCTTTCCGTTACCTACTTCATATTTTGCCGTTACTCTAATAAGTTTCTTATCAAAAACAAACCCACGAAAGATCAAACACGCCTCTCTCAAAAAAACACACTCCCACGCCTATAGTGCTCACTAGACGATGATCTAGAGGCTACACCGCATCTTTCCTGAGAGATTGGACTAAGACCTAGTTGGGGTTTGATCGTGCAACTACACCGAAGAAGAACAAGGCAAAGTCTTGGTTCATCTCCATCAAATAGTATTTTTGATTTGTGGGTATCGATCCATCTCCTTATTTTCTTGTGAGTTCTGGGTTCATCTTCAAGTTTTGGTTTTCTTGTACTTTCATATGCTCTCTTTATCCGATTCTAGGTAGATTCCTTTGGTTTTTGAAACCTAGGGTTTTTTTTTTTTTGGAATGATATATTGGAGATTTTTAAGCTCTGTTTCATGGTATTTAAATTTGACATGAAAATTTGCATTCCTTTTTGTTGCAAAATGAAGTGTTATTGCAATTGTGCTTATCGGATGGTTGGTGTTGAAGGACAATGACGAGTTAAGTAATGGGTTGGAGAATGTTTCTGTTTTGTTTTCTTGTTACTATAGGTCTTATGTTGCTGAAATTAAATTGAAAATATACATAAAGAATTGAAAGTTACTTCTAAATTTGGTCATACTGCTCTGAATATAGATATTATGTAAACCATCATAGTGCTTCCTTGGAAGGTTTTGATAGTCCCCAACTTGATTTTTTTTCCCTCCTGTTTTGGTAATAATATGGGATTTTTGGTTCTGCCCGTTGACTAACATTGTCACTATTGATAATGGTTTTTACTTGTTTTGCCCAATATGTTTCTCTAAAAAAGTGTGGGTACATTATTTATGTGTTTTACGTAAGAACTTAATGTTTATTGTATTAAAATTATTATCCTTTTTATCTATTTGTATGTTTATCCACTAGCATTACATATTTCGGTTATTGGTTCAACATAATTTGGCACTGAGGATGGAATTTATTTTTGACAGCAAGAAGTTCAGTTTACTACTTCTATTATAGTGATTTCTTTGCTTGTGAAGAAGTTCAGTTTTAGTTATGTGTAATTTCTCTGGTTCAAACTGTGCTTGATTTAGGTTATATTTAAACAACTACTTTTCATTGCAGATATTAAGAAAGGGCTAGGGTCAGATATGGAGAATAAGATAAAAGCATTTTGACACAAGTCCATAACAGACCTATGCATCCAAGTCCAGAAAGACCTATGCATCAATACATTCCTCACACCCAAGTCCAGAACAGAATTTCAATCATACCAATACAGAATTTGATTAGATAAAGAGCACCACTTGTAAATCATAATATATATGAACACATACGCCTGTGTCAATGCACATTAATGTCATAATTTGCCAAAAGCCTAACTACTGGTCCATAGCCATTGTGACTTTGAGTCACATGTAGACAATTTTACAACCAAAAAGCCTAGCTACTGGTCCACCATGCATTAGACATGCACAACTTCCAACCAAAACATCCAATATTGTTTTTGACACTTGACTGATTAAAATACTAATATATTACAAGTGGGAACTATAACAAAAACAAGCGGGAACAAAGTCACATCCTCCATCTTCATTTTCTGCTTTTGGTGCCCTTCTTGCCCTTTCCACCAAGTGGTTGAAACTTTGGTGGCCCTGTTGCACCAAACCTTCTGCCCTTGAACCCCGTAACAGCAACACCACCACTCCTTTGACTTGGTACACTAGTAGTGCTCGCAGCTGCATGTTCTTTTTATCAAGTCAACCACATGCCTCTCACGACCACTATCAACCTCATACATGAACCTGCTTGATGGAGTAGCGCAGAAAGGAATAGACTCATGTTTTAACTTCTCTAATTTGTCTTGAATATTAGGACACACCTTGTGAGTGCATTTCTCTATACCTTTCATCTTTTTGTATAGTTTGGTCATGAGCCTAACTCTAATCCACTCTAGCATTGCTAAAATTAGCTTATCCCTAGCTTCTAAGATCAAGGAATTGAAGACTCACTCAAGTTATTAGCTAAACAATCACACAAAGCTCTACTACTCTACTACTAAAGTGAGACTTAGACCATTGTGTAGGGTTGATGTCAGCAAGATACTCCCATGCCTTGACATCCAGATCCTTCAGTTCCTGCATTCTTGTCTCAAACTCCCTGATTGTTGTGGCTCCAGCACATCTCCATAGTGCATCTTTCAACTCCAACCCTTTATGGTTCACTTTAAAATTATTATAGATGTGCTTCATGCAATACCTATGCTCACAAGTTGGGAACAACATCTTAATTGCAGGTATAATGCCCTAATTCATATACAAAACAGATTATGTTAGTTAAACATGTTCAAATGAACTCATGCATGTATTATTACTAAAAACTTAGAATTCTAGGTCATACCTTTTGTCTCTCAGTGATAAAGACCAAATTAAGTTGCTCTAGATTCCCAATGTCATCTAAAAACTGCTACAGGAACCAAAGCCATGAATCTTTGTTCTCTTGCTCAACAACGGCAAGTGCAACTGGGAAAATATTATCATTTCCATCTCTAGCTATGGCAGCAAGTATTTGCCTCCCAAATCTCCCTTTTAGGTGGCACCCATCTAAACCAATGATTGGTCTACAACCTCCCAAAAAACCAACTTTTTGTGTATTATACCTAACATACATTCTCTTAAATTTGGTTTGTGCATTTTCATCTTCCATTTTGGTTTGCGAAATAACGCTCTTCCTTCTTATCATCTCTAATCCCTAAGCTTCCCATATTGCAGTTGTTCATCCCCAGTAATCAAATCAGTAGCTCTCCTTTTTGCCCTATACACCTGACTGTAACTTATGTCAACTTTAAGTTTTTGCTTCATATGATGTTGAACACCAGCCACTTTCTAATTGGGATTTTTGTCAAAATCCTGCACAAACTTCTTTGTAACATAACTTGCAGTCACTAGGGTGTGTTTGAAGGACCTAGGGCAAGTGCATTTTGGATTGAATGTTTTTATTTTGAATGTCAACTCCCTAGGTAGTTGAGATGCATAACACCTTCATCCACATTCATTTATGCAATAAACAGATATATTCTTCTTCTCATTCAGTTTGAACTTGATTTCTACTGGCTTCCTTATGGCATATTCCCTCAAGGCCTCCCTAAAAACCTTAGAATTTGGAAACTCCATTCCCTTCATTAACACTGGTTTTTTCATGTCAGTTTGGACATTAAACTCAGGTTCTTTTGTAGCAGCTAGGGCTAGCTGATCATCGTCAGACCCTACTAGGCTCTCCATGTCATCTTTAATAGATTAGTCAATCCATTCACCCTCTTCCACACACTCATTCTCTATTGCACTAGACCTAATTGCTAATTCCTTGTCATTTTTAACTAAAGTAGGCCTATGTGGGGCTGCACTGTCACTAACTCCATCATGGGTAGATCGCCCATCATCTAGATTCCCAAAAACATCATCATCAAAATCAGGCCCCTCAAACCCTTCCTCCAACTAATCAAAATCTGGACAGTCTTGCCCATCACCTCCTTTAGCATCCACATTACCTCCCTCATGCACATCATCATCGTTCTAACCCACCTCATGCGCATCACCATCATTTTGACCCACCTCATGCTCATCATCACCATCATTCTGACCCCCTACTTCCTCAATAACAATTGGCTCCTCAATTGCAAGTGGCTCCTCACCACCCTCAACATATAGCATTATCCTATCTGATGGCCATGCAACATGAATGTCACACATATTAAGTACATCATCGTCTCCATTTATAACCATTAACCCTTGTTCTAGGTTACCTCCAGGAATAAGGTAATGAAATGTACTTGTACTAGGTGCCCCCAACTCACCACAAATATCTTGTATTTCAAATAAACTCAGTCTATCGAGATCAATTTCATCAATAATAGAAACACTGCCATCTAAATATACCAAATTTGGATTCCACACAAAGTGACCACCATGATGAATCTCAAAAATGAATCTCAAGTCAGCCATCTGCATATAAAATACAACACAATATTAATGACAAAATCCACAAACTGAAGTTAACAAGGGGGAAAAAAAACTTGATGTGAATAATGTGCCACTGAATCATGCCCAAGCAGAAGTATCCAACTTTCAAGCATTACAATTATATACAGAACCTAGAATGTCAATATTTTGAGGTCCTCCAGTGACATGTATAATATATTCTGTTACAAAGCAAAATTAAACATCATTTGTCTATAATACAAACAAATAAACCACATAGACTAAGGAAAAACTACACTATGAAACTTAAGATCAATTTTTAAGAAATTCCTTTCATTAAAAACACTAACAATAGTGAACTAAAAAGTTGTGAGAATACCCATTGCATTGCCTGAATTTGATCATTACTATATTAGAAAGCAACCTGCTGCCAAGCAATTGGGTATGTATCCTCTATACATGACAGGAAAAAAAAATGATAAGCACGATAGTTTCCACTGTACATGACAGCACCAAAATGTGTATAAATGGAAGCCATTATGCAGTAGGGCCTGTTTTAAATTGGTTTGACTTTCTTTAGTTTAGTGGGAGTTCCAATTCTCAAGCTGTGCGTATATTATAAGGTCCAATTCAATTTGCTTTAGAGTTCAGATAATGAGGTTGAAGACGTACTTGGCTTAGACCTAAATGTTTTAAATTTCAAGCAACCAGTTAGGTATGTATCATGTGGTCCACACAAACGACAACAAAGAAAAAGACAATATTCTTAAAAGCTTTTGTTCTGTTTTTGGGAGATAAAACCATGGAAACGGAATGTAGAAAAAGGCACAAAACAAACAAAACAAATAATAATAGACAAACCCTAGTGCAGCCGTTTTGAACAATGTAAAGAAAAAAACACAAAACCCTGCACTGCAAAAAAAAAAGTTTGTGCGCTGCAGAAACCCAGATTCGAACAATTTTTTTTTTAAAACCCTATGTTTCAAAAATCTACCTAGAATCAGATAAATAGAGCATATTAAAGTAAAAGAAAACCAAACTCAAAGCTCTCAAATGTCAGAAACTCACCAGAAATAAGGAGATGGATCGATACCCACAAATCAAAATGGGAGTATGTTTTTTTTAGAGAGGCGTGTTTGATCTTTCATAAGTTGTGTTTTTGATAATAAACTTGTTAGTAACCGTAGAATATAAGGTGGGTAACAAAATAAAACACAGGTGGGTAAAATATAATTCTCCCATCATTTTAAGAGATTTTTATATTAAAAAATAACTAATGTTATTGACAATTTTTTAAAATTTGCATAAAAAAATTCATAAAATAAAATATTAATATATATCATAAGAGAATACATTAATTGGACTTTAATAATATAAGCAAATATCCACTCTGTTGATTGAATAGTTATTTTAGGTACATGTATTCTTTATTTATTTTTTAATAGAGGAGGTGGGGGACATGTCATTTCCATCTAGTGAGTGATGTCAAGCTCATAGCCAATAAAAACTGCGTTCATTCGACAGTCAAGCCTAGTCATAAAATATTAATATATGTCATAAGAGCATACATTAACTGGACTGGACTCTAATAAGATAAGCAAATATCCACCCTGCTGATTGAATAGTTATTTTAGGTATATGTATTCTTCATTTTATTTTTTAATAGAGGAGGTCGGGGACATGCCATTTCCATATAGTTAGTGGTGTCAAGCTCATAGCCAATAACTGAGTCCATTCGACAGTTAGGAATGTTTCATAGACAATAAAAAAAAAAAAAAAATTTAATAAATAATAGTGTGAGAGCCAAGCGGTGCAACTTGTCAAAAGAGGACTTCACGAAGAATGAGCGACCTACCTAATTTTTACTAAATTATTTATTTTATTGTTAGCACATAATGAAGTTTGAGCATCATTATGAGGATTAATACAAAATATTATTACAATAAAACATTAAGTGTAATTAAAAAAATTTCTTATTGGTAGGCGTAGCCAACCAGAAAATAAAAAAGCAACCCTATGAATTCGTCAGAGTCCACCATATAAACAACCCTATACGCAATTCCTTTAATGTATAAAGTTGAGACTTGAGAGTGAAATTTAAGGGAGATAATGACTAAAGACTGATAATTGATAAATAAATCAACCTGGACCATTTGATCAAGCAGCCTACCCACATTTTATTGCACGCCGCCGTGGATTTGTAACTTTAACTCAAAATGGAAATATCGACATCATTCATTTCTTCGCTAATAAAAAAGTCTACCTATATTTTTACCAATAAAAATTGGTAAAATATTTTTATTACTAGAGTTTATAAAAGATTGTTATTACTTTTTTATAGGTAAAATTTGATTTGGTGAATAAAGTCTAGTAATATTTTTATTACTAGACTTAAAGTTGATTTGGTGACATTTAAAAAAGTATACCTATATTTTACCAATTACCAATAAAAAATTGTTTTATTTTATTTTATTTTATATTATACCTAGAGTTTTATATCAAATAAAACCTCATGTTCTAACAATAAAATTTATAATTTAGTAAGAATTATGCATTTAGAATAAACAATATTCGAAGACATTTAAATAGTTTGATAGTGTTTGTTTATTACACAAATGAATCTTGTGATGGCCTAGTAACTACATCCATGAGGGAAATTGAAATTCTATATAAAAAAATATAAAGAAGCTTCGATTTAATACTTACAATGAAAAATGTTTGTTTAAAAATTTCAAATAAAAGTAAATTTGAAAAAAAAAATCAAACTAGAGCAACAATGTATTGAAGTCTTTGATATAAAATTCACAATCATTTATGAAAAATCATGCACTACCACACTTTCTCTCCTGAATTTTTTCTCTACACTTGGTAATAATTTGATTAATTTCATTTGAATAAAAGTGTGTGCCTAGATGCCTAGAATAAAAGTGAGTATTCTAATGTAGTTATACGTATGATGTCATCTCCTGCGTTACCAAGGGATTGAGGGGGAGAGGAGGGATTATATAGTAGTGTAGGTAGGGGTGCGCATGGGTCAGGTTGGGTCGGGTTAAAGGAATTTTTTGACCCAACTCACCATGGTGGGTTAAAAAAAAAAATTGAATCCAACCCAACTCATCACTTAAGTCCAACCCAACCCAACCCGGCCACATGGGTCGAGTTGAACCCATGGGTTAGACAATTTTTTTTATTAATATTATTATTAAATTGAGCAGAAAAAAATATAAATATAAATATATTAAAAAAAAAACTCAAAAATTAGTATCAATGTAACTTCTTAAAGCAAACAACACTAATGACTAAACAACAATAGTAAAAACAATAGGGAGAGGGTCAGACAGAAACAAACCTGCAAAGCAAGATAGAGAGAAAGGTACACAACAAGTTGGCAAGAGAAAATATTGTAGAGTAAGAAATAGACCTGTGAGTTAAGACAAAACAAAAACATTTAAAAATCAGCCAAAAGAAAACTAAGAAATCAACAAAGCAAAAGCTAAACATTGGCAAGAGAGATAAGCAGATAGAGCAAGAGAGAGGAGAGAGAGAGAAGCCAGAAAAAGAGAAATAGAGCAAGAGAAAGAAAACCAAGTACCTGCTCCTAACACTGGAAGAGAAAACCACCAGAGTAAGAAAGAGACCTGTGGTTGAGACAACACAAAATCATTTAAAAATCAGTAAAAAGAAAAATAAGAAATCAACAAAACAAAAAGTAAATATTGATCCACTACAGTAAGAGAGATAAACACAAAGAGAGAGAGAGAGAAGCAAGAGAGAGAGAGAGAGAGAGAGAGAGAGAAAGAGAGAGAGAGAGAGAGAAAGAATATTGAGAAACTTTACCTAACACCGGAAGAGAGAGCTACCACCGAAAATATAGAACCACCACCGAGGCGATGATGATACCTGATGGACAGCAATGGCTCAATCGAGGGAGAGAGGGTTAGGGTTCAAAAGGGAGTGAAGTGGGAAGGGGAGTGGGAGGCAGCACTTTAAGAAAAAAGGTTTTAGGGTTTGGGTGAATTAATGGGCTTTTATACAGGATAGAAAGAGTTGGTTATTTTAAAAAATTTATTAATTATATAATATATTTTAAATACATATTAAATATAAGAGTGGGTTGGGTCGGGTTTGGTAGGTTTGAAATTTTATGACCCAAATCCAACCCGACCTGCTATCAAAAATAATTTTGTAACCCAACCCAACCTAACCCACCAAGCCTTAAAAACTGACCCAACCGGCGAATTAGGTTGAGTCTGGTTGGTTTTGGCAAATTGGTGAGTTGGCTGCACAACCTTAAGCATAAGAGATTTCTAACCATTTCAACAGGGAAAAAAAAAATGAAGAAGAAGAAGAAAAAAAAAAAAAAAAAGCTTAGGCCCAATAAATTAGAAATGGTTGTAGTAATGCAAATGTTAAAATCAATAATGGTTAAAAATGAGAACCATATTAAGCATCCTATCTCCAATTTCTTTGTCAATTGATTAGCTGAATTCCAATTTGAATTTTAAGATATAGTCCTGCAATATTCAAGTTTCACTTTCTTTTCGAGATATAATGCTATCAACCGAAATCAGTCCTTTGCTAAAAAAAATAAAAAATAAAAAAAATAATAATAATCCTTTGCATGGAGAATTATGGCAAAAGGAGCTTTTAAGAGTGCAACTTCTTACAAGATTCAAGATTAGAGCTTGTATCATCATTACACAAAAAACAGCTTTTCTTATGAGACGACTGGTCGGCACATTAGAACATGGCAATTGCAAAAGTCAAGTTATACAAAGCTTAAGATCTTTACTTTGACAGCAAATGTAAACTATCCCCTAAATCAATCTTCACTTTAGTAAAATTCTTGTATCTGCGCTTAAAATTTGTGGGGTAGTGCATTCTTCAAGAAGTCCTCTTTCAACAAAATTTTGGTTTCCATTTCACCTTAGAGTATATTTCACTGTTAGTATTAAGGACTTTTTTATTTTATTTTATTTTTTGATCGAGTAGGATACTAGAATGTTTTTAATTATTTAATAGAATTTGAATTTTTTTTTTAATATATAATAGAATTGGAAGGCTAAATGGTAGATACGAAGGAAAGTTGTAAGAAAAGTAGTAAGATGAAGACTTGTTAATAAGTCATATATTAATAAGTAGTAAAATATGAGTCACGAGTCACTATGACTCTATATGTAAGTGGCAAAATGTTTTAGACCAAAAGTAGCATGACAACTATAAAGTGTTTCAATATTATTGTAGCATATCAATCTTGTATCAGGTTATGACTTATGAGTTTATGAGCATGAGTCATTACCTTAGAAATAGTCTGGCCTTCAAGAGCCTTTAATCCACTACACAAGGAATCCATTACCAAAGTAGACGAAACTTCCTTTTCTATATAAAGAAGTGCTTCGATCACAACTACTTTTAGAATCACATCTGTCTTCGACGCCTAGCATTTTGGTCAATTCCCAACCAGAAGGCACGGAAACTGCAACAATTACAAATGATTTGTTATAATATATATAAAAAATAAAAATAAATAAATAAATAAAATTAGACTGAACAGAATTGTAACTAAAGTTGATAATTAATAACCACGTACAACTACATAAAGCATTACCCAGGGAAGGGAATCAAATTATAGTATTAAGGTAGACTTTAAATGTTTTCAACAAAACAAGAAGACATGCATACATATGCGGGTGGATCCACTTTTCTCTCATGGAGATCGGCTGTGGATCTCTGTGTTTTCGTCTGTGAATCTGTGCTTTTATAAGAGGAAAAGTGTATATAACTTTGCTTTTCTATAAAGAAGTGCTTCACAACTGTGGATCTGTGTGTGTGTGTGTGTGTGTTTGTGAGAGGGCTGGAGTTTGGGGAGGATCTCATCTCCTCCCTCTTTCGTCTGTGAATCTGTGCTTTCTTTTTCTTTTTCATTTTTTGGTGATGCAGAGTTGCTGTTCCCGCACAACGCTGAACAATTTTTTTCTAATTTGTATAAAACAGTATAATAGCACTTATTTATACTTGAAAGAAGCTTTTAGAAGTTCTAGAAGCAAACAACTGACCCTTGAGAACGCAAACAATTTAACACCCTGAAATACTAACACTGTCATCTAGAAATTTTTTATTAAAATTACAAATTAATTCTAACAAAGTGCATATAGTAATAATAATTGAGTGGGGCAGTGAAATCTCATTCAATGAATGGTGAAATACAATAATTGCATTCAATAACCTTGTCTCATTCGATACAATGCTGACTGAAGTACAATAATTGCATCCAACAACCTTGTCAAAGTAGGCATGTGGGGGCTAGGGCTACTGATATCTCAAATAAAATCTCTTGTCAAATCATTTTCCACCATCCTGTAATGAAATCCAACTCATAGCCAATAACCAATCAAGCTCATTTCAGTCATTCACGCAAGGCTCCTTCCTATTTTAGAAAGTATAAAAAAAATGAAACATTCCTTTTTAAGAAAGAATAATTAAGAGAGAGAGAGAGTTGACAAAGGTTTCTCATCACTTATTTCATTGCCTATACATACACAGTAAACCTCATCAATTCATTTGTATTAATGCTATCTTGTCTTGTTTACCTTTTCTGACCCCACACATATATATGGGCTCCCCAGATTTTGGCCGCTTTTTGAGAAACCTCTACCTTACGACAGCTTTCGTACATGTTGTAGTGATGAAGAAAATAGAGCAATTTAGAAATTCCATCTTTTGCTAGAGACTAGAGTTTAGCTTCTTGTTGAGAAACTCATCAATATACTGAGACAAAGCCACAAAGGTAGCCCACATTGGCTTGTTGGGGCTGTAGCTTGAACAAAGTAACAATGTGAACACATCAGTAAACTATAGGTGCATACAAATTTATATCTAGCTCCTTCATTCTGCTCTTTTAGACATATGCCAACCTTTTAGAGGGCCCTTGATTGGATGGAATGAAAGGGCACAAATCCTGCACAATGCAAAACAATGAATTCTATCATTTAGACCCGTGACTCGGTCATTGTTAATAAACAATGAAGAAATAACTTTTCGAATAGATAAGGGGAAGCAACTGTGTGGGTCTGCAATGGGAGAATTTACAGCATCTAGTTTGGTAGACATTGGAAGAGTTGGATGATGAGGTGACAAAGTTAGTTTATTCGTGTAACATACGTGAATATTTTGCGTACATGCATGGCAATGAAAGTGATTCGTGTTTGACGTTTGCTCCACAAAGATACAATAAGAAGTTCATTTTATTGGATTTAAAAGTTCAGTTGCCGTGTTATTTGGGCAATATAATAATTATATAGTGAAATTTTCTTGGATTTAAAAGTTCAGTTGCCGTGATATTCGAGTTACGTAATAATCATATAGTGAAAACAAAACAAAAGCAACAGTGATAAGTCATATAAAGCCATTTTCCATTTAAAATAGAAGTAAAAGTATCAGCTAAAGTCATGTCAATCCATTTTACATCATGCATCACCATATTGAATATAATTGATAAGTATGTAGGGATTAAGATTGGGTAATATTGCAACAGATGCAATGGCTCTCAATTGCTGAAATTGAGAGTTAAAAGAGATAAGTACAATATCCTAGCAATTATTCTTATCTAGTATTACGTGAAGTTTAGATAATCCTAACCTAAGAATATTTACGTATTGGCTCCTTGAATGTTTTGAGAGAGACAGAGTTAAAAGAGATAAGTACAATATCCTAGCAATTATTCTTATCTAGTATTACGTGAAGTTTAGATAATCCTAACCTAAGAATATTTACATATAATATTTACATATTGGCTCCTTAAATGTTTTGAGAGAGTAATATGTTAAGAACTCCTGCTCTCCTAGCATTATTGTTGTCATGTCATATGGTTGGGATTAGAATTTGAAATACAAACAAATTCTATTCACTATGGATCAAATTTTGATAGTTCAATCTTATTATAATCTTTACAACTTGATAATTTTATTTTATCTCTAAGGATCAAATTTGGTTTCATTTGTTATTCTCCTTATAAAAACAATATTTAAGATCCTAAGATCATTTAATAGTAACTCTTCCTCACTGAGATAAATATCTCCCTTATTAAGAACACCCACCTACTGTTGATTTTCACCTTCCACCACAAGATTTGTGAATCCAAAATAAAGAAATCTAAATATAGACCCAAAGAATCATTTGCTAAACGGTCTCACATATCAAATAATCAGTATGTAAATACCATATAAGAATAAGTCCATGAGAAAGAAAATCGGCAACTCAAGAACATTAGGAATAGGCACTTGTGCAAGGTTAGGGGTGAATTAATTAGGAGAGAGAGAGAAAGAAAGTAGAAAAGAAATAATATAATATTCTCTAAAATTAATTAGGTTAGCTAATATAGACATCGATTAATTTTAAAAATGACATTGATTATAGTGATTTTCTAACCATTAGATTTTTTTTGAAATCTACTATCTAAAAAAGGTGTAATATATATATATATATATATATATATATATATTAAGAGAGAAAATTGAGGTTATAGGTCTGATTAAAGAGCCATTGTGTGAGATATATAGAAAAAACAAATGGAAAAATTGAGAGAAATTTGCGAGAAAGTGAGAAAAGCAAGTTTGAGAGGACTGAACTTAGGGTGTCAAGTGAAAGGCATAGACAAAGATGAAAGTAGATTTTTAGATTGAAATGAAAAGCCAATCACATGGGTGCGTGGGAAATTTCCTGGAAGTTTTCTAATTTATGGAAAAATGATAAAGTGATTAATAACTTTTTTGACAACTTGTTCAAATCCCCATAAATAGTTTAAAAAAAATGGATGGTTAATACGTTATTGGGGCATGCATGAACTGGAAACTATATATATATATATAGATGAGAGAGAGAGGGAGAGAGACAGAGAGAGGTTATGGGTCTAATTAAAGAGCTAGTGAGTGAGATATATAGAAAGAAAATAGAATGGGAAAATTAAGAGAAATTTGCGAGAAAGTGAGAGAAGCAAGTTTGAGAGGTCTGGACCTGGGGTGTCAAGTGGTTGTAGGGAGTCAAATTGTGGTCTCCCAATAATCCCTCCCTCACAATGACACTTCCGCAACTTGAACCCTTGACCTTGGCTCTAATATCATTTGTCAAATTGGGAGCTATGCTACTGCACCTCAAAACTAATTAGTAATGAAAAGACACACGCAAATCTTGTATGACATTCGACATCGCGCTTCATAAGTCTGTTTTTAGAGTAATTGTAGGAAATCAAACTATGGTACCCCAACAAAAACATATTAATATATCAATCCAATAATAGATACGCAAAAAAATGAAAAATGAAGTTAGAATCTGTCTAAACCAAAGGAAATTAAATATTGAAAATGATCATGTTAATTTTGAGGAAGCTTGCTGGCTTGTACTAGACCAAATGAGAAAAATAAGTTGTAGTGATGCAAATGTATCAATCAATAATAATTGAAGATGAGTACCATAGTAAGCATCCTATGTCCATTTCATGTTTCAATCTACCACAATATTTTATCTAATTTACTATCTCCTAAGATAAGTTTTCGATTGTCAAGAAGCGCTACTGCTACAGTATGTTTAGGCATGCTAGAGTTTGTGCATTTGCAAGAAGGAATTTCTTTGCTTGTTATCAACAAATTACCATCCTCATAAATTTCTAGCGTATTTAGAGAGTTTATGGGACGGATTTTTTTAAGTTTATCTAGAATATATTAACTGTACAATGGAGTTACTATAAAACGATACTTATGAATTTAAGACAAGTATATGTTTAAGGTCAAAATAAATTATACTTGACTATTTGCGGTCATAAATTCTGATGCCCCTCTGCCACTCGTAAAATCTAAGATATGTGCAAGTTCAACAATCAAGTTCATCAACTTATCTTCTAAAATATATATAAAAGTTCATCAACTTATCTGCAGAAAAGTTACCCCTCAATCACACTGTATCTGCAGAAAAGAATGCATTCTTTTTTAGATGAAAAAAATAATGCTTTAGTCATGGAAATTTGTAACGGGTAGGAACTCATCAACATGCTGTGACAGAGCCACAAAGGTAGCCTAGATTGGTTTATTAGCTGATGGAGACATTTGACATTTCATCCGTGAATATGTACGTGTCTTAGTTTTATTTGCAATACGTTCACAAATAATATATTGTATGTCAACACCTTCCATACCTAATAATTGAATTTGGGATTTTTTTATATATTCAAATTGGGGGTACTGTATTATTTAGGACGTTCATGTTTACTATTTATGAAATTTCAAAATAGTGATAAGAATTAAGATGGACAAGCAACCTATTCATGGCTAGTTTGGTTGCGTTTTCCTTGTAAAAAATTTTAGGACTACAATAAAGTTCACGCCTATTTTTATAATTATTTAATACGCCTAATTGTAAGTGGTGAAAAAAAACATAGTATTTCTACAATACTTTGTATGTGGTGTTGTACAAAATCAAGTTACTATAAAGATGTATTATATGCTCCAACTTCAACCCCTTATGCTTGTTGCTTTGGCTGCTAATTGAAAACTTAAAATCATGAATATAGCCCGATTAAGCAAACACACATAATTACACTTAAAGTTTTATTACAATAATATTTTGTATTAATAGTCATAATGCTCAACCCTCATTATGTGCTAACAATAAAATAAATAATTTAGTAAAATTTAGGTAGGTAGAATAAAATCAATTCAAAGATATTTAAATAATTTGATAGTTTTTAAAGGTTTATTACAGAAATGTTAATCCTACGATAGCCTATTTACTACATCCACGAAGGAATTTGAAAATGAAAAAAAAGTAAAATAAAATAAAAGCGTCAATTTACTACTGGCAATTAAATTTCCTTTTATATGTTTTTTCAAATATAAATAAATTTAAAAAAGAGAGTCTTGAAATCTTTGATATGAAATGAACAATCACTGAAAAATAAAAATCAAGCATTGCCTCTCTCACTTTAGAATTTTTTCTTTACAAATTTCCTAACATCATTGCCTACACTTGGTAATAATTTCATTTGAATTTCTTGAAGCTCTACTGAAATACTCCATTGCAAGTTGCAACTTTCTTTCTTTTTCTTTTTTTTTTTTTTTTTGGGTTTTGTCATCTTCTCTCTTTTTGTTTTGGTTCATCCTTTTGTTAGTCTTTTCCATGTGTAAATTCAACATCCAAGTTCATCAACTTATCTGCAGAAAAGTTACTTCTCAATCACACAGTACTCTGCAATTTATTCATTACTACTCTCACCGACACAATTTTTTAGATGAAAAAAATAATGCTTTTTAGCCTTGGAAATTTCTGACAGGTTCTTTTTAAGCTAGAGTCTAGCTCGTTGTTTAGGAAATCATCAACATGCTGTGACAGCACAAAGGTCGCCTACATTGGCCTCTTGTGAGAAATTAGCTGATGGAGACATTTGACATTTCACCCGTGAATATGTACGAGTCTTAGTTTTATTTGCAATATGTTCACAAATAATTATACGTCAACACCTTCCATACCTAATAAATGAATTTGGGATTTTTTTTAATATTCAAATTGGGTACTATCTTACTGAGGACGTTCATGTTTAGTATTTAAGAAATTTCAAAATAGTGATAAGAATTAAGATGGACAAGCAACCTATTCATATGGCTTGTTTGGTCACGCATATTGTGATTTCCTCATAAAAAATTTTAGGACCACAATAAATTTTACACTTATTTTCGTAATTTTCATCAACACGGCTAATTGTGAGTGGTGGAAAAAAAAAAATTCTGCAATAGTGTGTATATGCGATGTTGTATAAAATAAGGTTACTGCAAAGATGAATAATATGCTCCAAAGTACGCCCTTAAGCTAGTTGCTTTGGCTGCTAATTGAAAACTTAAAATCATGACTATAGCCAAAGCAAACGCACCAACGACCTGATCATGACAATAAAGTATCCAATATTTTGCTCATGGCGCAGCTGCTTGACTTTCTTCCTGACCTAGCATTTTCATATGGAATGTACAATTTTGGCAACTGCAACTTAAGTTATCCAGATATCAAGTAGTGTTTTTGATGTAGCTTTAAGAGGTAAAAAGTAGTCATCATTAGGAATAGCATGTTGATATAAGTTTCATTGTTCCTATACTATTTACCATTCGCAATTGCATAAGTCAACAAATTATAAAATTAGGTGTACAATTAATTGTGAGTTGTAACTCTAAATTTATTCGTTTACTCAATCCTTTTTTTTTTTTTTAATATTTTAGAAACAAACACACGCGCACAAGAGAAAGAGAAATAAGTTATAATATAAAGATACACCACAACTCCGTTCAAAAGTCATGATAAAATGATTCTTCTGCGTATCAAATTTCCAATGTTCTTTCTTTTTCTTTTTCTTTGTTCTTTTTTTAAGATTCTTTAACTGCACATAATAATGATATGCCTAGGAAATATGTGGCTTACTAGATAATAAAGTGAGCTTCATGACTTTCTCAAAAAAAAAAAAAGGTGGGCTTCATGAATACATTTACATTTACCTTTTTTAATAGGATCCGGTTAATGTATGCCCTTAACAAATCTGTTTTTGGAAAAATTTTATCGGGAATTAAAAAAAATATCAAAACTTTTTTAATTCCCAATAAATTTTTTTTTCAAAAATTGTATACTGTTATATGCTCTTAGGACACACGATATGCTCTTAGGACACACGATAGTAAAATCCTTCATAATTTTATACCCATTTATTTTGAAAGTATATATCAAGTTCTACTCCTGTCCATATCATCAGGAAATTCAAGACTCAAGTGCAATTATCACTTTTAACTTTTACCCTTTCTATCAATTGATATTGGCAAGCTCTCCCTTTTGTTCATATCATCAAGACTTGACGCACAATGTGGACAACCAACAAACAATGAGTGATCATATCATCAAGACATGCCATATGCACTCATTGACTCGGTCATTGTTAATAAACAGAGAAGAAATTATTTTCCGAACAAAAAAACAAAATGGAGTACTATATTGTGGGTTTGCAGTGGTGGAATTTATAGCTTCTAGAGTAGTTTGGTAGACATTGGAAGAGTTGGATGATGAGGAATTGTGACCCAACATCATGAACCGCATGAACTTGCTCATTTCACATTTAGAGGTTAGATCACTGAATGAGCCCCTAAAAGATATTCTTGATTGATTGGGACTTTCCACCAAAGCAAGTCCATCAATTCTATTTTATCAAATTCTGCAGAGAGAGAGAGAGAGAGAGAGAGAGAGAGAGAATTCGATTGATTGCAAAGATTTTGTTTTTTCCATTGTGGTACAACAAATATTGGATTATATTGCCTGCAATGCGTTAAGGTGCAATCCCTACAATATGAACTAGTTGGTCTAATGAGGGCTTGCCACCTCAATCAAAAATTCAACTCAACCATTCCTCACCTCATTGGTCATTACCAACAAAATTCCCAATACTTATCTCTCTCTCTCTCTCTCTCCTGACAATATAGCTTCAAAGATTCAAACCAATGTGATCCAAATATTACAGGGACTAATTAACTTTCTTTCTTAAATTTATTTTTTTATTTATAAGAAGGTTGTACCCAATGGCCAACTAGTTTTTACCATTTGAAAAAGGTGATTGTTAGATAGGAGCCATGTCGAATTTTAATTAGAGCGTGATTCTCAGGCTTAAACCTGTAGGTCTAAAATATTTTCATAAAAAATGTTTGTTATTTTTTAATATTAATAATGTAAGAAAAAAAAATAAAAAGGTAGTAGAAACTAGAAATACATAGTCTTTGGAGAGAGAAATAGTATAATTCTTAAACTGAAACATAGATTTAAAATAATAATAATAATAATAATAATGATTAACATTCTCCTATATATTTATATTTATGTCTATTCTATAGTGAAAATTAGGATCTCTTTGTGTTCACTTTCTTCCCAGGCTGTTGAAAACAAGAATATTAAAAATGAAAATATTTCATAAAGGTACAACAACTCCTAATCTTTTATGCCTAAATGTTCATTCTTATCGTTATCTATCTTCTATCCCCCTTTCCTTTGTAAATTATTTTGTAAATTCTCACTTTATTTAGAAGCTTTAATACAAATGAATATGTAAATGTAATAACAACAAATTAATATGTTTAAGTATAATTTTTATATTAAAGTTTTCCTCCTCTAACCTAGGGTTTCTCTTTGAAGCCAAGGGTTTTGTAGGATTCGAGTCTTGGTAAGTACAAGCCCATATGATTTTACATCTCACTTTAGCCTCAAGAATGTTGTCTGACTTCGTGTTTTAAGGGCTATGTGTCTAGGAAGTAGGAATGCCTCAAAGAGGACTTTACCAAAGCGTAATTGCGTAACATAAATTCGACAAATGTGATGAGAATACATAGAATGTGAAATCAAGTTGTCTTAACTAGGTTAATCATGACTATATTGCAATTCTATTCTTTCTTTCTTTTTAATTATTTATAAATGATTTTTAAGTTTAACACTAAGGGAAGGGGAAAGGAAATATTCAATTTCAAACTAGTGACCTTCACTTCAGGAGGCATGGTTCCCAGCCAATAGTTCTATTCCTTGGGATTGATAAATTGCATCTCATCCATCTTGCAATTGTTGCAGACAGCACACCTTGTTAATCAGCAATCCAAGATTCCAAATAGTACCTTTCAAGCATTAAAAAAAACACTAATGGAAGCAAAAGGAAATGATCAAGTTCTCTTCTGTCTTTTTAAAGTTTTGTTCTGATTGGTTGGGCTTACTCAGGCTCCAATTTACTCGAACTTGTGACTAAACTAAAGACTAAAGACTAGCACTCACTGGTCAGTCCATTAAAATAATCAAGCTACTTATTTGGACCTAAACTAACCAATCACAGGCCATATGAATTTGATCACTACAAAGCTAGAGTAATGGGCCTTAGAGGTTATAACTCAAAAAGCCCATAAAAGATATTCTCGAGACTTTTTAAACAAAAGGATATATGGCGGACTTGCACCAGGGCAAGTCCATCAATTCTATTTTGTCAAATTTTGCAGAAGAGATTCATATTCGATTGGTAGCAAAATAATTCGTGTTGTTCTTTTCATGAATTCTAGGGATCTTGGATTGTTTGAACTTTCATTAATTTCTTCTTGTTCTTTTCTTTGTTGTATGAATAGCAAAAATTATCTTCGTTATTTATTTATTTATTTATTTTCTTATATACACCCGGAGTACCTGGTAGCACCCCTTGTTTAGTTAATTACTTTTTCTTTTCTTTTTGTAAATTCCATACACACCCCTGAGATTTGGGTTAATGCCAACCAGATCTAAGACTTTTCAAAACTAACTAATTTAGTCCCTAAAATAGTTGAGAAAAAATAACAAATTGTTTAGGGACTAAGTTTTAGGGATCAAATTGACTAGTTTTGAAAAGTTTTGAACCTAGTTGGCATTAACTCAAACCTCAAGAGGATATGTTAGTGGAATTTACCATTTTTTTTTATATAAGGGTTTAGTGAATTACTTAGGGTACGTTTGGTATACTGAGTGGGAATTACAACAGGAATTGTAATTTTTATTACTAGTAATAAAGTGTGTTGTAATGTAATAACTAAACCTATTCATTAGTTTGGTTGTGAGTTATAACATTAGAATAAAACTTAACATTTATTTTAAGAAATATCTTACTCATACAATTATATTTCCTTAAAAATTGTTATTTTTAAATTTAAGAAAGATATGTGTTATTTTTTATGATTTTTTATTTTTATAATTGTTAGATTTGTATGGAAAGTTTGTTTATTTGAAAATATATTAAGTTTTGAAATTATTGCACTTCCTAAAGAATAGCTAATACAACCTTTTAAAGAAGAATAGTTATTCCTCATTTTGAAGAATAGCTATTCATAAAGAATGACTATTCCTTATAATAAAAATATAATCAAACTAAAAAATAACTAAACCATAGGAATAACGATTACATTACAATGCCTATTACAATCTACCAAACATGCACTTAGTTATTAGTTATTAGAGAGAGAGAAAACCGCACACAAGCTTATCATCTATCAATTTTTTTTTGGGTAAATTTATCTATCATATTGGTATATAGCAAGCGGCACATCCTACCCAGCAAAATTCAAGCGTGTGGGGAAAACCCCATCAAACTTAATATTCATATAAAAATGTGCTAAAGCAGGATCAAAGTCAGCACACATATTGCCCTTTTTTTTTTATTACTATTAGTATTATAAATGAGTTTATAACCTTAGGGCAGGGGAAAGGAGATATTCAAACTAATGACCTTAACAGCATGGTCCCCGTCCCCAGCTAATAGTTCTATTCTTTAGGGTTGAAAAATTGCACCTCATCGATCTTGCAATCCAAATAGAACCTTTCAAGCTTTAAAAAAAAAAAAACACTAAGGAAGCCAAAAGAAATGATTTCAAAGATTATCATAGAATACCAAACAGCGGTATATATATCAGAGCCCCCCCCCAAAAAAAGCATCCATATTTGGTGAAATGCCATATGAGAAGGGTCTCGCGCAAAATTGTTCAAGTTTTAGCCTATTCTCCAAGAGAAATACACTAAACCCCTGATGGTTTTATTTAAAATAGACACTGTTTTCTACTATTTCAATGAAAAATTTTCAAATTCGCTCCATCAGCCAAACTCTTCAACTTCTGACAAAATATTAGTCTAACCTAACTAAAAGGATCACGCAGTCGATTCCTTCAGATAAGAAATGAGGTCTGCACGATCTTGTGGCTTCTTCAAACCAGGGAAAACCATCTTCGTTCCAGGAATGTACTGCACAAAGAAAATATCATAAGTGGTCAAGTACTCATTTTCATTTACATATTCGCTTTTTTTGGGTGTAACCCTAGTACACAGTTAATCATCTACTTCTGCATTGTCCGGTGGCTGAAAAGTTGTGATCCCTAGTGTTCTCTTTATTCAGAGTACAGTGCATGATATGTCAGATAGATTATGAGCTGTTTGAAAGGCAAGTTCAGTTGACACAATAGTCATAATATTTGGATTGCTGTTCTGATGCGGGGATTTTAAGGGGCTGCTGTTTAGACTTAGAATTGATTAAGGGAAATGAGAGTTGCTTAGAACAAGGAACAAGGTGTGACAAAACCTTCTTAAGAGAAATCCATCTCTTGAAAATAGCACTAGGCTAATCTGTGTAAATGTATTCAAAAACTGATCACAGCGTAACTACAATCTGGTACTTATACTAGTTGCCTGGCATTGGCAGCCTTCTAGATGCTTGACAAGTGTCTAGATCCTATTGGCCAATGCTTTAAGTAATCTCTAACTAACTAACTAATTGGTTACAAATGCAACTACTTGAAATGCCCTGCATCAGGACTCTCCCTCTTAAGAAGCACTTGATCTCAAGTGCTCTTGGTTGCCACAAGATTTGTATGAAGTTCCAGCCTTCTAGGATGATACAGTTGCCTTGTATAAAGAGTTTTGCTGCTTTGGCAGCACACCAAGGGCTGCCGCTTCTGTGCAGTGAAGTCCCACAGAGCTGAATCAACCTTCATCTTGACTGTTGGCTTGGGGTTTACTTTTTGCGCCTTGATTGCAAACAGTAGGGCTGCACCATCTTATACAAAATGTGTGCACTACACCTTCTACCATGGATGGTTTTTGCCTATCATGTTGACATGGTCTTCCACTTGGAAGTAAGAGATGACAAACATTCATGGTCTTCCCATCACAAAGAACACAATCTTGAAAGCTATTGATTGATAAGAACCCTAAGCACCCTCTTAAAACTCAAACTTCATCTCCTTCCTCCTCTATATTAGCATCTACTTCTTTCACAAATCAATCGTACACAGGTTCTTGAATGCATTCCTCCACTTTAGCACAGGAAGTAGGTTGTCTTTGATGTTGGTGACCTAGTATGGGTGTTCATTTCTAAAGAAAGGAGGCCAGAAGGGCAGTACTCCAATCTCAGACCAAGAAAGATTGGGTGCAAAATCTTGAGGAGGATCAACCCCAATGCTTATGAAGTAGACTTACCTGCACACATGGCAATGTCAAATACCTTCAATGTGCAGCATCTGTCAGCCTATCATGATCCTAGGGTAGCCAAGAACACTTGAGGCCAAGTGTTTCTTAAGAAGGGGAGTCTGATGCAGGAACATCAAACAACTATTTCTCATTGCAACTTTGGTACAGGGGAGCAGCAGCTAAACAACAGCCAGTATAAGCTGTAGCAGCTGAGACAGCCATGTCAGCAGTGCAGTAGTCTATCCTAGTGTAGTCAAACATTTCCAGCAGCCAGCTAGGGTTGAGATTAGATGGATAGCTAAGTTCCTAATGCATTTCCAAGTCAGGTAGAAGCAACTGGAGACAATATGAGAGCTGGAGTTTTCTGCAGTGACATTTAGTTAGAGATTCCAGATTCGGTTAGACCTGTGTTCAAACAGCAAGCTTAAGGCTGTTATTCCACCTGTACTAAGTTAGTTAATGGATTTACTGATTGGTTAAGCATTAACCAATCAGATTTAGCCATATCTCTAAATGATCTTAGCTGTTAGTATCAATCAGTTGTATAAATAACCTTTTACTTGTACTTGTAAAACAGTTAGTTGATTTTGGTAAATGAAAAAAAAAAAAAAATGTATTCATCTTAAATTCTTAATGCTGTGAAAGGCCAACATTTTTTTTTCCAAACCAAAAGGATTGTGTATATTTCTCAACATACTTAGGATATATGAAGCGCATGTCAGAATGAGTAGTACGGTGTGCCTCTCCCCCTTCTCTCTTGAATGCAATAACTTGCTATTAACAGTTCAATCTGGTGTTTGGTTGGAGTGATTTTGGAGGAGAGAAAATGGTTGGGCTCTTTGTGTCTTCAGTTTCCCCATGGTTACATGAGTTTGAGCTCCTCTTGTCATGATTTGGGTTGTTGATCCAGTCCTAATTAGATTACATTTTTGAAAGTTCTCTCTTAGATTTTTAGCAGTTGTCGCTCTTTGACTGGTCTAGGGCTTGGGGATTCACCTCTAGTGACTCTCTCCCTATGTTCCTTAGCTCTCTCCTTTGCATTTAGTATCTTTCCCCTTTCTCTTTTCTCTTTTCTTAATCTGCTTGACCTGTACTGTTCTCTCTGCCTTATGTTTTTATGCATAAGGCAGTGTTCTTGAATATATATACTTATTACTTATCAAAAAAAAAAAAAAATAAGCTTGATAGCTTCTCTTGGAACTGTGTTCTCTTGCAGAGGTGTTTATCTACCTGTATGTTACTCTAATCAACTCAAATCACTTACATGCTCACTAAAATAATCAATAACCCATCATTATTTCCCTACATCATGTTCCATTGTAGCTTGTGTGGACTACTTGGAAGGGATCTTAACTCTCTCTCTCTTGATAGCTGTATCAAGTATGATTATATGCATGCTTTTATAATTCTTTCTCTTCAAAATACATTTTTTTATTTTATTTCATGGATTGCATGAATTTCTCATTATACTAATTTACAGGACCGTCTTGTACACTCCCAAGAGTAATTGAATTTTCTTGTTTTTGGAGATAAAAAGTTCAACTACTTTATAAAAAAGACCCTAGCACCAAAAAGATACACAAACAAAACTGTGAAAAAGAAATATAAAAATAAAGCTGAGACTCAGAATTACAAAGATCTAAAAAATTGAAGTAGATAAAGCAAAGAAACCCTGAAAACCCTCATTTCATATAATAGAGATCTCAGAAATAATGACCTTACTCTCATCATTAAGAATCAAATTCTCCCAAAAGTTATAGCATTCCCCTCCCACAAAACACTCCTCATAAGACATAATAGCAAGTCATTTCATCAATTTTAGTTCACATATCAAAAATAATCAAATCAGCAACAATTCATGAGCAATAAAATCCCTGGAGACCCCAATTTCCAGTAGAAGTGTATCACCAAAAGGTAGAAACAAAAATGTTAGGAGTTAATACACTACAATAATGCATTACCTCCTGAAAACATAATTATGAAAGTCTAAATCTCATAATATTAAACTGTCAAACCACATAAAATAGATCTTATTCAGAAATATATATACGTTTCGCATTAACAGAGGATGTGCACCACCCCCATGTGAAACCCACTTGAACTCATGAAGTATAACCATTACTTATTGGGATAAGAATACTGTGAAACAGTAAAACTCTACTAAAAACACTGTATGAAATACAGCAATGCAATTGCTGACATAATAGCAAGACACACCATGCATTTTATACGCAACACCATTTTGAGCCATGACCAAATAGCATAACCAAGTGTGACAAGTATATAGCATATGTTCTTTTATTAAAAGCATTTTTCAAGCAATGCGATCAATGGAAAACTTGAATCATACATACCTTCTTTGGGTTGAGCAAGTAGTCATACAACGTATTCTCACCCCAAGTCACGGCCATGTTCTTATTTGCAGCAGAATAGGAGTACCCAGGAGTTGTGCCAGACTGCCTTCCAAAAAGACCATTTAGATTAGGTCCTGCACAAGTATTGCTCAAATGATTATTGTCTTGAAACAAAGAACAAGAGAATTTGCACTGTAGCTACATATCACTTTCATGTACAAAATTATAGGCACATTGCATTGAAATATCAAATTATTCATGAGACCAAATGACAATAGCCAAAGAAATCAATGAGCTCTGCCTAGAATGCCATTTCCTCCTCCCACAATAAAGTTTGGAGTGTGAGGTCATTGGCTGAAACACATAACAGCCTTAGAAAATTAGAACAGGGCAATACATAAACAAACCAATGAGATCTGTCTCAAATGGCATTTCCTCCTTCCACAAGAATGGTTGGAGCATGAGGTCATGAGGTCATGAGCATTACCCAGTGGGTGCATGCATAACTTACCCATCCAAAATGGGGAGCCGAGAGAAATAGGGAAACACACAAAGATATTCTGAAAATCCAACAATTCCCTTGCATATCCAGCAATACAATATATACTTCCATGGCATAAATTCCACCCAAATCATCAACCAAAACTTTGCACCACAATTGGAACATTTTATAATGGATTTTCATTACTTCATCACAATTTGGTGTTTCCACAAATGAATCCACAAAATTTGTTATTCTTGACAATTCAAATTATACCTCCTTGTCACTCCACTGAATTATAATATCCCATTATGTATATACTACAAGAAATCAATGGTTTCTAAACCACTACTAGTCTTTGACCCAAAAATTTGTTCTTTAAAAAAAAAATCCTTTCTTTCTCAGCAAACAAACAAAGGTAACCCCACAAAACCCAACAGTTCACGAACAATTTTTAACAGTAATATAACAAATGACATCAAGTTCTCAAGAAATTGCACACACACATACACATATATATGAATTGTTCACCAGATTTTGGAAACTCTCAACAAAACATAAACACACACACACACATATATATATAGTATAATTTTTTTTGTATGTACCATTCCTAACCAATTTTAACCGTTAATCTATTCTATGTTAACCATATATAACTTTTAACATGTTAACTATTGAATACACAGTGAAAAAGTGTGAATATCATAGAATTCTCCACAAACATTCATATATATATGACATACCCAATAAAAATCGATACAAAAGAGAAAGGATTAAGCGAAAAAGGTTAACACAAAAACTAAATTCAGATCAACAAAAATTTACTCAGGAAACAACACCACCAAAATTTTACAGATAAAATTTACACACACAAGGACACAGAAATTCCATAAAATAAGTTGCAGAATCATAAGGTCAAATCAGACGGAAACTCAAACTTAGATCTCACAGAGCAAACACTCAGAAATGCTAAGAGAGAGAGAGAGAGAGAGAGAGAGAGACCTTGTTTGTGACCAGCGCCTTTGTCGACGGTGTGGCATTGAGCGCACTTGGTCTTGAAGATTTTCTCGCCGGCCTTGGGATTTCCCGGTGGTGCTTCTGCGAAGCTCGCCATTTTTTTTTTTTTTTTTTTTTGTGTGCTCAGATTTTGATCGCTCTCTGATACAAAAGGGTTATTGGGGTTTTTGGTTTTTAATTTTCAATAAGCTGAGCTCCAACTACTATGGGGTTTTGGATTCCCATTTGACGTATCTACCCTTCGTTTTCTAGTTTAATTTCTCAGTCCCCACTCGTCTACAACCACACTCAGAAGTAAAACCAAACCGTATCTAAACCGACCAAAATCACCCGCAAAATGAAATAAGCGTAAATGCACTTTTAATTTTTATATTTTGCATCTTTTTTATTTTAGTCCTTATATTTTCATTTTACCCTTTTTAGTTCATAAATCAATTAACGTATTTTATTTTGATCCTTACCGTTACTCACTTAATATAAATTGTTAATGTGACAAATGGAGTGCATTATTGGCACATTAAGTGCTGATGTGGCCAATAAAATAATATGAAAAATTCTACGTCAGCATAAAATAATGATTAAAAAAGACACACATAAAATAATGATTAAAAAAGACACATAAGCATCCACATCAACTTTTGATTTTGAAAATTAATTTATCTATTTTAACAAAATAAAAAATGAAAAAAACAAAATTAGAACCTAAAATACACATGAATTTAGATCTAGTCTCATCTTAAACATGGACAAGAAAGAACATAAAACCAAAATATTCAATCACATGAACACAAACCCAGAAAAAACTTCAACCCAAAACTTCCTTATCAAAAATCGGTTCCCCCAACCCTTCTAAAACATTCTCCAAGCTTCCTCTCTCTTCCAAAACTCAAAACTTCCTCTCTTTCTTCCAAAAAAGGGAGATCTCTCTCTTCCAAAACACGTTTGTGGCCAAAAGCTTCGAGCTCTACCTCCTTGCTCATCGCCACCGCCACCACCACTACTGGTTATGGTGCTTTTTTTCCTTTCTCTGATTGACCCATTCTCTTTATCTCTTGATTTTGCTCAAACCCAAACCCAAACCCAAATGCCTCAAGCTCCTCGCTTAGATCGGTGCTTTGCTTTTTCTCTGTGGCTTAGATCGATGTCTTTCTCTCTCGGTGGGTCTCTCTGTCTCAGACCGGTGTCTCTCCCTCCTCGATTCCCCTTTTTGCTCGCCCCTCCTTGTTTCCTCCCCTCTCCACAACCTTCCATAGTTTTGATTTGGGTTTAGAGAGAGGCTGAGATCGGTGTGGTGGTAGTTGTGAAACAAAAATCGGTGGTGGTGGTCGATGGTTGTGAAGCAGTGGTCGGTTGGGTCCAGTGGTGGGTCGAAGGGTGGGTTTGTTGTTGGAGTGGGTCGTGGGTGGGTTTGTTGATCGTTGATTACTAAGTTTGAGATGTTTTGGTGTTCTTGTTGGAGATCAGTTTGTGTTTGTGTTTGGTTGACAAGAAAGAGTAAGAAAATCCTAGAAAATCCGAGTTTGTGTTCTTATGTTTAATCTGGGTTTGTGTTCTTATTTTAATTTTAATTTTGCTTTGTGTTGGTATGGTTGAGCTGGGTTTGTGTTGGTATATGTGGATTGATTTTGTTTTGGATAATTTGGTTTATGTATATATACATAAATGGATTGATTTTGTTTGTACAATATTCATTTATGATTTTTCTGGGTTTGATTTTCTTGTGTTCTTATGTTTGATTTTCTGGGTTTGTATGATTTTTTTTTATTTTTTTTGGGGTTTGTGCTCTTCTGTCTTTTTGATGAAGAGGATGGCAAATCTAAATTCATGTATTTTAGGTTCTAATTTTGTTTTTTTCATTTTTTATTTTGTTAAAATAGATAAATTAATTTTCAAAATCAAAAGTTAATGTGGATGCTTATGTGTCTTTTTTAATCATTATTTTATGTTGACGTGGAATTTTTTAATATTATTTTATTGGCCACGTCAGCATTTAATGTGCCAACAGTGCACTTCATTTGCCACATCAGTAATTTCTGTTAAGTGAGCAACGGTAAGGACCAAAATGGAACGCATTAATTGATTTAGGGACTAAAAGTGGTGAAATGAAAATGTAGGGATTAAAATAGAAAAGATACAAAATATAGGGACTAAAAGTGCATTTACGCCAATGAAATAACAGTATAGTGCAACATTATGTGGTGCGGAATGTAGTTTTATGATAAGAAAATTGCACTGCACTGCACCCATATATATATATATATATATATTTATTTATTTTATATTATGTATATATATATATTAATAGTTTAATATTATATGAAGTAAGTGGCCAGTCTAGTGTTAGTGCATTCCGGTTTTATGTTAAAAAGACTTCATTTTAGTTATATACAAAATCAAAAGTTCGAAATATCATTCACTTTTCCATCTCACACTTCCAATATCACAAAATCAAAAGTTCAAAAGTTATATATATATATATACACACACACACACATTCACACACTACTATTTAAAGGGCTTCTCCTGTTTGAGATCCTCAATTTACATGCCCAAAATACCCTCAAATTCATTCGTTTCTAAGGCTTAAATACTAATATAAAATTCAAAATACTAATTAGTTTACGAATAGTTGTTTCAAATTGTAGTAGGAATACTAATATATTTCTCTATCCAAACGGAAAAGTAATATATTTGTTTCACAAATCTTATAAACCGAACTATAGGAGTAATAGTAATAAACAAATTTAATAAAAATGAATATACTTTCTTACTTACCAAGAGTATATTTACTTAGTATAAAAAAAAAGGTAACATATAAAAGGTCTGTATAATATGCCAAAAGTCTTTTAGTTTAGTGGTTTTGCCTTTCTCTTCTATAAGAACAACTAAGGTTTAAATCCCCAACTTATAATAACAATTGAATTATCTAAAAGAAAATGTGTAATAGTTAGGACATAGGTAGGAGCATTATAGCTTGTCTCTACTCGTGTATTTGTGTGAGGACTAAGGAGAGAAGTGTTCACTTGTGATTTTGGTGACAACTTAATTAGGAGAATGAGACAATGAGTGACAATTACCATTTCATTGGAGACTTATGAGTATTGCTAAAAACACAATCAAAATCACTAAGTATCATTATCATGATTAGTTTTAATCTTTTTTTTTTAAACTCAAATTAAGATTTTAATTCAACAATCTAAGATACACCAGCCAACAATTGGAAGTTTAGGGCAATTATTAGTTTTTATGTTATGTTGATTTTTATTGTTGTTATTATTTTGTTTATGTTTATGTGTATTGTTATTGGTATCACTACGCCCCCTAAAAAGTACTCATTAGTGATATATATCATTGAAAACAGAAAAATGTAACCATAAAAAAAAATCCTTATCTTAACAAAAATATTTTGGTTAGCTAGATTTTTCCAAGTGTGGGTAGAAGAAAAGAATTCAACTTAATTCCAAGAAAGGTAATAAAAATAAAATAAAATAAAAATTGCAAGGGTGGGGGTTTATGAGGGGGGCATTTATGAAGATGCATTAGTCTCATTAATATTACTAATAGGATGGCTTCCCAGAGTCATTACCCACCTCTTGGCAACCTTCATATCAAGGAAACTAAAAAAGGTGAAGCATGCAGATACCAAGGTATTTCATCAATCCTTTTGGAAGGCCTCAAATCAAAAGGAACTAGTCCCATTGAGATGAAAATTGAATCTGAGATTGTTAGTGGGTGCAGGGTGTCAATAGATGATGATAGCTAGTGTATCAAGGTCCATCAGCAATTATCCTGAATCAATGCATTTTTGTTAGAACCCTAATAAAAGGCTTAGAGTCCCTAAGTGCCTCCATAATCATATACGCGTAAACTGCCATTTTCGAAAAGGAACATGAGAAGTTTATTATGGCATTTACATGCCAGTTACCATCTATGCATTTTCTTCTTTTTTTCGAAAATAATCCAGAAGCATACCAAAAGGGTGTGGAAGCAATCCTATTAAGAACACTATGTTACGCTGCTTACATCGGATTGTTACTTCTTGCAATTACGATTTTTCTAATGAGTGCCAGATTTTCAAAGGTTAGTTTTATTTTGGACGGAATGTGTCTTCTATTGTTCTTAGCTTTTGTCATAATTCCATTGGTTTGTCAACAAGTAATTCTTTTTAATAGTGTGCTAATTTTTAAGAAGTCATTTTTTTATTTGCCTAGAGTTTTAAACATGTAGTTTTGTTTCTCCACAAAATTGTTCTTTTCTTTTAGCTTTGAATTTGAGAAAAAAAAAGGGTCGGTTTTGTGCGTGTGTTGTGGATTGAATCATGGAAGATGGATGGGAGTTATTCTATCCAATTGTTTTTTTAAAGATAAACCTATGCAATAGTTGTTATAATTGTATAAGTTTTTTGCTTAAAAAAAATAGAGATAATAACCATATGAGTTTTCTCTTAAAATATTTGAATTTAACTTTCTAATATTTTGTGAAAGAAAAAAAATAATTGAATTTGATTTTCTAATATTTGGTGAAAGAAAAAAAATAATTGAATTTGATAGTTGAATAAATGGAGAACGTTAGCAGATTAAATTGTACATGGTACTTGTAGGGTCAATTTCTGTAGCCCAAGACCAAGAAGGTATGGATTTTGAGTCCACTAAACCCAAGACAATAAATTTGTAGAGAGTGGGTGAAAGAGCTAGGTTAGCAATGAACGAACAGTATAAGATTGCAGTGTTTGCGGATAAGTTTGTATTAAAGCGTGCTCGGACAGATGCAAACGTAACGTCCGAAGAGGAATTTGTATTGAATAAATTGGGGTTACAATTCTTGGAGTTACAGTAATGGAATTCTCTCCTTTTTTACTTCTGATTTTCGATCTCCCTCTATCAGAGGCACCCCCATCTTATATAGTACTCCATTCCTACATCTTCACCGTCCACTTGTTCATCATGTAGACGCCCACTTGAGTGCATGTCCCATCATACACCCTCTTTAGCCTTGTGTGAGTGGCGGTAGTTGAGAATGCACTGTTCAGGGGTCTTCTCCACATAAATGCGGCCAGGAAGGTAGTTGCAGTGCATTTAATGCGGTGGTTGAAGTCTGTCTCCTAGATATTTCTCCGTTCCTGCTATCCTCATGCGTGCCTGAGGTTTATTTCCTCTATTACACTTGTCAGAAAGATCACTTGAGCTTCCCAGACTCCTGTCGGACCAAGCTTCCTCGGATCCGAGGATATTGGACTCCTCGGAAAATTGTATATCTCCTCGGATCATGCACATGCTTCTCTCCGGACATGCTCCTTTTAGATGGGCCTCTAACTGAGTGTTTTCATCTCTTCGGACGAACAGTGGTCCTCAAGTAGGACCTTGGGCTCAATACGTTAGGTTGGGCTTTTCACCCCCACAGTACTTATTTCTCAAATACAAATGCACTTAAATTGATATCAACTAGTCCATTCAATTTTCCATTGCCAAGCACATTACCATTTCAAGTACAAATTATTAAAGATGAAAACTCATAAAGAAGGAATAATTAATTATCCATATATTCCGATACACACCTTGCCAGCCTATAATTATTGGTAAAAATAATAAAATAATGAAGACTTGAGATTAAGGATATTGCTTTAAAACCAAAATCACAATCAAGAAGTATCATCATCATCATCATTACCATCATGATTAGTTTTAATATTATGTTGATGTTTATTGTTATATTATTTATGTTTATTTGTATTGTTATGTTAATTGAGAAATTAAATGAGGGTATTTAACCTTTTTGAGTATCTGACTATTATTATTAATAATAACTAGTTACTAACATGCACAATGCTCAGGAAATTTTTATCAAATATGGTCAAACAAATTTTATCTTACCAAAATTAAAAACAATATACTCTTTCTCAAGAATGCAAAAGGTAAGTTAAGGAAAATTTTCATTTCTTAGGCTGTGTTTGGCTTGATGTAAAATGTTCTCTAAATGTAAAAAATTTTCAGGTGAAAATATTTTTTGGAAAGGAAAATATTTTTAGTTGTTTGGTTGTGTTTTGGAAAATATGCCGGAAAATGGTTTCTAGTGTTTGGTTTTCATGTAAAATGGTCACCAGAAAATATGTATAATCTGGCAAATATGCTTGACAATGTCTCAGTTGGAGCTTCTCTCTCTCTCTCTCTCTGTTTGGGTGGCTGGAGTGAGGTGTAAAATGGTTGAAGGTAAAATAAAAGTGTAAAACAATTTACACTCCCCCCCCCCCCCCCCCCCATTTTACGGTGAAACTAAAATTGATTTAATTTGACCATATTTTCTAGTCCACCCAAACACCCAAAACAAACATAGCCTTAATAACAACTATTTATAACACTTTGTACATCATAAAAAAGCATACTAGAAATTAAAAAGTATTCTTTTAGTTTTAAACTAACTTTCTCAAACTCATTTTTTTCTTCCTACAATCTAAAACACCGAAAACATATCTCAAAAATTAATAAAACTCAACAGAACTGCGATTCAAAACAAAAGTGCAAAAAGATTTACTTCAACACCTCTCATGTGACATTAAGACAAAAGTTGAAATAAGTGAAGAGAAGAAAAAATTGGGGAAAAATACTTTAGTATGTTTCGATATCCTTATTTTCTTTTTTTCTCATTAAGAATGTACCATCATTAAACAACAGGAAAATAAAATTTGGAAATATTGTTGTGCACAAAATTGCAAGAATGCATAATTAAATTGAGAATTTGTAGTAAGGCTTTCAAGCCACACAATAGAAGTAGGTGGCCGATCTTAAGCAAAAGTGTTGGTTACAGCTTTATACATGATAATCTTAACTCTTTTTCCTTATATAAATTAATAAACATGCTAGAGTGCAAGTCCAAATGGGAAAAAAAAGGTAAAAGGAAAATTTTTGAAATAAAAAAAATTGTAAATGTTGTCTTAAATTAAACAAAAATGTGAATAATGAATACACAATAAGTAAATAATTTTTTTAACACAAGAATGAATTTATTTTCTTAAAAATTTAAATGAAAATACTAATGAGATGAGGAAGACAAAAACCAAAATAAAATATTCGTAAAAACTTAAAACTTAAAATAATCACTCAAAGGAACATCACATGACAAAGAAATAACAATTTGTTTCTAATTTGTCAATGAAAATATTTGAAAAACAGTGAATGGAAACCGCACAAAATTAATTTGTGTAGACCATCTTCTTCAACTGCACAAACTATTCCTCACCATCTTGTTGTTTCCCAAATAAACTAAAACCTAACAACATCACGCAATAAGATATAATATAATCTGATTTTTCCCACAAATCAGGGCCATAATAAACATCATTCATAAAAAGCATTCAACATTGTAAATAAAATGACAAAACAAATACTTGCACGATGGAACATATATGATTTAAGAAAGGATAGGACAATAAGGGTACAAACCTATTGTAGATCTATAACATGCTTGATTTGAGCTCCTCCTACGAGGCAGCTATTAGGTTGTATCATTTCCACCATCAAAGATTAAGCAAGATTTGAGAATACATTTTTATAGACATTATTTTCATTGATTTCATTGTTTACTTTTTTTTTTTTTTGAGAAACTCATTGTTTACTTCTAAACATCTAAATTAAAGTGGATTAATATGTATAGGCAAAGTTTTTTAATTTTCATTGATTTCAATGTTTAGTTATAAAAATTTAAATTAAAGTAGATAAAAATGTAAAGACAAAGTTTTAAGTATAGTTATATTAAACAGCCCTAAATAAATGTGGAACATCAATATATTCATATTTTTAGTATGGCAAAAAAAAAAAAAAAAAAAAAAATTAGAGTATAAAATAAATAAGAAAAGTAATGATTATGTGGCAAATGAGGTGGCCTAATTACTATGCTTCCATTTTTATATAGTATATAGATATAGATATAAATATGAAAAGGAATATAAGGAATATAACTTTTTGTGGCTATCACATTACTCTTTTTTAGTAATGTAAGGAATATAACTTTTTTTCACATCATTTTGCCACTTATTGAAAGGAGAAGTTGTGATTGGCAATGTCGTTTTCTTTCCTATGAAAAAATTAATGGTTCATGCCAATAACCAAATAGTTACACACTTACACTAATCTTGTTCTAAGGAATCCCTTGGGGTAACCCAAGGTGTTGTTTAGCTAGCTCGGAGACATGAATTCAAGACCTTTATAAACCACGTGTGGCTAAAAAAGACATCAAACAATAAAATAGGAAGAACCATAAAACTTAACATTTACATCAAATAGGTACAGTTAACCATGTGCAAGATGAGTGCCAAAAAAAAAAAAAGAGAGAGAGAGAGAGAAAGGGAGAAGGGATTGGGGGCAATGAGAGAGATGCAACTATAATTTTGTTCATAAGCATTGTAAAGCATGGTTATGAAAATAAAAACTTAAGGAGAATTACAAATGGGAAACCTCTCCATCCACAATAATGAAGCTCATCCAATTGCTGAACACAACATTTTTAATATTAATTTAATAAAGTTTGGTCAATCAGATGTCAAGGGGGGAAGAATTTTTTTCCTTCAAGTTTGAGATGAAGTTTCATTTCCCCAAATCTTAAGGGAAAAGAATGTAATTACCCATTTTCTTTGTTTTTTATCACATGCTTCTACTTGTTTTGTGTTTTTGTTTTTATTTAGAGTGATGATAACATTTTTTTTATCCTAACTTAAAAAAAAAAAATACAATTTCAGTTAAATCCTATTTTCAAAATACACATTTTCAAAATCCTTATTTCACAAGAAATGTGTACGAAAATGTACAATAAGGAATGCATGGCAACGCTTCTATTCGCCTTTGGTTTGTTATTTTTTTTTTTTTCACATTTTTTCTCTTTTTATCAAATTTCTATACTTACTAAATAATTAAGTAAATGCTAGGTACAAAAAATACCTTATGTTTGTTGGAATAATTTTATTTCAATAGGATTAAGTGTCCGTTTAGTATTTTGTAGTTTGTGGTAACTTATTTGTTAAATATGAAATAATAAGTATAGTTTTTGATAGTTTTTATGTAAATGTGTGACTAAAAGATAAAAATTATTTTATTTTTAAAGTTTATTTATTAATTTAATATTACTAAATTATGATTTAGCTTCTCTCTACATAAAAAAAAAAAAAACCTAGGTTCTCTCAAACAAAAATTATGATTTAGCTTGCTTTCTTTCTTTCTTTCTTTTATTTTTTATTTTATTTTAATTTTAATTTTTAATGTCAAGGCTTTAGCTTGTAGTGAGGAGCACCCATGGGTCATGTGGTAGATGATTAGTTAGTTTGGACCAGGCGTAGATCAACTCAATACTTATATAAGAAATCAAGTAGTGTGTCATTTTAATGGACCAAGAAGTGAGATTGTTTGGTTCAAAGAAGAGATTGCAAGGAAAAAAGAAGTGTTTATTCACTCTTTTGGTTTGATGGAAGTGAAGTGGACCATATGTATGTTTCGACATTAAAATTTTCTTAAATATGATTTATAAAAAAAAAAATCTAGAAAATTATCATATTTTACATTATTTTAACTTTCTTTATTTAATTGGTATGAGATTGAGTTGTTTTCCACAAAAGTAAAGGAAGTTAAGAGCTAGTTTTTTAACTCATTTTAAGGGCACAATCAAATATAAGAAAATGAAATAGTTTTTGTTAGGTTCTAAGACTTTAGGAACAAAATGTATCAGAACTTCAATTTGTGATGTGTTGCCAAACTATGATCAAAATATTGAGTCTAGGTTTAGGCTTGCTCAAAGTGTGTTTATTTATTGGAATCGAGTGATTGCAGGATTTATTGGTCTAAATCTGCAAGACTCGATTGATCGAAAATTAGACTCGATCGATCGAATCTCGTGCAGATTTATTTTTTTGCAGAATTTCCAATTCAGCCCAAACCTATATGACGTGTAGGGTTTTATGTTTTACTCCAAGTACAAAAAGAAAAACCCTAACTACATTTTAGAAGTCTTTTGATGTGCTGTGTGTTGAATCTCTTGTGAGATCTAGAGGTGTTTATCTTCATATACACTTAGGGTTATCAAGATCAATATTCATGTCAAGAACTTGGTGATCGCTTCAGTTGCTGAATGAAGAACTTAAAGAAGATTTGAAACCTTTGAGTGGAGTCTCAAAGTCACAAGTGGGAATACTTGTGGTTACAGTGGATCAAGGAAAGAAGTAGTCCGTGGACTCGGAGCTGTCACGTGGTCGTGGTAGTAAGTTTTCTACTTAAGGTAGCAATAGGATGTTAGTGGTCTAAGTTCTATTGTACACACTTCAATTCTTTTATAGTGGATCTATTTTATCTTGAAAATAACTAGGTTAAATCCTCCCCATGTTTTTTATCGGTTTGGTTTTCCTGAGTTATCATATCATGTGTTCTTTATATTTCCGCATTATTTACATGATATGATTTGCTTGTGTTAACCTAGATCTGAATATTATATCTAAGTAATCACTTGACTAAATAACTAGGTTAAACAACTTGTGTCTTAAGGGGTCTAAAAACGTACAATTTTCTAGAAAATACTTTGAAAAAAATAATTTATTTTTCAAAAAATGTTAAAATCAAAACAAACAAAATAGGAGGGAAAACATGAGGAGGGTCATATTGATTATTTTGGAGCTTTGACGTATTTGGTCATTTTAAAAGAAAAATGCTAAAGGTATTTTGATATTTTAAAATTTTCAATGATATTTTAATAAATATTAACTAATACTAAATTTTGATCTATATTTAAATTGTTTATGATATAACGTAATCCAATCTATTCATTGTAAAAAAAATTAATGAATATGATTTAGAAACTGTAGGGTTAGGATTTGTAGTCCCTGCCCAAAACAATGAATTTGTAGAGAGTGGGTGAAATAGCTAGGTTGATTATGAGATCGACAACAATTAACTACAACCCCCAAGTATGAACCAACATAATCATACACGTAAAACGAAATGAATTGGTGTCCGAAGAGATATATTATTGATTGAACAACGATTATAATCCTTAGAGCTACAGTAAAGTCTTTTTCTTGCCATTATTCTCATTTTTTCCGATCCCCACTATCAGAGGTCTCTTCCCTTTATATAGCATCCTTCCCCCTCATCTCCATCGTCCACTTGTTCTTCATCTATGTATCCACTTGAGTATATGTCACGTCAGGTATCTTCTTTAGTTCTCTGTGAGTGGTGGTAGCTGAGATTACACTGTTCAGGGGTCTTCTCCACATAAATGCGGCCAGGAAAGTTGCTGCAGTGCATTAAACACGGTGGTAGCAGCTTTTTCTTTTAGATATTTCTCCGTTCTTATCTTCTTCATACGTGCCTGAAGCTTGTCCTTATCATTAAAATCGTTAGAAGGATTGCCTAAACCTTTCAGGTGTCTGTTTGACCAAAACTCTATGCACCCGAGGAGAATGGGCTCTTCGGACCACTGGTAATCTCCTCGGACTATACTCCTCGTTCATTTCCAGGTATATTTCTTCTACATGGACCTCTTCTCACATTTTCATCTCTTCGGACACAGAGTAGTCGTCAAATGGGGCCCTAGGCCCAATACAAGAGGTTGGGCTTTCACCCCCACAGAAACTATTATAGAATAATTTTATAAACCCTAAAAATCTCACCTAAAACCGTTTACTAAAAATATTTATAATAAAAAAGTAAAATTGTTTTTGAAATCTTAACGGATGAAAATTAGCCACTTTGCCCATGCAACATGCCTTTCACACATGTTGAAATATAATAATGTACTCTTTTTCAACCATTAAAAATTTGAAGAAACCAAATTTTGTTCTTGTAAATCATTTGGACAAAGCTTATTTTCACAATAAAAAAGAATAAATGAATTTTTTAATGCATAAATATATTTTTATCCAATAAACAAAATAAACTACAAACTTATCCACAATACACGGGCTTTACACGATTTAGTAACAAAATCTATTAGGTTTAGAAGGATCACCCACATCTGATAATACATCCAAGGGAGAAAGCCAAAAAACAATAATAATCAATCTCCACAGGAGAAAACAAGCATAACTGCAGGTTAGGACTTAGGACCTTTCCTATTCTTCAATTTTTGTTACTATTATTAATTTGTGTTTGGCTTAACTTGGATAGACTAATTCTAGATTTTCCTATATTTTATGTCGTTGTGTCTTTGGCCTGGAAAATGCTATTTTTTGTCAAAAGGCTAATGGGTTTGCTATTGTCAACAGACTAATTTGAGAGATTAAATAATTGGTAAACTATGTATTTGGTGCCCATCATTTATGCCATATTTCAATTTGATACCTAACTTTTCAATTATGTCAATTTAGTCCATACTGTTATCTCACTACAAAAAGCAAGGGTTATAGTGGCGTTTTTCAATGCTACTATAAGTCTTTAAAATGCCACTATAGGTGCCACAAAATACCACTATTGTACCGTAATTATAGACTTATAGCAACATTTTACAAAAATGTCACTATAGGTTCATATCCTATAGCGGTATTTTTGGATGAAAATTACTGACATGGCAAACAGTAAAAAAAAAAAAAAAAAAAATCCATTGATGTGACAATAAACTACTTTTTTATTTTAATCGTTTACCACTTCAGCAATTTCCATTCAAAGATAATGGTAGTGACTAAATTGACACGACACTGAAATGTAGGAATCAAATTGACACAATTAAAAATTTTAGGGACCAAATTGAAATATGTTGTAAAGGATAGAGACCAAATACATAATTTATCCTTAAATAAATTAACACAATCTTCTTAAATAAGTTAAAAAAGCTTACACAACAGTTTCATTTTTTCTTTTAAGATGATTGCATGTGAGTTTTCTTTGTTTTTGGTAACCATGCACTATGTATGCACAATACTAGTTTTTTTTGTTCATTATTAGTAAATTAATATTACAGATTGAAATTTGGTGTGACTTTTTTTTTTTTGAGAATGAAATTTGGTGTGACTTGATATGATAAAATCTCTTGTAGTTAAATAAATATATTTGCTCCAAAAAATCGTGATCAAAGCAATCTCACCTATTTCAAAAAATAATAAAATAAGAATTTTTTGATGTCTTGATCTATAAAAAAATGTAATTATTATGAGACCGATACCATAGTTAATCCTAATTTTTATATATACACAATAATTATACTCATCTCTCTTAAAATTTGGGAAAATGACAATCTACTCCAAATTTGAAGGGAAAAATAATTTTTCCTCAATTAACATCTGATTGACCAACCTTTATTAAATAAATATTTAAAATATTGTGTATTAACATGCCCTCTACTTAAGGGCATGTTTTCAAAATTATCTTACTTCACAATTAAATTTATTGTTTTAAAATGTTATTTATTAAAGTGTATTTAAAAATATTATGTGTGAATTTTACTTAGTACATTTTTTTTTCCTTTTTTTCAATGGATTGTGGAGAGATTTGCCATTACAAGTATTTTGGTACTTGATAAAATTTATATTTTTATTCTAAATTTATCAGTTTTTTTTACTAACTATTGTTAAACTTTTGTAAAGAAATTTTATAAAAATTTAGAATAATTCATTACTAATAGTCTGATATAAACTTGTCATTGTTGATTATCATGCCTTATCATAGTCAACCTACCCAGAAGACCCATTGCATGCCATCTGGTCTTGCAGAGAAGTGGAGCCAACTTGGAGCTCATCTCAATACTTCAACCATACAAGTTCCCCCCATCCCCTGAGTTTTAGCGACTTACTATCTTGGTTTTTGCAGGTCCAGGAAGATTACAGAAAGTAGGTATTTACTATTGCGGCTTGGCTCTTGTGGAATCGGAGAAACGCCATCCATTTTGGCCACCCTGCACCCTGCGGCTCATATTCTCTCATTGGCGGGTAACTTGCTGCAAGACTTCCTGGTTGCTCAACAGATGGACCCGGTACTGCCTCCCTCCACCACCACGCAACAATGGCGCCCGCCTGAGTTAAACTACCACAAAGTCAACTTTGACGCTGCAATATTCAGGGATTTAAACTTGGCTGGAATTGGAGTAGTAGTTATGGCTTGTTTGGAAGTTTAGAGAGGGAGGAGAGTAGAGGGGAGTAGAGAGGAGGAGAGTAGTGGGGCGGAGAGTAAAGGGGAATTGTTATCCTTTACCTTATTTGGATGTTTTTAAAATTAGTAAGGGGAAATGGAGTAATTAGTCATTCCTCTTGTTTGGATGTTTTAAAAATTAGGCTGAAAATGAGAGGAAATAATTTAAATAGACAAATTTACCTATAATTGAAAATGGACTTGCAACATTGGTCTATGATTAATTTGTTAGATTAAATAATTATTTAATCAACATTCTCATTCCATCAAATACCACTAATAAAAGTATAGAACTACTATTAATTATTATAAAATAATTTTTATTACCTCAAAAAAAATTATAATAAAAATAAAAATAAATTTTCTTTATTGTATATACTTGTGTTGTGTTGAAGAAGAAAGAGGTTTTCCAAGCGAAAGCGAACCCCAAGGAGAACCCGTCGGAGCGAGCCATCGTCGTGTCAGAGCACGGTGAGTACTCGCCGTTGTTGTCGCTCACTGCGTTGACAGAGACCAGAAACATCAGGATTAGAGTGATGGTCGCAAACGATGTCATTTGCGTTCGGTGAACTGCCATGGCCGATCGCGAATCGAGTGCTTTTTGACTTTTTCTAAATTTGGTGGCACAACCCCAGAAGAAAGATTTCTTTATTGACGTCGAGGACGTCAATAACAAAGGTAAATAACATGGCTACATATTACTCTGTTTGGTTGCCCAGAAAGTTGGAGCAATAAAATTCAAAATTTTCAAGTTATTAGTTGATTTTTTATTATTTATTGAGATAATTATAGTAAACCCACTTGTGGTATGACCCGTTTTCACTTTACCTACCCGTGTTTTAAACATTTACACTTTGTCCACCTGAACTTCAATCCGTTACCCATTCGTTATCCACCTCTGTTAAAATCAGGAGTAAAAATGTATTTTATTGTCACTTTTATGTCTCTCTCCTCTAAAAACAAAAAACAACAGAAAAAACTCAAACAAACAAGATCAAAGAGGGGGGTTTTGTAGAGAAACAAAATGTGTATCAAAACAAGATCAAATGGACAGGCCAACAAATTTGGTTCAAAATGGTTTTCTATCTCTCATTTTATGTCTCTTTCCTCTCAAAACAAAAAATTATACCAAAAACAAGAGAAAGAAGATCTAAAAGCAAATTTGTAAAAAATTTTAAGCTTGGGTTCAAGAACACACTTCCTCTTGGTATGAACGGTCTTAAGCCAATCAATCCAAATAAAATTTTCATATTCGCACAAATCTTAAAAAACATTTACAAAAATCCTACACTTGAAAGTGCTCTACTCTAATTTCACAAAAATCCTTTCAAACACTTTCAGTCATTCACAAAAATCATACATGGCTTCACCTTAGTTCTCTCTCAAATCTCAAACCAAAACCAAAGCAAACCCCTCTTCAAAACCTAGACCCACCACATCTAGCAACACAAACACAGACCCACTACACCCACAGCAAAGAAAATAAGATAGCAGAGAGAGAGAGGTGAATCGAAGTCACAGTCGGAGCCAAACTCAACGTGAAGGAACCCATGGCCAAAGCTAGAACTTGCATTGCTACAATATTCGTTTGTCATTGCTCCATTCATCGCCACCATTAACAACGTTTTCGTTTTGGGAATGTCGAAGTCGACCATAGAAGCCACTTTGGAAGCAGCTGCCTGGACATCTCAGGGCAAGTTGGAAGCGGGTCGGGGCAGTGACCCGGCTAGTTTGGGGAAGCTAAGGATGGCCGAGTTTCCCTTGATGCTCAGCGCTGCTACGTCGTGAGCCCGAGCTGCCATTTCTGGGGTCGAGAATGTTCCAAGCCAGTTCCGATTTTACTTCCTGGGCTCTCGGATTTTGGACACCCATTTGCCCCATGTTGTCATTTGGACCCTAATTCCAACTTTAAACCCACTTTGAATCCCAGCCACAGTAATGAGAGAAGCCAAGATCAGAGTGAGATTTGTGTGTTATTCCTCCACTTTATTCTTATAGAAGTTCTTAAGCAATCAAAACCCTAGCTTTTTTATTTTTGTTATGTTTGTTTTTTCCTAAAAATGTGTTTTTCTAATGACAAAAGGAGAGGTGGGTAACAGATCTTTAACGGAAGTTAACTCATGTGGGCAAAGTGTAAATGTTTAAATCATGGGTAGATAAAGTGAAAATGGGTCATACCACAGGTGGGTTTACTGTAATTATTCTTTATTTATTTTTTCATTTTTGTGGTCTTTCAATGGTTTTTAGTAAAAATGACATGGTTAAGTGTGTAAAAAAAGGGGTTGTTTAGCTTCAGTGTCAGTGAAATAGTGAGATTCAATTTTTTTTTTCATTCACCTTAAATTTTCTCAGGAAACAAACAAAGATTATTTATATAATCGGTTTGTAATTTTGTTAATTTAGAAAGGGTAAATTGGAGAATTTATTTGGTTAATAATTTATCTACTCTACTCTCCCTTCAAATCTCTCCAATTTGGGGAATTAAAAATGAATGGTTAGAGGTAGTTGAAACCCCTCCAAATTCCTCCCATTTTTTCCTTAAAAAACTTCCAAACAAGATAATTGAATTACTCTCCTTCCCTTTACTCTACTCTCACTCATTTTTTAAACATCCAAACAGTGCATTAGAGATTGGAGATGTGAGTTTGTTGGTGCACTATCTTCCTCCATGCCGCTGTCTCATGCAGTGGCTGACATGGAAGCCTTAGCGTGCCGCAAAGCTGTCGAATTTGCTGCTGAAATTGGTCTGCAGAGAGTAGTTTTTGAAGGGGACTCAACAATGCTCATCACTGCCTTAAACCATAATAGTGCTGGATTATAATCTTACGGAGTCGTCATCGAAGACATCCGCAGTCAAGCTTTGGTCTTTCAGTCCTCTGTGTTTAATCATATTAGTCGTACTTGTAATTGTGTGGCTGATACATTAGCAAAAAAGGCTAGAGGCTCTAGGGGTGCTTAGGTTTGGCCTAATGTCCCACCTGAAGACATTGTTCCTTTATTGTTTTTTTGATGTTCACTGAACTCTTGTTCTGTTTCAATAAAAGCCCAGGATAGTTGTCTGGTTTCTCAAAAAAAATAAAAAATAAAAAGGTTATCCAAATAGTAACCTTCTTGAAATGTTTAATAAGAAAATCCAGCGTACCTCTCTCTCTCTCTCTCTATATATATATATATATATATTATGTTGAGGCCTTGCAAAAAGAAAAAGAAATTAGCAAAGATTTATATTGAATGTATTACCAAGGTCCAATAAAGAAAAAGTATTACCAAGGTTTTAAATCATAATCGATTTAGTAATTAATTATGATTGAAGTATTAAGTATGAATATATATATATATATATATAATTTTTGTTGAGAATCAAAATACGAATAAATATTAAATTTTTATAACATGGTAAAATTAAGTAAAGAAAAAACATTTAAACATCCTTAAAATATATTTTTACAAATTTTTGACACGTCAAGTAAAAGATAATAAGAAAAATAACATGTTACTAAATAATTTTTATATCATACCCCACGAATCACACCCTTCTTTTCTTTTTTCTTTTTTCTTTTTTTTTTTAATTCTTTTTTTTTTATCCCTCACCCATTCGTTTTACTTCAAGACTTCAAACATCATAGCGCATGTGGGGATATGATTACCACAATACCACATGAATAAACAGATTTGGTTTCTTTTACTTTTGTTTTTGGCAAAAATACATTTTATTTTATTTTTTTTTGTGGAGAAAAGACGATAAGCAAAAATACATTTTGATACCTCTTAATTTGTGTTTGCTGTCTAGTCCCCAAATTCAAAATGGTCAATTTACACCATTGACTACGAGTGTAGAGCCAATGCATACACACTATTGTTGATGAAAAATTCCTCCAATATAAAAGTAAAAAACAAAACAAGATAATTACTCTTATATACAGACAACGAGGATAACAAAATTGTTTGAATAACCTCCAACCCCCTTACTCATTCCATTTGTTTTGACATTAAAATTTCTAAAATATATCATTGTTCAAAAAGTTTTTTCTTTAAAAATTTCTCATTTTCCTATGTTAAATAGCAATTTTTATCTTAAAAAAAAAAAAAAAAAAAAAAAAAAGCATCTTTAAGATGAGTTGGAAGTCATCTGACTCAAACTCAACAGCTGACTCAGACTCTAACAACTATTCGTCGAACTCTTTCTTTCTCTGCACAACCAGTTCTTAGTTTCATCAGTCTGACAATTAAACTTCTCAGGTTAGAGATCGTATGGTTCATCCAATTTGTTTTGCACTTATGATTTATGTGTTGGATTGGACGATGTTAAATCTTTGCTTGTCTTAAGTTTGTTGGATTAATCACTTGGTTTGACCCACTTCATTTTTCATGGTCTAATTGAAATTTGACGTGAAAATTCGACATGCATATATGTATGTATGTGTTAGTGTTTGTGGGTATTTGTGTGTCTGAAAGTACGCATTTTTGTTCATGGGAAGTGCGCTGTACAAAATCAAACTAGTTCACACGTATTATAATGATAGTTTTAAGTTTATAACTAGAGGCCATCCACAACTGTTCAGCCTATGAAATATTGTAGTAATTGATATGGGAATGAATGTATGATGCTATTTGTGGTTTATGAGACAATGGAGAAAGGAAAAAAGAATTGGAATTTGTACATATGGGGTTAGAATGTTTGTAAGATTTCTATGTTTATATCCTTGTCTCTTCTGACTTCTTGGTAACCAAATGGGCTTCAAAAGAATGTGAACTGTGTGATGAATTATATAAAATGCAAATGGCCTGATGTGGTTGTTCTTTGTTTAATACAGGAAAGATGTTTGAGGGGAAGGTGTTGGGAAATGGTCTCGTTGAAGAAGAGAGGGAACTTTCTAAGTCTTCATCAAATAAGGTACTTGGTTATATACTGAGACAGCTTCTCCCTTTTACTTTCTAAGGACTACAATGGAACTTTCTCTATATGTTTGAAAGGTTTAAATGGTGTATATGTACTGTTCTTGAAAAGTGATTTCTGTTTATAGTTGTCAAGCTTTTTAATTAGCTTTTCTGCCTACTTTCTAAACTGCTGCAACATTTAGATGTGTTGTACTCAGCGGTAGAAATTCCTTTCTTGTCTTTCTGCCTTTGGTTGTAAGCTAATGACTATAGCTTATTCTATATTAGTAATGATGCTAGTTATGTTTATAGAGAGAGAAAACAGCAAACCTTAGATATTTTTTCTGTCATTTTGATTATTTATTACTTATTTCACTTTATTATCTACTATCTATAATTCTGTAAGTTTTCAGAACAAATGAGTATAGAATTACCCCTAGGCATGAATACTGTTAAGTAAACAACACTGAAATGTACAGGTGGTAGCACATACTTTTATTAACTTAACATAAAATTTTAACAACATTACAAGAGGCCGGATAATCAATCCCATCTTTTTTGTTGGCAGAGACATGGTTTATCCCATACTTGGCCGATTGTTGAATGATTTTTTTGCATACAATGTTTATGTTTACATTTTCTTTTGATTGGCAAATTACACATGCACCAGATGGGTCTTGAAGTTGAGGTAGAGCTCATTGTCTTTGTATTTACTTTTTGCTGCTCCTCTATCCTTTCATCTTCACCTCTCTCTCTCTCTCTCTCTCTCGTTTTGGAGGGGGGGGATGCTATAAATCATCTTCACATCAGTGGAAATGACTACATCAACCCTGAAATTTAGGCTTTTAAATATGTGAGTAGCAAGACATGGCTAAATCAAGTGCTTGGGCATCTACTCCATTGAATGAAGGGATGGACCATTATAAATAGCAGTAGTAGATACAAGTGCAAAAGTGTATTTTACTTGGATTTTGCTGTGCAGATTACCATCTCTATCCTTAGTCAGCTTCATAGGGTTCTGGTTTGTCATATGCAATTTTATCCGGAAAAGTTCAGCATTTTAGACATCAAAGATGTTTGTTGTCTCTGAAAGAGTTGCAACGGTTCTCTTTAAATCTGTTTAAACCATACTATGGAGGTTTTATTTATTTAGAAATCTTTCATAAGTCACCTTGAAAAGGTTTTTTTATAAGAATTATAGTCTTCAAGCAGCAAATCCTTCTGGGGGATCACAGGTCTGTTCCAATTAAATCAGCTGCAAAATCTAACTGCTATGGGTTATGTTCTAGAGACGTATGTAAAGACATTGTTGCAACAGGCAATGCGTTTATGGATGTAATTGGCATGGTAGGTGAGCTTTGCCATCAAATTATCATTTTCTAAGTTGATCTCAGAAATTTTTTAGCATAATCATTGATGCAGTAGATGACTCCACAGTTTTGAAACCAAGAGCATTCAAAGAACTGGAAAAGGGAGAGGTTCAAGGTTTTTGAGGTCGGATTGGGTTCAACCGAGGTCAAAGCATGACAAAAAAAAATTATTAATTCAATTTCATAGAATTAATATAATAGTTTGTGACATAAAGACACATTCGAGTTCCCACGGGTGCATTTTATCAATTTTTTTCCAAAACACACTCCCCTAAACGGGTTGAAAAAACCTGCTTGACCTCTGGTTTCTGGTGAACCCAGTCGAACCAGCTGGTCCAGTTATAAAAACTCTGGATGACACAACTACTTTTAAGATTACAGAAAGTAGCCAAGTATTCTTTTTCAATATTTTGTGATATGACTCTAACTGGCAATTGTTTTGAGCTTGATGTTTCAAACCCTTAATTGCTTGTCTAATATTTTTTTTTCTTTTGTTTGTCTAAGGTTGACCCTGGTATACCTGCCTTACTGACCTGGCAGCGAAAGTTAAACAGTGAGGGAAGTGCCCTTTCTGAGTTCAGTCTAAATTTGAAAGAGATAGTTCAGATGGTATGCTTACAGATTTAGTTTTAATACCTTTTCTCTTTGGACCCTTAAAATCCTTTGCTTCCCTTATTTTATGTAATCAAGCACATAGATGTGTTAATTGCTTTTTTGAAAGGCCTAAGGACATATACACACAAACACATACATGCAGATCTGTACATACATACATACAATACACATGCACACATATCTGTTGTGTCTGTTGTGTATGCATGTGCTTATGCTTTCCTTCACAGATATTTTTAACTTGCTTATATTTCTGCATCCTTACCATGGTCTTGCTGATGCATCAGAATCACATGACAAATTCACGAACAATAGGACCTTAGCCCCTTTATTATGGTTTCATGGGTGCCAACTATATTGTTTGTTATATTTGGTAGGCTCCAATAGGATTTCGGCTGTGGCGCCATGTCCGAGAAGAGGCTGCTAAAGGAAATGTAACTTTTTTTCTTTTTACTTATCCAGCTTGTATTGGTGCATTGGTTATGGTAAGGGATCCTTGAGCATCTTTCTGTTCTCTTTGCAGGGGGTTACTATCAATCCATTTGTTAAACGCCTTGTAACATCTTGTCATGGCATTCCCTTAGGTGGCATAGGGTATGTGTTCAATCTTAATCACTCATGATAGATGTTTATCACTATATAATGTAACATAAAAGCCATAAATACATTCTTTAGTACATATAGTAGACATTTGTGTTTCTAGTAGAAGATATTTATTATTGAACATTATATAACTTAATGTGAAGAAAATGCCAATGAGCTCTAGCTCAAATGGCACCTTCTCCCCTTGTAAAAGTAGGTTGGAGGGTGAGGTTATGGGTTTAAGAGCCACCGGGTGCATTTGTAGTTGACCAATTAAAAAGAAGTTTATGTGAAAAAAATGTGAAGCTGAGAATATTTCCTCACATTGTTTGGCATTATCTTTACTGATTATAACCAGCTGAAAACTTTTGGATCTTACCCAAATTATTGTATATTGCTTCTTTTAGTGAGTTTTAGAACATAGTCATCTCTTGTAAAAATATAACGTTCAGCTCAGGAAGCATAGGAAGGAGTTACAGAGGCGAGTTTCAGCGCTGGCAACTATTCCCTAGAATATGTGAAGAGAAACCAGTTTTAGCAAATCAATTTTCGGTAAGTTCAAAGAATATATCGTTGAAGTATTTTTTCATTGATATGTTGAAGGAGATATTATAAATATTCCATTATCTAGGGCTATGTTTTTTCTAGTGTTGGAGACCTTGTGTAGCTGTCAAAATGCAATGCCATATCTGTCTTCCCAATTTAACTAAAGGGGTGATATGTTGAGGCATTCCCTGGCCCTATCTGGTCCATTTATCCTGAAACAGCTATTATCATAATGCTTTTGAGGACGGATTTAACTGTTTTAATCTGTTTTTGAACTTTTAAGAAATAGGTTCAAAGTTTTACTTTGTTCAAAGTAGAGTGATTTATGCAGCAGTGAGAAAGAGTAAGTTAACTTTAGTTGAGGGAACGAAAAGAGATAGAGGAAAACAAAAAATAACATTAATAGAAGTAGTAAAATAGGACACGTAAATTATGGAAGTAACAAAGAGTATGACACCAGATAAAATAGAATGATAGTAAAGAGTTCTTGTGGTCAATCTTTACTAATTTGTTTGTGGTCCATAGGACCATAGGTGATACCAAAATTTTGGAACCAGGGCTTGATTGTTGTCGAAACAAAGAAATTAAAGGAGAGTTTGAACACATATCTTTTTTTATGGGTCTTTGGTTTGGTATTTAGTTCTGATATCATCATTAAATAAAATGCACGTGGCTGATTTGGTCTGAGTTTACACGTTTTACAAAGAAAATATGAAGGATGATGTCATCCATGGCTATGAGATTTTTATACAATTTACAGGATATGTGACCCTAGATGGTGGGAAATGGTCAAAGACTTTCAATGGTTGATCAGAAAATGTTGGGATGAGTCTTTGATGAAAAGTTCATTGATGCACTTAATGTTAGATAAATTTTTGTTTCTATTTTTTATAGTTGATCTTTCATTGGATGGAAATAAAATGAAGAACGGAACATCTGTTATCATTAGTATCTTTTCATTGGTTATTATCAAGTTTCTGCAAAATTTGGAATACAAATACTTGTGCAGGTTTTTGTTAAGCGCTCAAGTGGTGAAAAATATTCAACAGTGTTGTGCCCAGGGAGCCCAGAGGTGCTTAAGTAAGCAACTATTAGCTGCACTGTTAATTTGAATGCTTCAGAAATTCTTGAGAGCTTCATTTCATTTGTGTTTGAACTTACTGAATACTATGTCTTCCACAGAGAAACTGATGTTTCAGGGATTGGATCTTGGGACTGGAATCTGAATGGAGGCAACTCTACGTATCATGCTTTATTCCCAAGGTCATGGACTGTATATGAGGGTAATCGTTAAGTGGTATACTTCTCAGTCTACAATTATCTTTATCATGGATAATTTATCTCATGCATTGGTCACCCGGTTCTTTTTAAATCCAGGAGAACCTGATCCGGAACTTAAAATGGTTTGTCGTCAAATTTCACCTGTTATCCCCCATAATTACAAGGAGAGCAGCTTCCCTGTATCAGTTTTTACTTTCACGGTAGGAAAGGATCTATTAGATACATGGTTGTCTATATCAGATATATAGTTAGCCTCAGTATTGAGTTGTGGTTTTAATTTTCTTCAGCTGTACAATTCTGGAAAGACTGCTGCAGATGTAACCTTGCTTTTCACATGGGCAGTATGTCTCCTTTTCATGTGTTCATCACTTTCAAATTCATGTCCTTTGGTTCCATACTTATGTTAGTTGTATTTCTTTAAAGCTTTTTCCTTCTTGGAGTTACAGAGTATATTTTATGTAGATTCCTGAAAAGAATCTGATGTGCCGGAAGTCATTTAAACTAATGCAAAATCTTCTTGTCAATGCCATTTTAGAATTCTGTTGGGGGGCTTTCTGAATTTTCTGGTCAGCACTTCAATTCAAAAATAATGTAAGAAATTTGTCATTTGCTTGACTTCTGCTTTATATATCTTACCTTTTCTTTTATTGATTTTCGAAATTATAATCAGATACATATGCGTGTGTGTGTTTGTTTGTGAAGGATTAGATACTTGTGCCAGCATATGTGTGTGTGAAGATTGCTTATCTATTTTATAGCATGCCTATTGTTTATGCTAACCCATAGGATTATTTATTCTGCTAGGATGAAGGATGGTGTGCATGGTGTACTTCTACATCACAAGTACGCTCTTTTCAATTCTTCCCTTTGTTTGATCAGTTCAATCATTATATGGTATATGTTCTGATACTCTCCATGCAATACCCCTCATATGCCACTACAGGACTGCAAATGAACGGCCACCTGTGACTTTTGCAATTGCAGCAGAGGAGACTGAAGGTGTTCATGTCTCTGAGTGCCCTTACTTTGTGATATCCGGTAACTCTCAGGGTATCACTGCAAAAGATATGTGGCAGGAAATCAAGGAGGTTGGTAGACTTCCCATATTTTAAATCCACATTTCATTAGAAAGGTTCTGGTGGGTGTAGTCTGTTGTCCATAGGTTTTATTGGCTAGAGACAAGTCTATAGGGCTCTTCTTTAGAAAGTTTCCCTTCCTTACCAAAATAAAAAATAAAATAAAATAAAAGACATCTCATCAGTTTCCTACATTTGCACATTCGTGCCAGGCTTTTAAGTTTTAATCCTACCATGTCTTCACAACTCAAGAAGGACTTTGGTTTCAGCAGATTGTAACCTGATTAATTAATATTGCCTGGCTTTTTCTTGGTGACGGATTGGCTTTCTTATCTTTTTTTTCTTTACCTGAACCAATCATCTTCTTTTCACCTTTTTATCTAAGATTATTATGAGCTTGAAGAAGAATAACATATCTAGATGATTTTGGTTGTGGAAAGTGTGGGAATCAAGTGGGATTTGACTTTCTTTGAGGTAGCCAGCCTCCAAATAAGAAAGGGGATTAGGTAGAGAGCCTAGAGAGAAAATAGAGGAATTTGTATCAGTGTTCAATATAAGACCGATTACATGGCTCCTAGTATTTATACTAGGAATCTTACACAGCAAGTTTCAAGAAAAAAGCTCAAGATTGTCCGTCTAACCAACTAATGAACAACTACTTTGTAACTATTTAACTATCTTGGCTTTTGTCTTGCTCTTTGGTCATATCCACACGTGTCCTTAATTGGGTTGGACTAGACTTGTTGCACTTGGTTTGGATAAATTACAATTTCAGTCAAATCTGACAATTGGGTTCGTAGATCAGAAACTATAAGATTTGGCATTATGCCTTAGAATATGAAACTGTTACTGTCTAAGTGAGATTTGATAAATAACATTGATCTCAATATCTTAAGTGGGGTATAGGTGAAATAATCATTTAACAAATATTTTAAATAGAATTTTCTTTGTGTTTTCACCTTTGGTAGTTTTGCCTCTCCCGTCCCACTGTTGAAGGGACATTTTCAGTCTTATGGGTTTGTTTTTTGTTTTTTTTGTTGTTGTTGTTTTTGGGGGGGAGGGTGTTCAGGTACATGGTGATGTTTGTATTTTGATGCTGGGATCACAGCCAATTTTTTTTTTTTTTTTTTTTTATATATATATATTTTTTATTTAAATTTTTTTGAAATCTCAGATTTAATTTTTTGAATTTTGAATTTCATATTTTTCTAGAGTTTTACTATTGAATTTTGAATTTAATGTTGTTCATGATTTTATGGAATGTAACTGAGGCTTGACGTACTCCTTGATGCCTATTAAAATGAGGCTCCAAGAATGGCTTGAAGCATTGAAATTTGAAAATTTTTTTTTTTTTTTTTTTCATTTGAGATGTTTCTCTTAGTTTGGTGGTGATTGCAAGCAACATAGGTGCTGAAGTTAGGCAGATTCTGTTGGAAATAAAACAAAATACTAATGGGCCTTTCCTCACTTACTCTCACAAACACTCACACACTACTTAGTGTATAGAAGAGACTCACACTCACAAATTAAATAAAGGGAGAGAGAGTGGAGAGGGAAGAGTTAGAACTCTTTAAAGTTTTGTATTTCTTTTCAACTCTTACTTAGAACTTGACGGATGAATGGATTTATATAGTACACCATCCAACCTTTAACTTCCACTATATTTATTTTTCTAACTCTTACATTCATAAATCCCACACATAACTTCAATAAACCTCCCACTATATTAACTTATGAAACTCACTTATTTATGAAAGATTAATTAAAACAAGTTTAACTTCTAACATCCACCCTTAAACTTGTTTTCTTGATTACTCCAAGTAAGGCTCGCAACTTGTTGAATGTGTCATACTTGAGTGGTTTAGTGAGTATATCTGCAACCTAATCATGTGACTTCACAAACTCAAGATGAACTTCCTTTCTTGCAATACATTCTCGAATAAAATGATACCTTGTGTCGATATGCGTGCTTCTTTGTAAAAGCCGGTGCTGACTTATTGTCCACAAATATCTTCGTAGCTTTTTCTTGAAACATCTGCAACTCTTTCAATAAACTTCTAAGCCAAATTGCATGACAAAAACCAGAGGTAGCAGCAACGTACTTAGCTTCACAAGTGGAAAGCGTCACGATTGGCTACTTTTTGGACATCCATGTAAATGTAATATCACCCATATAGAATACAAAACCAGTAGTACTCTTTCTATCATCCGCGTCTCCGGCCCAATCACCATCACTGTAGCCAACAAGTTTAAAATCTTTAGAGGGTGAATACAATAGTCCATAATCTAATGTACCTTTTAAATAGTAAAGAATGCTCTTGGCAGTTTTCAAATAAGTCATCGTCGGTGCTTCCATGTAATGACTAACTAGTCCAACACCAAAAAGAATGTCTGGTCTTGTGCATGTTAGATACCTCAGACTTCCAACCAAACTCTTGAAGAATGTTGGATTAACCTTTTCTTCGTCATCATGCTTTGACAACTTCACTCCACATTCTACAAGGGTGCCAATTGAATTGGAATTTAACATCTCGAACTTCTTGAGAATATCCTTCGCATAACCTTCTTGGGAAATAAAAATCCCATCCTCCATCTACTTCACTTCAATGCCTAGATAATAGGCCATAAATCCAATATTTGTCATTTCAAACTCCTTAGTCATTGCTTTCTTGAAGTCTTCAAACATACTTGGATTGTTACCTGTAAAAATCAAATCATCTATATACAGACAAACAATTACGATATCTCCATTTTTATGCACCTTACAATAAAGCGCATGTTTATGTGGGCATTTAAAAAACCCATCAACCTGGAAGTATTTGTCAATTCTACCATTCCAAGCTCTTGATGCCTGTTTTAGGCCATATAGAGCTTTCTTCAACTTCAAAACTTTATCTTCCTACCCCTCTACAACATAGCCTATAGGCTGCTCAACATAAAGTTCTTCTTCAAGGTAGCCATTCAAAAAAGCGAATTTTACATCCATTTAGAAAATTCTCCATTGATTCTGAGCTGTTAAAGAAATTAGCAATCGTATAGTTTCCAAACGAGCAACTGGGCCAAATACCTCATCATAATCAATACCTTGTCGTTGACTATAGCCTTTCACCACCAATCTTGTTTTGTATCTCTCTACCTCTCCTTTTGCATTCTTCTTCAACTTGTACACCCATTTTACACCAATTGTCTTCTTTCCAGTTGGAAGAGGGTGCAAACTCCCATGTATCATTCTTCTCTATTGCCTTGATCTCTTCGTCCATAGCATTTTTCCATTTTTTGTCTCGCACTGCTTCTTCAAATCCTATAGGTTCATAATCAGCAAACAGACAAAAAAGTGTTACATCATTTGTAATCTTTGTTAAATCATAAAGATCTTGGAGACTTCTCATTTTTCTTGGTCCTTCACTAGAACTTCCTTCTAGTGAAGATGATGATGATGGACTTTCATGAATTGGAGAAGATGCTGCTGGTGATGGAGGTGGAGTGATAGGCTCTTCGTGAACTTCATTCCCTTGATCTTACTCTTCAGATAGAGGAAAGAAATCATACTTCTCCTCTTCTTGGGTTTTCCAATCCCATCTGCCTTCTTCATTGAATTCCACATCTTGACTAACAATGACTTTTCCAGTGCTCGGATTATAGAGCTTATAGCCCTTAGAGCTTGGATCATAGCCAATGAACACATACTTCTTGCTTTTATCATCTAGCTTGGATCTCTTTTGATCTGGTACATGTGCATATGCAATGTTCCTAAACACACGAAGATGGGAAACTGTAGGCTTCTTCCTATTCCAAGCTTATTGTGGGGTTTTTCCTTGTACACTTCTTGTGGGGCAATGATTGGTCAAATAGATTGCACAATCAATAGCTTTAGTCCAAAATTCTTTAGGTATTTTCTTGCTCTTCAACACGCTTCTGGCCATATTAAGAATTGAACGATTCTTTCATTCTGCTACACCATTCTGTAGTGGTGACCTTGGAACTGTTAGAGGGTGGCGAATTCCATTTGCTTCACAAAATTCGTTGAATTCATTTGATGTGAATTTGCCTCATCTATCAGATCTTAAGGCCTTAATTTCATGGCCACTCTGCTTTTCTACAAATGCCTTAAAGTTCTTAAATTCACCAAATGCTTCAGATTTTTGCTTCAAAAAATAAACCCACATTTTTCTACTAAAATCATCAATAAAGAGAAGAAAGTAGTTACTTGTACCTAGTGATGATGGCTTGATAGGTCCACACACATCAGTATGAACAAGTTGCAATGGCTTGGTTGCTCTTGTACTAGCTTCTTTTGGAAAACTCTTCCTTGATTGCTTGCCAAGAAGACATCCTTCACTAAGCTGGTTAGGATGCTCAATGGAAGGCAATCCCCTCACCATCTTCATCTTTGTCAACAATTGTAGTACTCCAAAGTTTAAGTACCCAAATCTTAGATGCCAAAGCCAAGAAGAATCTTTAAAACAAGGTTTCAGACATCTAATAACATCAGTTTGAATATTTAACAAGGACATTCTATTTCTTGTCATAGGCACATTAGCTATCACATTATTTCAATGATCCCTTATTAAGCAATTACGATCTTTCAACTGGATATCATAGTCTTTCTTAAGGAGTTGTTCCAAACTCAAAATATTAGTTTTCACGCTTGGCACATAATATACATCAGAAATAAATTGATGATCTCCATTCTTTAAACGAATAAGAATTTTACCTATCCCCTTCACTAAAACTTTGGATGAGTCACCAAAGGTGACATTCCCGACCACCGATTCATCAATCTCCATAAATTTCCTTTTATTCTCACACATATGGTTGCTAGCACCAGAGTCAAGATACCACGCACCATTTTCTTCTTTGTATGCCAACAACAAAGTTGGCTCCACTTCTTCATTCTTTCTTCAATATAGTTGGCTTTCTTCTCAACAGTGTTAGCGGCATTTTTACATTCAGAAGCATAATGCCCATACTTTTGACAATTATAACATTTGATATTAGACTTATCATACCTTCTTCTATATGGTCTTGAGAAACTTCCTCTTCCACGATCTCTTGTGGATTGTGAACTTTGACCCCTCTCTTCATAATTGGGAGAGTTTTAACCATTCCTTCCTCCAGATCCTCTCCCTCTGCCATGTCCACATCCTCGGCCTCTTTGGCTACTTTCACGCCAACCTTTCTCATTCAAGGTGAGCTTTGCTTGTAGGACTTGCTCCAAAGGCTCTTGCTTCTTCTTATTGAGCTTTTCTTCATGGGCTTGTAATGATCCCATGAGCTGGTCAATGGTCACTGACTCCAAGTCTTTTGATTCCTCAATCGCCACAACGATATGGTCAAACTTAGAAGTTAATGATCGTAGGATTTTTTCTACCACACGCACATCATCCAAGTTCTCACCATATCTCTTCAATTGATTTACAATTGCCAACATGCTTATTGATCTTCCTTTTGAGCCTTTTGCAAGGCTTCCTTTTGGTTTGGGGTCAAAGATTCTTCCACTTGTGACTCCACATAACCTTTCTCCACAATCTCCCATGCATCTTGGGATTCAAGCAACACCTTCATTCGGATATGCCAATTTTCAAAGTTTTGTTTGGTAAGTCGAGGAAATTGGAACAACACCATCCCATTAGCAATAACCATTCCCACCATGAACCGATTGGCTCTGATACCACTTTGTTGGAAATAAAACAAAATACTAATGGGCCTTTTCTCACTTACTCTCACAAACACTCACACACTACTTAGTGTATAGAAGAGATTTGTATGTTTTTAGACCCCTTAAATACAAACAGATTAACCTAGTGATTTAGCCAAGTGATTAACTTAGGTAAATTATTTAGTTCTAGGTTAACACAAGTAAATCATATCATTGAACAGTGTGGAAAATAAATAACACAACGATATGATAATCTAGGAAAACCAAACTAGTAAAAAACCTGGGGAGGATTTAACCTAGCTATCCTTAAGGTAAAACAGATCCACTATGAAATAATTGAAGTTTACAAAATAGCGACTTAAACCACTAACATCCTATTGCTACCTCGAGTAGGAAACTTACTACCACGATCACGTGACAGCTCCAAGTCCACGGACTACTTCTTTCTTGGATTCACAGCAACTACAAGTACTCCCACTTGTGTTTTTCTTTAAGCTCTTTATGCAGCAACTGAAGCGATCACCAAGCTCTCGACATCAATCTTGAGATTGAAAACCCTAATTATGTATGACGGCAAACACCTCTAGATCTCATAAGAAATTCATACACACAGTATAAACAACAACAGTAAAACGTGGCTATGATTTTTCCTTTTATACTTAAGGCGAAACATAAAACCCTACACGTCATACGAGCTTTGGCTGAGTTGGAAATTTTGCAGAAAAAACAATCTGCACGAGTTTTGATCGATCGAGTTTAATTTTCGATTGATCGAGCCTTGTAGATTTACACAATAAATCCTGCAGTACACTCGATTTCAACTTTATAAATGAATACACTTTGAGCAGCCTAATTCTAGACTCTACGTTTTGATCATGGTTTTCCAACATTACACATTGAAGTTCTAATACATTTAGATCCTAAATCCTTAAAACCTAAGAAACTCCCCATTTGGAAATCTGTGACAAAACACATAATAAAACAAAATGCTCAAAGTTACAAAAACAGCCCATTACAATAAAATTGCCCAACAAAAATAATTCACCCTAACTACTATCTATCAGTTGCAAGTGTAGACAGCAGCACGACTGAATCAACCTGTATATTCCTGTAACACTTAACAAACACATAAACGCATGTGTGGAAAATACAAGTAAAACAAATAAATTCTTGATTTCACATAACACAAAATAAAAGACATATATCATGAATAACCTCATAAATATAAATCAATAATCAATGTAGCACAATGTGAAACAAGAAACAGAAATAAAAACAAGATGTCTCCCCCTATCATATACAACTCATAAAAGAATAAAGACATCAAAAATAACTACATCATGAGCCAAAAAAAATACAATGTGAAGCACCTAGATACAATCTAAAGCTCCAAAGCTCCAAAACAAAAAAAATCTCCCCCTAACTCCAACCATATGTACTCTCCCTTTTTGTGACGAATTGCCAAAGGGCAATCAAGACTCATCATCAAAAGGAGGTGGTGGAGGTGACCGTCTAAAACTCGCCAACTCTGCACGCAAAGCCTGAAGCTCCATGAGAACGTCCACCAAAAGCTGACCATGAGCCGCCTGAACGGTCATGACAGTGTCCAACATACGACGAATGCTGGAATCATCCGAAGTAGAAGGTGGAGGAGCAGCAGCAGCAGTCGGATCAACAAATGCATCAGCAGCCGGATTACCTGAAGGAGGAGGAGTAGCACCCGAAAAGGAAGAATCTACTTTTGAGCGTTTGGAGCTAGCTTGTATCTGAGCAGCCCTCTGCTTAAGGAAGGTGGCACCTATGGGAGCTATGATATGTACGAGCTCAGAAGCCAGAAACTCATCTAAACCTAAATGTAACAAAATACGATGAATAAAAATCGGAAAGAAAAGAGCATAAGCAGAAGAACTACTCCTGTGAAGCTCAACCAAAGAACGAATGAAAAGATGAGGAAACTCATAGGAGCATCTGTGACAAGAGTATATAAATATGCACATCTCTCGATAGGAATAGTATGTAAATGAGAGATGGGCTAGATAGAACAGCAAGAAATCCGGAAAAAGAGATAATGAATCTCAGTTAACTCATGAAAGTTGATCCGAGGATTAGAACCCCACTGGATAGAAGATCCAGTAAGATATGACATAATGTCATCTAGGAGAGGAGACTCATCATAAGGATAGACAAGATGCTGGACCTTAGGCACCCAAAGAGCAGAGGCCACTACTATAGTAGTAATGACATACTCTTCACCCTTTATCCAACTCTTCACAAATTGAGTGTTGGAATCATTGAAGTGGACAGAGAGGTTCGAATAGAACTCTTTGATCAAGGTAGCCAGAGGAGGATGGTCTACATCTAGCAAAGGCAACCAGCCCCTACGTTCAAAGTTTCTCCTAATCTCCAGATCAAGCTCATCTAAAACTACCTTTCTTTCAGCCCACACATTCCTAAGAATGTTCAGCTTCTCATAAGTTCCCTGGTTTTTCTCACTAAGAAACCTCTCACTATCAAAAGAAGGAGTAGATGAAGAAGTGGATGTCCTATGGGCTTTAGTCTTCCTAACCATGATTCTAAAGATCAAAAATGATAGACTAAAAAGAGACAAAAGACAAAAAACAAGAAAAACCCAAGGGTAGACTGCATCAGACATAGTTAGAGCAAAAACAATATAGAAAATAACAATCTATATGATACATGAATAGTATTAACACATGATGCATGCTCTAATGCAGTGAGAATAGTTCAATTTTACTTGAAAAACACAGAATTTGGCTTGAACATAGAGTTTATATCAAAAACCCCAAATGTGGAAAAATCCACTATAAAAAATCCCAACAAATTGATCACATTATCATTACACAAGTTAAATAACAGTATATGATGATAAGATTAATTAATAACACAAGCCAATTTCATCAAATTATGCTTAATTGAACAAAATCTCCAAATCGGGTAGTTTCAAGCCCTGGAAATTTCAATTTTTCCCGGTTCATCAAATTGATCAAATTAAACCACAAAGATCATGTTAATTTCATCTCACAACAAAAACCCATTGATCAATTTTGAAATAAACCAATGAAAACACCAAAAACCCCAAAATTCCATAGGTTCGAAATTTGCCCTTAAATGCATGAAAAATGAAATTAAATAAAAAAAGAAAGGGTAAAAGGGTCATACCGGTGCTAGATGACAAAAACCTTTAAGAGACATTGAGGGAAAACGACAAAAAATTTGACTTTGAATCTAGATCAATCGAAGAGAGAGATTTTTTGAAAGATTTTGAATAGTGAAGAACACGTGAAAAACTCAAGTTTTAAAAAACTCTCTGAACGATTTTCGATCGATCGAAAATTAGATTCGATCGATCGAAAATTACATTCGATTGATCCAGCAGCAATCGAGCATCAATCGAGCCAGGCAGATTCAAACCAAATTTTTAATAGCAATTTCGATCGATTGAGCAATAGGTTCGATCGATTGAAAATCTGAAAAAATCAAAATTTTGAAAATCAAAACATTTGTAATGCAGAAACTTCTCAAAGCACAATATACTATGAATAAAATACATGAGTATGAGATGAAAAGTTTTCCAAAAACCCTTGAATTTAACCCAGATTTTCCAAAAACAAGATTTTCAATCAATTTGTCCTCAAATCTCAAAGTTTAAACATATTTTGCATTAAAATCAAAGAACTTTCAATCTTGGATGGCCACAACAAGATCACACACAATAACATGTACTAAGTTTAGCAAAGAGTAGCTTGTGTAGTGTGTGTAACTAGCAAAAACTTGAGATACATGTGAGGTGATATGTGAATAGTAATCAATCACAATTTCTACAAAATTCATCACATAAATTTGAAAGAAACTATCACCTAAAGAGTTACATCACATAGCTCCCACATCTCCTAGATTAAAAGGTTGCAATCATGTAAGTTTCTTGATTTGCCTCATAATGTACACACCAATTTCATTTGATTTGAAACTTATTAAAATAGCCGAGATAATATACACACCAATTTTATGTGATTGTGAAGTTATTATAGCTTAATAATATACACACCAATTTTAGCATTTAATCCGAGGCTACACTTTATGTTCTTTTTGTACATGTGCTACACTTTCATGATTAGCACAAAATCTTATGATATGCACTAAGGTGTTCATGATTAGCTAGTAAATAGTGGTGAGATAGTTATTTATGCATTTCTCATTAAGTTCAAGTCCAATAATAAAAAACATGTGATTTTAAGATCAAGATCATATGATAAAAAACTATAAACAATTCCCACACAACATGCACTACAAAGCTTAAACTAGTAAAGTGCAATAAAATAAGCTCATCCAAGCTAAACAAGGTACATAAACATGTTATGTAAAGATAATATGGCCAACCTTGATTTCAAATCCAAGTAAAATAATGCAAAACACATTTTTCATCCCTTTTCCTCTTTTTTTTTTTTTTTTTTTTTTTTTTTTTGAAAAGAAAAACAAAAACTGCCTAGTATGAAATGCATGAATGTTATGCAATGCAAATCCTAGAAAAACAAAGAAAACAAAAAACAACAAAGAAGAATGGTCACAAAGAATAGAGCGACGAAGCACAAGGACCAAGTCAGAAAGACTCAATTAGATCGAGCCTTTTGCATCTAAAACTTTTTAGATGCAACTTTAGCATTGGAGTTATTATTTATATTAGAATGCTGAGCAACTCCAGGATTGGAATATAGGTTTAAAACCTTTACCAACTCACCAATAAGTACCATAGGATCTTGTGCTTGAGGCATGGTACTTTTGGTTTATTTGCTCACTTGGCAGCTTACAACTTGAAACAGTTTGGACGAACGTGCCTAGACTTTCCACAAAAATGACAAACCCATACAGGTTTATCATGCAACTTGTCCTTAGGAGGGTTAGGAGTCTTAGGTTTAGACTCTTGAAGATCAACTCTAATCTTCTTAGGAGGTGTAACTTCTGCTGGTTTGACAATCTCACTCACGGGAGGCTTAGAAGACGAAACAAAGTTTGTGGAATGATTCTTAGGCACAAAGATGCTATCTTCAAAACCTAGACCAGTTTTGTCTAAGGGAGACTTCTGAATACTCAACATGTATTCAAGTTTGAAATTAGTAGACCTATTTGTTTATTCTCTAGCAACAGATAATTCAAGTTCCAAATTTTTAACTTTATCAAGCAATAACATGTTCTCAATCTTCACCTTATCAAGCAATTCATTAGCATCAAATAATTTCAAGAGCAAATTCTTCTTATCAAGTTCAAGAGAAGCAATTTTCTGTAAACCTAAATCAACATTCATAGCATCCTTTACAACAACCTCACAAAGCTTATTATAGGCTTCTTGTAAATCAGCATTTTCAGAGAATTTCCCATCAGAAGGGTTCTCATCAGCCACAACACTTTCATCAACTACAGCAGTAGCTGTTAAAACAATGAAGTTTCCATCCTCATCACTACCAGACTCATTATCAGAAACTTCATCATCACTAAGAGTTATAGCCATAGCCTTACCCTTTGATCTCAAGAATGTAGGACATTTTGATTTCACATGATCATACCCTTGACAACCAAAACATTGTTGACCCATAGAATTATTAGAGGTTTGACCTACTTTCTCTTTAGGGTTTTCAGTATTGTTCACCTTAGTGGGTTCATTGCTCATAAAATTTCTAGGTTCAGCATTGTTTTTACCTCTTGCCCTTCTATTATTGTTCCAAAGAAAGTTTCTAAAGTTCTTGGTTAGGTAAGCAATCTCTGTAGCAGAGAGTTCATCATCAAATCTATTCACATCAATATCATTAACAGACTTAAGAGCCATTGATTTAGATTTGCTTGTCTTAGGTAGGTCCAACTCATAGGACTGAAGAGATCCTACAAGTTCATCAACAGGGATGAAGTTCACATCCTTGCTTTCAATGATGGCAGTCACTTTAGGTCTAAAGTCCTCAGTCAAAGATCTAAGTATCTTCCTAACAATTTTAGGTTGATCATAAATTTCATCCAAATTATAAGTAGAGTTAACAATATCATTCAATTTAGCATAGAATTCATCAAAATATTCATCATTAGACATTCTAATACTTTTGTAAAGTTATTATTTACAACTATATGTTTTTGTTGGCTTATATTCCGTGCCAAATTTGATTGTAATTATATTCAATCTGTTGTACCCTGTATTTGTTGTGGGATTTCATTGTACGGGTTGTGTGTTAGAGAGAGAGAGTGTGAAGACTCAAGCATTTGAAGACTGAAGATTTCTCGCGGGTATCTCGCGACTTAGCTTCCCGCGAAGTAATACATGTGCCCTGCACATGCTGGAATGCGAAGAGTCAGGCCAGGTGGAGACAACTGTGTCTCGCGAGTATTTCGAGGGTAAGGCCTTCCCGCGAGGCATTCTGTTCTGCCAGCCTGTCAAGTCTGAATCACACTTTCTGTACCCACACTATATATACCCATATTACCCACATTTGAGAGGTGAGCCTCTGAGAGAAAACCCTAGCAAAACACCTTGAGAGTTAGAGATTGTTATACCCACAATCCTCTACACATTTGTTTTGAGAATTTCCTCATCTCCTACCTCTCCATTTCCATACCGTTGAGAGGTTGATAGCCCAAACACTTACCATACCCTTTTAGAGTGTGAAGTGACGTTTTGGTGCTACTGGGAAGCATTGGAAGAAGCCAAGGATGGAAAATGCAACATGGAGCTTGTTGCGGGATCCGGAGAACTAAGACAAGACCTATGAGGCATGGGTGCGTTTTCGGATTCGGGTGCGGGTGCGGGTGCGGGTGCGGGACTCGACAATTTTTGAAAAAGTAGGGTGCGGGTGCGGCGATTAAAAAATTATTAAAAATATTTTTATTTATATTTTCTATATATTTTTATTATTAAAATATTCTTAAAAAACACATTATATGTTCTCGGTTCACAAAACAAAGAAAGAAGAAGGTAAGAAACACAAAACAAAACATAAAACAAAAAAGAAAACACACAAAATAAATTTTATATATATATATATATATATATATTTTTTTTTTTTTTTTTATGAAGCCTATGTCTAAATTAAGCCCATGCCTTAGGCGCAAATTAAACCAAGCCCATGCCTTGATGCTCAAGCCCATTTGAACGGTCAACTTTCCAATGAAACTTAAAAGTGGAAAAAAAAAAAGATAAAGGACTTAAAAAGAAGAAGCTAGAAGTCTACTCATTAAATAATAGCCTAAATACAAAACAAAGCCCAAGAATAAAGTGTTGGTTAGTGAGTAGATGACAGTCAAGCATTACTTCACCATCTCCATCGTCTGCAAAGAAACTCCAGAGTCTACAGGCCAGACACAGAAACTGAAACGGCAAAAAGGCAAAAAAACGCAGAAAAATTAGAGAGAAAGCGCGAGTGAGACAGAAAAGAAGAAGAGAGGCGATGCTATCTAAAGGTCTAACAGCATCTCATGGTGGTTTGAAGAATCAACAATGGTGCGAATCGGAATTACTCTGCACTCATGAGAGTTAAAAACCCGGTTCGGTGGGACTCGGCCCAAATCGGCGCGAGTTGAAGCCGTGTCGGCGCGAATCGGAGCCGAGTCGGCTCGAATCCGTTTAAAAAAAAAAAAAAAAACTCAGACGCGGCACGACACGCGGTCAGCGGCGTCGCTCGCGCGTCCCCGCGTCGGACGCGGGTGCGGCGCCCATTTTGCCGCACCCGTGCTTCATAGGATAAGACACGGTTCTGAGAAGTCTTGTTGGAGTAGGAGCTTGGAGGGCTTAGGTACATCAGGTAGATTAGGTTTGGAGGGTCTCTTGCTAACCCATGTATCCCAATTGATTGTCTAGTGGATCGATTTCCGCTTGGAGGGCGGCGGAGAGGTTTTTCGCCGAGTTCTTCGGTTTCCTCTTCGATAACACGTCTCGGTGTTATCTATATTTGCATCTCTCTTCCCTACTCTTGTTCATTTAATTTTTACTGCTGTGTTGCTTTAATTATGGATTAGAGTAGTTGTCTTGCTTATACGCTTGTGTTTACATTATTTCGCACTTAGTATTAAGTTAGTGTAAAATCAACCAAGCCATAACTTAAATTTGGGGGTCTAAATTGCTCGTGTGTTTTCGACACATTTCCAAGCTTTCAACTTTCAAATTTAGTAGTTAACTGCTTCAGTTTGTTAATCTTAACTGCTTTTGTGCATTCATGCACAGTTTGGAGAATATTCCAAGCAGTATGAGCAACCTCAACATTAGAGATTCTCTTGAATTCCTCTATAGAAACAGCATTAAAAATAGCATTCATGGCTTTGCTATTAAAAGCGGCTTCATCTTTTTGAGAAGTTTGCCACTCACTCACTAGAGTAGTGGGCTTCTCCCATCCGTATTCAACGGAGTTCCAGACTCTCTCATCAATAGATTTCAAGAATGCTTTCATCCTTACTTTCCAATAGGTATAGTTATTCCTATCAAAGTGAGGTGGGATCACAAGAGAGTGACTGTGTTCCATGACAACAGGGGTCAAGGATCAACTTTTAGATTAAAAGACCTACAAACTAGAGCTAGCCCGCTCTGATACCACTTGTACGTTTTTAGACCCCTTAAACATTAACAGATTAACCTAGTTATTTAGCCAAGTGATTAACTTAGGTAAATTATTCAGTTCTAGGTTAACACAAGTAAATCATATCATTGAACAGTACGGAAAATAAATAACACAATGATATAATAACCCAGAAAAACCAAACCGGTAAAAAACCTCGGGAGGATTTAACCTAGCTATCCTCAAGGTAAAACAGATCCACTATGAAAGAATTGAAGTTTACACAATAGCGACTTAGACCACTAACATCCTATTGCTACTTCGAGTAGGAAACTTACTACCACGACCACGTGACAGCTCCGAGTCCATGAACTACTTATTTCTTGGATTTACAGCAACCACAAGTACTCCAACTTGTGTTTTTCTCTAAGCTCTTTATGCAACAACTGAAGCGATCACCAAGCTCTCGACATCAATCTTGAGATTGGAAACCCTAAGTATGTATGAAGGCAAACACCTCTAGATCTCACAAGAGATTCATACACACAGCATAAACAACAACAGTAAAAGGTGGCTAGGATTTTTCCTTTTATACTTAAGGCAAAACATAAAACCCTACACGTCATACAAGCTTTGGCTGAGTTGGAAATTCTGCAAAAAAAACAATCTGCACGAGTTTCGATCGATCGAGTCTAATTTTCGTTTGATTGAGCCTTGCAGATTTACACAATAAATCCTATAGTACACTCGATTCCAATTTTACAGATAAACACACTTTGAGCAGCCTAATTCTAGACTCTACGTTTTGATCATGGTTTGCCAACATTACACATTGAAGTTCTAATACATTTAGATCCTAAATCTTTAGAACCAAACAAGATTGACACTCACAAATTAAATAAAGGGAGAGAGAGTGGAGAGGGAAGAGTTAGAACTTTTAAAGTTTTGTATTTCTCTCCAACTCTTGCTTAGAACTTGATAGATGAATGGGTGTATATAGTACACCATCCAACCTTTAACTCCCACTACATTTATTTTTCTAACTCTTACATTTATAAATCCCACACATAACTTCAATAAAGCTCCCATTACATTAACTTTTGAAAATCACTTATTTATGAAAGATTAATTAAAAACAAGTTTAACTTCTAACAGATTTTAGGTAGTGACTAGTACAATTTGTCATGTTTTTTTTTCTTTCTTTTTTTCTTTTCCCTTATCTCTATTTTTCGACCTAGCCATTGGGCATCAAATTTCCTCAAAGGAATCTGACCTTTCTTTATTTCTCTTCTGTTATACATACAACGAAAAAGCTTTATCTTCATTTCTCACATAACTTGATATGTGTATTTCTTTTCTAACAGTATGGATCCTTTGACCGCCTTAGTTCCACAGAAACGTCAGTGCCTTCAGAACCAGGATCATCTATTGGGGCAGCCATTGCTGCTTCTCTTACAATTCCATCAAATGCAGTACATTCTGTAACATTTTCATTGGCATGGGACTGCCCTGAAGTAAACTTTTCGAGTGGAAAAACTTATTACAGGTGGCTAGCCAAAATTTTGTTTGAGAAATATCACATTTCAAAAAGTTATCTATTTGTTGAAAATTTTTATCAACAGGCGTTACACTAAATTCTATGGTACCCGTGGGGATGCTGCTGCAAAGATTGCACATTATGCTATTCTTGGTAATGTTCCAGTGTGTGTGTTGTACATTGATGATTTGTTTCAACCCTAGGATTTAAAAGTTTTACTCCATGTTTGAAAGCAAGAATATAAACTATAGTTCAACTCATATGTAATAAAGTTGGCCATAATGCCCGTACATTCATAAGATTTTTGGTTGCTAGGGAGTGCTAATACACAAAATAAATTGTTTTTATTGTGAAGAAATTGTTACTTCAATGCCCTTATTTTTGTTTTATTCTTTCTGAATATAGAGAATGGCCATTGGGAGTCCCAGATAGATGCATGGCAAAGACCTATTCTTGAAGACAAGAGGCTTCCTGAATGGTGAGTTTTGACGTGTTATTTCTTGTGCATATATAGTCAGATTCTAACTTACTCTGATGGTTTTCTACAGGTACCCTATTACTCTCTTCAATGAGCTCTACTATCTTAATTCAGGGGGGACAATTTGGACAGGTATTGTGGAGCTTGTCTTTATGTTTTAGGACAGCATTGTGTGCACATCCTGTTTACATGAGGTTTCCTCTCTATTCTAATAAAGCTTAGCCAACACCAAAGTTTTGGGACTATGACTTGGGTGGTGTTGTATCAAAAACGTTTTTGTGATTGCTGACTCAAGTAAGTAACCACGAGTTAGTTTTTATTTTTGCAGATGGATCACCGCCTGTTTATAGTTTAGGAAGCATTGTACAAAGGAAGTTTTCCCTTGATAGTTCCAGGCCAGGTTTGAAAGACATAATCGATGTACCCCATCAAAATGATACCGCTGGTGATATTCTTGAAAGGATGACTTCAGTACTTGATCAAATCCACACCACAACTTCATCAAACTCTGCATTTGGGCCAAATCTTCTTCAGAAAGGAGAAGAAAACATTGGGCAATTCCTTTATTTTGAAGGGATTGAATATCACATGTGGAACACTTGCGATGCCCATTTCTACTCATCTTTTGCATTAGTCATGCTTTTTCCAAAACTTGAACTTAGCATCCAAAGAGACTTTGCAGCGGCAGTAATGATGCATGATCCCAGTAAGATGAAACTTCTACATGATGGAGAGTGGGTCGGTAGAAAGGTGCTTGGAGCTGTTCCTCATGATATTGGAATGAATGACCCATGGTTTGAAGTAAATGCTTATAGCCTTAATAACACTGACAGGTGGAAAGACTTGAATCCAAAATTTGTCCTCCAAGTTTATAGGGATGTGGTTGCCACAGGTGATAAGAATTTTGCACAAGCTGTTTGGCCCTCTGTCTATGTTGCAATGGCTTATATGGAACAATTTGACAAGGATGGAGATGGGATGATTGAGAACGAAGGCTTCCCTGATCAAACTTATGATACATGGTCTGTCACTGGTGTGAGTGCATACAGTGGAGGGTTGTGGGTGGCAGCCTTGCAGGCTGCATCCGCCATGGCACGTGAAGTAGGTGATAAGGCATCTGAGGATTACTTTTGGTTTAAGTTTCAGAAGGCAAAAGCTGTGTATAATAAATTATGGAATGGTTCTTACTTCAATTATGACAGCAGTGGCAGAAGTTCAAGTTCATCCATTCAAGCTGACCAATTAGCTGGACAATGGTATGTTGTGACTGAAGCAATTTTCTAGATATATTTTTTTTAATATCATATTCTTTAATAACAATAAGAACGGTTCTTTCAATTTATGCTTGCATATAAGTGTGCATGTGCGTGTGTGCATGCGCATGCGTGTGCTTGCTTATCCAATTTTTTCTTTTAAAATCAGGATAAAATCCTCTGATTTTTCTTATCCAAGGCCAGGGAAATATCTTTAGCATGTGTACCAAATGGTTTCTAGTATACATTGCTTACACTAGTCTCCATGTGGGACAATTTCTGGATTTATCTAGAGCCTATGTTATATCCTGTATAGAAATACATATACAGGTGCATAACTTCACCTATGTCAGTGCTTTGTGTCATATATTTTGTTCATTGCCAGTCCTAAGCCCAGAAAAGGAGGGGGGGTGGTTGTAGACTGACAGCTAGCATAAAATTTAGTCACTTTATTATGAATAGAACCCTTACAGACACAAGTTGGGGTATCCTCTACTAGCAGCCAACTCCAAAATTTTGGGACTATGGATTTATTGCTATATTGTGTAAAAAATAATTTTTGTATTTTTTTAAAAAATGTACTGTGTCATGCATGGTTATTTTATTTCTTTCAGTAACAATGGTGGTGGATTAGAAGTTTCTTCGTATTAACTATTAACTCTGTAGGTATGCTAGAGCATGCGGTCTTTTACCAATTGTTGACGAAGACAAGGCCAAAAGTGCACTAGAAAAGGTCTTTAATTACAATGTCTCAAAGTTGAAGAATGGAAGGTGGGGAGCTGTCAATGGGATGTTACCTGATGGAAATGTTGACATGTCATCCATGCAATCAAGAGAAATATGGCCTGGAGTCACATATGCTGTTGCTGCAACAATGATCCATGAAGATATGATTGATATGGCATTTCAGACAGCAGTTGGAGTCTACGAAGCTGCATGGTCTAAAGAAGGACTTGGGTGAGTTAGCTCTTTGTTTGCCTTTTCTTCTAGAATTAGTTTGTTTTATTAACTCAAGCAGCTCAAGATTAATAACCAAAAGCTATTATGACTGTTTGTCGCATCGAATAGAAGTGAACTTTGCTCATTTCGTTTTCCTTGTTTTTAATAAGGATGCTTGGTTAATCCTATATTCCTATTACTCCTTCCCCTCCTTGCAATATATATATAATTGTCGATCTTGTACAAATTTTCTTGCAAATCTATGTCGTTACTGTTAGTAGATTCAATAGTTTGCCTAAATCAAATTGATATTTTCTTTGACTTTGTGGCCTGATAAAATCATATCACTTATGCAACTTTATATAACTATATCTTTATTGACAAGAGCCAAAAGCGTGAGGATATTTTCATCAAAAAAGAAAGGATGTGGATGTTGCATGCTATTAGCTTATTTTCTTGATAATATTTCTTTTGGCTTAGAGTTTCCTTTTGAACCATTTGCAATAATAATTTTAATCCCACTATTCAAAACTAAAGCCCATATGAACTCTTTTACATAAATCGTGCTCTGTGCTGTCACCTTGAGGTCATGACATCTTATGTAGCAAGAAATAGGCAAAAGTATAGAAGGCAAAAAATGAAAGGAAAGAAGAAAAGAAAACCTAAATGGTTGCTTGCACTTCACATCTTTGTTTATTAGTACCATGTATATATTTTTTTAATTAAGATGTAGGGCACTTGCTCAAACCATTAGATCTTTTCTTGATTCTGAAATAAAACATGTACATAACACCACTAAGGCATGGGAGAATGCGTAAGTGGTTAAATTTGGACTCTACACATGGGGTGGCTGTGAGCAAAGGGAGAGAAAGCGTTGGCTAAGAGATCTTGCCTTGGTCTGTGCTAAAAGCGTGACTGCCTTGGGAAGGAAGTAAGATTTACACCTGACATGGTACTCAAGCACTCACAAAAAGAGAGATAGTGACTTTTTAAGATCAGAAGCTATGAGGATACCTCTTATTGGTCGAATGCACAATGAGTCACCTTAGGAACACGTGTACCAATCACAATACTCCTGATGTCTCTCTTAATGTCCAAGATTTGTCTCCCAAGCAGTGGCAAAGCTATCTACCTATGGGTCCTAGTGCCACGTTAGCACAGTTCTTATCCCTTAGTCAGCAGATAATATCACAGCTGTGAAATGATCCAAAAGAGAGAATATGATGACTTGACACCTGTCCTTATATTCAGCCATGTTCCTTAGAGTATAAAATGAACATGTAGCTGTGCTATTAAGGCAAGAACCCAACTAGATATTTTGAGATGAAAGTAGAGAGTTGGTAGGAAAGAAAGGTAACTTAATTGTAAACTGATATCTTTCCCATACGTAATAAAAGCTAAGCCGAGCAAGAATGTTGTGTTCTTGCTCAAATCGTGGTTTTTTATCCCTTCTCTAAGGTTTTCCACGTACATCTTGTGTTGTTTTGTTAATCAGCTTCTTTTTCTTGTTTAAATGTGTGTCTTTTTAATGTCCTACCATCACTTTCTTTGTTTCTTGTTTGGGTGTCATGTCAAAGCTTACATCTTTTTGAACTTTCTCATGTAAATGTACTTTTAGATAACTTATTTCACTCACATAAATAAGCTCAAATCCAA